>JBAMJR010000040.1:4350000-4935000 GCA_038501785.1 Myoxocephalus aenaeus | reverse complement strand
GACTTTTGGCTCTTTGCCAGAAGTCTCCGTGACGTCCTTTCTGCTGCTGCGTGTCTTAAAACAGAAAACAGATCTCAGATCAACGTTGAGCATGAATTGTATCAAATCTACAACCCCGTTTATAAAAGATGTGTAGAGGCTCACTGCTCCACTAATACTGATGCAACCTGATGCTCACATATCTGCACTCATTCTGTTTTGTTTGGCAAAAAAATAAATAGCTTATTGTTTTCCACAATGAGCTATTTAGTAGTAACTAAATATTAGTTATTTTTTGCACAGATATAACTTTATTTTCATTGTTCTAAGTGATTGCAATTTAAAAATAAAAAAATGTCTGATGGAGCAATCTGATTTACTTGAAAGTGATTGCAATTTTCTTTATTCTGTTATTTATAAAAGCACAGATGGAGTCACAAAATGAAGTTATTTACAGAAAAAGTTTGAGAACCATTACTTTAAGTGTTTGTGTTGGTGTCGTCGCCGTCGCCCCCGCAGCGCCGCGCCCCCCCGAAGCAGTAAACCTAGGGGAAACACTGAACATCATGCTATAAAAATGACAAACCATTGTGACCAAAATTCATAATAGGCCTCATCTATAAATCGCGAGAACAAAAAAAAATTTTACTGCCATTTCCGCATCACCTTACGTTATCTTAAATAGGTAAACCAGCCCATTTGAAGAGTTATCGATTACGAGAGCATGTGTTATTAAAAACATGAACCCATGTTTAATACTTTATAAGCGAGACTAAATACATTGAAGCAGAGTCAACCGTCTCACATTATTTTCAGTTAAACAAAAAGAGTGGACACAAGGCTTTCGTATTAGATTCAATGTTACAAGTAGACTACAATAATCAGAACATTCAGGCCCCCTTGTGTGGCTTAAAGGTGTACTGCAGATACACATGTTAAATAATGACTATTGGAGAAATTCAGCAAATAAAGCCTCCTGCGACCCAGTCTTTGGAATGACTGATCCAGGGGGGGCAAACAGAGGAGCATCATCATTTTCAAGCCTTACAGGTTGGATCAATGGGCTGACGTTTGCTTGTAATCAGCCTGACAACATCTAAAAGGTTCTCAACAGGGAGGAACATAATTCATTCCCCAATAGTTTATCATGTTCTTGTGTTACATTAAGAGTTAACATGAGCGACGATATAGATATGAATCAAACGACGTGAATATAGCACACAGCAACAAATATACCAGAGTCAGAGGAGAAGTTGTTCTTCAGCTGAGCCAGCCTTTCTGGAGCTTTGCGTGTGCCGTGTGTCTCCTTTTAGAAAAGCATGAAGAAAAAAACGGGAGGGATGGAGGCTTTAGCTGTAGCTTCGTCACAGCCCTGACAGCTTAAACTTGGGAACGTTGTTGTACGCTTTCAGGAGAAACTTGTGCTCTGCAGGATGAGTGTGACTACTGCCGGGTGCATTCATTACTCCGAGCTGAAGTTTGAACCACGCGGGATTGCTCACTTTGAAAACCAGCATGCTCTTTGGAGAACAACTATTCAAGAAACAAAAGCGGAGGAATTGCGTGACTGATGTTCAAATGTTTTCCCATCGGTGGAGCGCTGTCTTCTTCTGCTCGTCAGTGCTTTGAAGTCATGTAATAAGGCCGCGCGTGCGCATGCAGGTGCACGTGGTGGTGAGGGGTGGTCTTTTTTGTTGTCTTTTTTTTTTTTTTTAATCACACAACGGGGACCGAGACACGATAGTGTGCTCCGCTTTAGGGCTCCTTCGTTTAGGGTTGGGGTTAGAAGGTAAGCATAAAAGGTCGGGTAGACATGAGGTTATGGTTAGGAGAAGGGACAAGAGGATAAAGGGTAGAGAAATAAAAAAATATGTATTTGTGTGCGTGTGTGTGTGTTACTCCCAGTTTATTCTGTGCAGTGCTGCCTACGTCACACCAAACAGCATTTGGAGACCTAGAAAAAACAGAGGTTGCACGGACAGGAACAAAACGTGGCCTTTTCTCCAAAGCTCTGCTGTCGGCCTGATAATGTTGCACATATGAGAAGAAACCACTGGCTCCCCGTGAAGGCAGGGAGTGATCACAGTGAGAGACAATGCAGAAAGATGCACATTTCTCTCTGCCTCTCTCCACTCTATTAACTCCTCCGTCTGTGCTACCCGTCTGTAGCACAACATTGCCCTCTGCTGGCCACAGCTTTCACTACAGCGAGGAAGAGCAAGCTTGTGGAAAAACACAGTTATCAAACGATCTGAGTCATGATGTGAGAAAACCAGCAACTGAGGGGATTTAAGACATACTGGACTTTGGGACCAGGATTTTTGTTTTTTAAATACATTAGTCTACAGATTGTAAACTGACTTTGCTTAAAATATATATATTATTATTATTATTATTATTTATTTTAAACCATATACACAAAAGCCCATGACATGGCATTGTTCGTCCACATTATTAGAATCCAATCAAAGGAAATGTACAATCACCTAAATTGTACATCCAAGCAAATAGACCTAGACGGCCAACATTTATAGGGCTGTACAAGTTGAATTCCACACATAAAAGCAGCTCTCAAAGGATTGGAAAAGCCATGAAAGCCTTTACAAAATTGTATTAAAAAACAAACCGTCCCAAAATGTGCTCTCTCGACTTGAAATAAAAGCTTCATAAGTCAGACTTGACAACTTGAAAAACAACGTGGAGTGGCACAAAAAGCAACAGACATCGTCACGGTTGAGACTCGTCTCGCCTCTGCTGGGGGAATAAAGAATACGCGGGGACGAAGCAAGAAAACAGATCTAGCGGGAGCTGCCTCTTTGTCTCTTTAATCACGGCGCATATTTGCTTTTCACCCAATATTAAAAGCAATCCATCATGGCTGACTGGGGGGGGGGGGGGGGGTCTTGCGGTATTCACCGTGCTCCCGTAACTGAAAAGAGGATCCCCTCTCTGACATTATTTAGATATCAAACAGCAATTTGCCACTCATAAACACCAGCATAAATGCGAGTGCATCGGGCCAAATCCAATAAAAAAAAGCTGGTGCAGCTCTTGCGGCATGACACGGAGAAGGCCAACCCCACTTTATCATCCTGATGGGATATGATGTGGTTTATATTATTACCCAGGATGGATAATGGGATTTGGACACTTATTGGGATTCCAAGTGGAGGGGGGGTTTATCCAGGCTATGACTATTATGGCGGATCAGAGTGAGGCCATACACTGTGAGAGATTGTTCGATCAAAATGACATCAAGCAGACGGAAGGAGAGAAAACAGATGGTGATAGAACTGGAAGTCAGAATGTGCCATAGCTGTGACTCATTGGTGTCTCTGTAAAGAAGAAGAAAAAGACTTCTGCAACACTCTGCATTTATCAGCCACAGCTGGCGGGCTGATTTCCATGGAAATAATACCGCGGTATTATTTCCATCGAAAAAGAGTTTCTCAAAAAACAACCCGCACAACAGCTCGCACCGTGAGCAGATCAGGCACCGCCAACATCGGAGGCTCCGGAGGAGCTCGGCGGCGCTCTGCCGCGATCATAAAGCAGTGGGTGACTGGCCTCCAACCAGGATGTTCAGAGGCCTTAAGATGTTTGATTGAGAGAGAGAACACAAGGCACCCAGCTGTTCCACAGATATCTGCTGCAAAATAACATCACGACTTAAAAGGGGTGGTAAACACGACGCTGGGAGACACACTTTCACGTGTCAGAGAAACCACAGAGGAGTCATTTCTGTTGATCCCTTTCACATTAAACTCCTCTGGCTGGCGCCGACTGCCTCTTTTGACTGGAGGATCGGGGGTTCGAGCGAGATTGCCGGGGTGCCTCATTGGGTGTCTCAAGCAAGATGTAAAATACCTGCCATCAGCTGTGATGCTCGTCTTGTATTTGAGGCTGGTTTTCTGGATTTTGGTTACCATACAGAATGGGGTAAGATAACTGAGGAGACACATCTTTGCTGCTGGAAGTTTTTTATCCCCCCAGAAGATCAAAACCAAAGATCCCCAAAGATGTCTTCTCGTTTCCTTATTCTTTCTCCCCTTCCACTCACGAAATGATTGCTCTCTGCGCAACGTGCATATTTAATATAATAAGTCACCACAATCAGAGATTGCGGTTGACGGTTGCAAATTAATTATGACAAAGAGTAACGTTTCTCTCCATTTCTCGTGGTTTACCGACATTGGATGTCTTGTGTAGACTCCCTGCTTTCATTCGCAGCAACACATCCTTTAACAGGCCCTGTTCACAGCAGCCATTTTTGACACATAATTGCAGGGTAAACACAGGTGTGATTGGAAAAAATAGATGATGGCCCTGTACCAGTTAGGTTAGGCGGGCTGGGGGCACCTGGTATTGTGCATGCTGGCTCCCTGTAATGGCTGCGACACCGAACAGAATGGAGACCTTTATGAGTTGTATCAATCACACCTGTGCTCACCCCGCAATTACATGTCAGAAACGGCTGCTGTGAAAAAGGGCCCGTTGGCTGCAACTTTGGTTGCAATCTTCCTGGCTTTGTTTCCCTTTTTTCCTACAGACCATAAAGCCTCACTACGACTGCGTGGTTACACCGCGGCGGCAGCCGGGGGGGTGTCGCTTTCGGGCGATTCCGGCGAAGGCGAGCAGCGGTTGAGCGGCCGTGCGTGACGGCTCCTCGCTGCTCTCGAGCGCGGCACTTCTCAGGGGCTGTGTGTGATTTCATCAACATATGTGTCCTGCTGCCTTCGGTTGCTGCGGGGGATCTCATGAACTGAAGCAGAAGCTTTGCATGCATTTCGCAGCAGCTGGGGACAGCAGATACCGTGTATAATTCATTTTAGATACAAAGAAATATGCAAAAGAAGAGTATTCTTTTGAAAGGAGTAAAATGCCAAAAAGTAGTTTATGACACTTCTTTTCAAAAGCTGCCATTGAATGCACAGGGAAAAAAACTGAAAAACTATTCCATTACCGTACATTACTGGATTTAAATGAATGGCATAGAATCAATCAAACACATCTTACATTAGCTAAAACAATCTTCTTACTACAACTACAATGCATCAGAGTTCTTAAAACCCCACGGCGTTCTTGACCAACGGTGTTGCGTCGTGCATCTTTGCCTTAAATCGTGGTATGGACACATTATTTGGTGGGGTCTCCTAAAGGGTTACTAAGAAATCTGGAAATTTTAACTCAGACCCCCCTGTACAGGAAACAGGCCTCCAAACGCAGTGTGGACCTGACGGACCAGAGGGCGCCTGGTTAAACAAAAGAGATCCTTTCAACTCGATACTGGAGACCGTGAAGATAATCCGATCCGTGGCATATTTTTTTTATCTTTCGAACATTTTGTCGACGTCCTCTTTAGCGTTTTCAAGAAGCAATTGGAAATTTCATCATCAAAGCACATCTTTCAAAGGGTACATCACACACTTTGACATCAAAAAGGTGTTTCTTTTGTTCCCCTTTGTCTAATGATGATTACAGAGGGGAAAACGACTCGGAGAACAATGATTGGGGGGAAAAAAAAGTACGGAGATGAAGTGCAACAAAGTGAGACTCCGAACCCCGAAGTCTGACGGGATCTGCGGACCAACTTTGTTCAGACCGGCTCGCAGAGGAAAAGTACAGCCCATTTAAAATTACAAGACAATACAGCGGTGAGTCTCAAGTGTCTCAACCGCAGCGGAAATAATACGACAGTAAGTACATGGAATTGCACCAGATGTACCTGATGTCCCATCGACCTTTTGTCGTGTAAAACTAACAAACTGCATCATCGGTGCTGCTCGGATGCCTCGGTGGGCTGCAGAGTCACCGGTACACGGCGGAGAGCCTCCACACGACTCAGTTGTGACGTTTTAGGTGATTGATTGCTGCAGTCGAGCCAAATGGTCCATTTTGGATTCACTGGGCTTCTCACAGGGTTTTTATGCGTCTGCTGCTCACAATCTGGCGGCGGTTCTTAGCGGCGCTGCCGAAAACATGTCGATCGGGAGAGTTAAAACTTGTAATGACAGCGACAGCGAGAGGACGAGAGTGTCTGTTATTGTTCACTTGTGTTTATTGAGCAGGAAACTAATTAGTTGCATCTGCGAACACCTCGGAGGAGGCAGAAACACGGCGGTGGCAACCGGCTCGGTGTTGAATTATTGTACCCGGTATACGTGCCGATTGCAAATCAATCAAATCTTCTTCTTTTTTCACATCTGGTCAGAGGCAGTGTGAAAACTGAGAGGGCTGAGTTGAAATAGAGAAAAACACACCAAAAGCCTCCGCAAATGTGAGTCTGCCAGGATTGCACAATGGAAAAGGAGTGAACAAGATGCTTTCGTGGTTTTACCGGGTCACTCCAAAAATGCACGGATATGCAAAGCCGAGCACGACCGCTCCGAGCACACAGACTTCCTCAGTGCCACAAAGCTTGTGCAGGTAAACGAGGACATGTTAGTGGCCCCTGTAGCCTTGGTCCAGTCACACAAGTGTTTTCATCTGTTTTAGCCGATTGTAGCTGATTAGAGGTTGATACAGTTGTGCGTTTCCTGTTTTCCTGTTTCGGGGAGATCTCCAACCAGATTGGCAGCTCAGAGTCCACCCTTATTGAACACTAAACTCGGTCGACCAATAAAAACACTCTTGCACTATGTTTGAAAAAGAAGTTTAAATTGTTTTTCTTGTGTTTCATCACCTACTGCAGGGAATTAATGTATGATTTTTTGCATCAATGTGATGAATTACATTTTTTATTATTATTTTCTTTTAGGTATCATTATCATTATCTGGCTTTGCTGAAAACAAACGTTTATTTGATCTATACACGGTTTTCAATACAAATCTTGCAGAAAATGTAGTATATCATGTTACATAATGATAGTGCAGTTACAAATGCTATATCATAACAGAGGACTGCCTGATCACCAATTGATCTGCTTTTCATTGCGTCTGTATTGTATCCATCATTTTCTTCTGTTATTAAATCCTCTGTAATAACTCTCGTAAGTCAATGCTTCACATAAAAAGTGCTCTTCCTCAACTTGCATGGTGAGAAAAAAGACAAGTATAAGATGAAACTTGTTGAATGCAACTGGAATCTCTTTTTTTGGGTGGGGGGGGGGAGCACTTTGTAACTCGCCGATTTTAGACTGACAACATTCTCAAGAACGCAGTCCAATCATCAGTGCTAATTGAAAGCCTTGAGTGGTGGAGCCTTTGAGATAGCTTTAATTAAGTAATGTCTGCGCTAAATAAATACGCTTGACTGGGCATTGATTTTACTATATAACCATCAATCCACTGCTAATCTAAAAAACAACACAATGAGGGGCGTTTGAAATAGAGCCCACACACCTAACTAACGCACAGTGCATCTCAGATGGGTGTCATCTGGCCTTATTTCTATGTGATAGTAAAGATAGTACCTCGTTGAGGGAGATCTTGTTGTTCTTCATCCTCTGGGGTGGACTCCTCCATGTTTTCCCGAAGAAGTGCTGGTGGTTTCTATCAAACAGGGTCACTCGCATCTGGTGGGTCACATCTTGTTCCCCTCCTGACATCTCCTGGGACTAAAAGGGGGAAACACCCAAATTAGAGTCGCAGGTCATCGTCGCCCTACAATATGTTGCATGTACGAAAAATTAAACCTTAAATTCTAATCCAATTTGACTTTGCTCAACTCCTCAGAAAAAAAGACATCCATGAGTTGGTGTCACTCCAGAACTGAATTATTCGTGTGTGTGTGTGTGTGTGTGTGTGTGTGTGTGTGTGTGTGTGTGTGTGTGTGTGTGTGTGTGTGTGTGTGTAACGTACTCTATAACTCCACACAAAAAATCTCAGTTATCTGATAAAGTGTTTCTTATTTCCATGAGACACTTAACATTATGGGTCAAGACTTACTGAAGTGGAGTTTGGTGAATTATCTCTCAACCGAATTAAACAGAGTATCCATAACTTTCTGCCATGGTTATTTGTCAGAGGTCAATGTACTTGGCCGGGTGTTAAAATGAAGGGTCACCTTTCATTTTACCACTTTTTCTCTTTGCTTCATACACAGTGTGACGTACATAAAGTACAGGGGTCTGTATCATAGGGTAGATAAATAATGACTCTAACTTAAAAACTACACCGAATTTAGGTACATTCAACCACCATCTTTCTTCTGCCACGAGCGGAACTGTGTCTACGTCTTTATCATGCATTTTGGCGGCAGCTGTGAGCAGTCACCTGCGGGAGGTGAGCTGCGGTGAGTCGGCTGAGGGTGAGCTGGAAGCCGTGGGACTGGGTGATGTGGTTGTCCAGAGCCAGGCGCACTGTCTGGCTGGGCGGAGGAACCACACGGCTTCTTTCAAACACTTCTTTCCAGCCGTCCGTCATGTTCAGCACGTCTTCCGTTTTCACCATATCCCTGTTAATTTGGTGTTAAAAATGATGACGTCATAGCGAAACATTTAGAAATACGGTGTAAAACAGAGGCGTTAATGCGAATCTCTTCCACCCGTTGAGATTTTCAAATCCACGGCCGCCATATTGAAATCGGATTCTACCACTCAGAGCGCGCAGGGGTTAGATGAGTAACTCTGTGATTTCATCAGTGTTTTCACAATACATAAATAAAATGCAAATATTATATGTGTAACATATGACTAAGTTACTTATGCATCGAATCATTTTCACCCCGAAGCTGAACATCAAAACAGTATTTCACACGGTTCGCATGTAACCCTCTCAACCTTTCATTTGGTATGTCCCATCGCGCTGCATCAGTTGCTATGGCAATGTTAATTTTGCCATACCGGTCTACAGTTTTAATAATGTCCTAAATGTAACAAAGTAAAAAAAAAACATCTACTGTTATTTCAGTACCATATATGTTTAGAATAGTCCATATCATAATAACATGAATATATTCTTTTAAAGATATATTAACATTATTCGTAGTAGTAATATTACAACACTAAAAAACCCAAATAGCTCATTTCAGCTTCATCGTAGGAAAAAGAAAGAAAAAGGTCGGGGGTCCTTTTTATGACAAAATGTGAGTTCCCGTCTCTGCCTGGTAAATTTAAAGGAGAATAATGTTCAGCTTTATCTGACTTCAGTGTGTCTTTGATAAAAGGGAAATAGAATGGATTCCTGTGTGAAAATGGTTTGCCTGCAACAATGATTTATCTCTGTGAGAGACAAACATGTCAGACACATCCGAGGCAGTATGATGCTTGCATATACTGGAGGTGCATGCTCTAAATAGACATTCATGAGAAGCTCTTCAGACAGTCGAGGTTAAGTATAAAAAGGGTGAGTTTATTAGTGAGAAGGGCTGCTTTTTATTTATTATTGCTTTAGGTTAGGCCACTATCAGCATATATGATGGATGCATTACAGAATTTGATGCAATGGTGGCTGAGAGGACTGCAAAAGTACAGAGCCCCCACAAATATCACAGGATTATTTTTACTTTCATTTATACAAGCTACATAAATTATCGTCACCTTCCTAAAATAATGGCCTACGTCATTTTTTTCAGGTTTTTCAGAAAACACAAAAAACAAATACCAATGTAATCGGGGTGCACAAGCTGCCCTAGACAGGAATACTGGAACAGGAACAGGAATACTGTAATAACGGTCAAATTATGTTAGGATTACTAATATTATGTTCGAGTGAGATGTTCATTGACAAAAATGATAACTAAATTGCTATCTTAAATGCTAGCTTCAAAATGCCATATTAAAAAGCTTGTAAAATTGCCTAAGTCAGATTGTCTTTTGACTTAAGCAAAATAAAATGGCCTAAGTCACACTCTTGACATAGGTCATTATACTATAGGGGTAGAATCACATGATCTGTTCAACTGAGGATGTAGGCGATTTTACCAGAGGTGTCCAGTATCATGAGGAGATGATTTAGGCAAGAAAATCATTTTTGTCAAAAAATGACTTAGGTCATTATTTCAGGAAGGTGACGTTATGCTACATAAGTTTCCCTCCAGCCAGTGCCATTACTAGTGTGGAGTCAAAGTTACTAACTCCAAATGAAAAGAGGGCCAACTAATTTCAAGCTGATTCATTTATTTCTATTAATCATAATAATATAATGCAAATAATGAATAAATAGCACACACTATATCCGTCTTATATGACCCCACATGGGGCCATGCAAGTCGTGCCTTGCATGAGTTGCCTGCTTTAAGATTGTATAAATGTTTTGATAATTATGCAATTTTTACTTTTGAATGCAGGACTTTGAGTAAACTTGAAATATATATTCAAGTGAACTGCTGAAGAAGTTCAACCTGCCTTGTAAAAACTAAACTAAACTAAACTACTTGTTTTCAGTCATGTTGTTTATCAGCTGATGGTGCACTTCTACACTGCCATCATTGAGTCCTTCCTCATCAGCGTCAGGGCATCATCCGCTCCGCTGAGAGGGTGATTGACTGCAATCTGCCGTCCCTCCATGACTTGTTCGCCTCCAGGACCCTGAAGCGGGCAAGGAAGACTGTTGCTGACCGCTCTCACCTTGGACACAAACGGTTCAAGGCCCTTCCCTCTAGCAGGAGGCTGCGGTCCATCAGGACCAAGACCTCACTTCACAAGAACAGTTTCTTCCCTAGCTGCAGTCGGATTCATCAACAAAACCCCACTGACTGACTCAGACTCTCACATCCCCAGGACAATTTCAAACCCCCCTTACACATATTTTATTCTCTTATTAAACTACACTTGCCACTTTTATTTTAAAATATATACTTGTTTATGCCATATGTATATATTATTGCACTATGTATTAATTGTATTATATTTGTATTGTTTTATTCTATGTTTATTGTTATGCACTTGTCAAATTCCTTGTATGTTTAACGTACCTGCAAGAAACACTTCCTCCAGCACTAGAAGGATCGCGTCCCATGACAGTGAGGGGACATGGCCACTAGAGGGCAGCAACGCGCCGCCTCTGCGCTCAGTCAGCCTCAAGAAGACGAAGAAGGAAGCGGTGGGTACAAACTGAAGACATGTTTGGACTCTTCGGGAAAAATAAACCCGTGAAAATTAGGAGTTGCAGGGAAAACAGGAAGTATGGAGTCGCGGCGAAAGACTTGAACGAATTGCTTAAAAAAGGCTGCAAGCTCTTACAGGTGAGCTCGTTTGTTTTTAACAGCTGCCCCTAGAGCGCCAGTTCCGCTTTCTCTATAGCGAGGGGGGGTTTTTGTTTCGAAAAGAAAAACGGAAATAAAAGTTATCTGCATGTAGGAGAAGATGCTGCTTTATTTATACGCACGGGGGACATTTTGCATCACAGAAGCGCGGAGAGGCGGGTAGACATGAGACCAGCGTGCAAAAAACAAGTGAAGTAAATAAAACTTTTTTGTTTTGTTTTACAGCAAAGAACATTTAAAACATGTTCCCTTCAAATGAAATGTTACACAAGACCACGTGTGTTCCAGAGATAGTATCCGAAACAGCTGATCTTCATTCAAAGGAGACACCACCTGCCCTCCTGCACAAGAGATGCATGTATTCAGGCCACAGATAGCTGTGATGCAAGTGAACATTTCATCCTTTCTTCAGATTGTCTGCACATTCTGTAAAAAATAAATAAAATAAGTCCGTCACAAGAATGGAGTCGACCAGCCAAAGCCATCTCCAACTGTTTTTTTGTCCTTATCACAGTATTTGCAGTGGTCATAGTGAGATTTTTTGGCTCAGAATTTTGCGAGGCTTTGTCCTACTCACACATCAGTTAGAATAAAGTCCCCCTATAAAATAATCCTTTTTGGGAGAAAAGCAGAGAACACATCTTGAAATATTACCATTGTACGTTCGTGTACATTTGTCATTTCCAGTTGCCATCTTCTGGTGCGCACCTCTGTTTGTATGCGGATGGGACCGAAGTTACAGAGGAGTTCTACCAAACTCTGCCGGACAACACTGAACTTGTTCTTCTCTGCAGAGGTCAGACATGGAGTGGAGGTACGAGAATCATCCACGGACACCATTATAGGAAAAAAAAAGAAAATATTAAATCAAAACAAATGCTTCAAGTGTACATGCACGTGTCCTCTTGACCGGACAAACTGTACGTTTAGAAGTAGCAGGATGTCTGATCCTCTATCAACTTCCTGTGTGGTTCCAACTCCAGTTGTGTGCGACATCGGCCAGCTGCTGAACACAGACCGACACGCCGGCGGCCTTGTTGAAGCGGCAAAAGGGCTCCTCTCCGACGAGCGGTCTCAAAAAAGGCGTAAAATCCTGACCGACCTGCTGCTCAACCTGGAGGACACATCCGAGCTGGAGCGCAGAGAGGAGGACGAAGGCTGGTTCGAAGGTACAGAGTCCAATGGAGACCCAGGACACACTTTACTTTCTTTGTTTTGTATTTGCCGTACTGCGGCGAGGCGCTTTAGAAACACAAAGTTTGTTTAACCAGGCATTTCTTTTCCATTGAGACATTCGGTTTCAGATCTCCAATTTCATCTGCGTTTGAGTTTGCCGTTAAGCGAGGGTTTGATTTCAGGCGTCGATGCACGATTCAAGACAAAGTCCGCCTACATGAAGTACAACTGCGAGAGCAGGATACGAGGCTACATAAAGGAGGTAAAAAATAAAAAAAAGCTCCATTCCGTTCATGAAGCTGAAGGCGGCTGGCCTACACATCTAAACGTCTGGCTCCGCGTCTCCGTCGTCAGGTGGATGCTGCCGCCAAGACCGTAGAGAAGGCAACGGTCAGGGCGGAGGTTCTGAAAACCTCCAAACGCCTGGGGGAAATGCTGAAGACGGCGAGGCACAACGGCCGCTACTTCGACAGGACGGAGAAAGAAGCAGATCGCCTCTGTACTCGAGCCGGGTGGTTCACCTGCCAGGTATTACAGGAGTCAACCACCCAGCTTTAAAACGAACTGGACCTGATTTTGACTGCGTTGTTTACGCCACCTATTCTTCTGTCGCCTCCTCAGGGATCCTTTGAGCAGGAAGTGTGCCCGTCCCTCCACTCCATCAACCCCTACGGCAGCAGAGAGAGCAGAATAGTCTTCAGCACGTGGAATCTGGACCACAGGTCAGACTATATAACATTTCACTGTCAAAAGAATAAGGCAAGTTATAGGCCTGGTATTGCTGGCATATAAAAAAGAAAACGTTAGTTCATATATTTAATAGAGTTGTCTGACACCACGGATACGACCTCTGGCCTCCGTGAGAGATCTGACACAACAGCTAACAGTGACATGAGAAAACAAGACTCCTGCTGATGTCCATTTCTTCTGTGTGTGTCCAGGATTGAGAAGAAGAGGACGATCATCCCCGCCCTGCTGGACGCTCTGCAGAGTCACAAGAGCGCCGACGTGAACCTGGTCTACTTCTACCGCCTGCTGTTCACCAGGGAGAACCTGAAGCTGGTCCACATCGTGTGCCACAAGAAAGGAGCGCACCACCTGCTGTGCGACGCCGCCGAGATCTTTAACAAGAGCAAAGCACAACCCAAGGTCCAAGGCAAGAAGAGGCGCTTGGTGTGAATACTTTCATTAGAGCAGCGCAGCGAGGTGACCTCGCCTTTTTTTACCTCGCTGGATTTTATTTATTTTTCAACTCTGCTTTGTGAACCAGTGAAGCCTGCGGTGCTTTGTTGGACCAATGCAAATACACGTAGACAAACCAGGAAATCATGAAAAACATTTATTTTCGTCTTTGTTGGCACGGTGATGTAAAAATGCATGAATAGATTACAATGCAGCGTTCACTCAGTCAGAAAAGTTGCATAGGAGTGAACCGCACTAGTGCAATTACCTCAACGTCAGATAACATTTAGTTGAAGTCGGGTTTAAGTAATCATCACTTTACTTAAATGCTGAAGACCTTTTTAGTCCATGTTTTTTGTATAGAATTGTGTTTGCGAATGTGAATCAATCAGGAATTTATCAGGGAGTGTTTATCAGGGAGTGTGTGTCCAAACAAATGAACTGGTGAAAAGCTGTGTTGAGGATGAATATTAGACACTTGGTGAACAATGAACATTCATCTCAAAACACTGAATTTGATATTAAAAAGCTCTCCATATGGACTTGCTCTCTGACACTGCTTCCTCACCACATATACACAGCTTAGAATTTGTAGATTTCTATACATTTTGTCGTTTAAATCCAGTACTGTTTGGCATTTCTCAAGGCAAATCTCAAACGGCAAACTTGCACTCAAAGTATGAAGCCATATGTTATGTAGCCTGATTTATCTAAATAAAGTGCTGCCAAAACCCCCGTTAAGAATATATTCAGCAATAAATAACAAAACAGGCACTATTGTCCGTGTCCCCACAGGTGGTGGCTATATTATATTAATCCCAGTGCTGCAGCCGTGTTTAAAAGAGTAGCAAATGAAATAAGAAGATATATTTGGGTATCGAGCGAAGTGGTACGGATTGAAAACAATTTGGCATTTTTGTGCGTTTGGAAGCTCCTCGTCGAGTCAACAACTGTACATTTCCAAGTTCACCGCCGAGAACTTGCTTTTAGGCCACGAACAAAGTCAGAAAAACCGGTGGAACTCGTGAACGAGCTCCGTGACGAGTCTCCTCAGCACGTGGCGGGTGCTGGACGCAGGTTCAAAACACAACACACTCGTACGACGAGGACGGCGGCGACTTGTAAAAGATGGCCGGCCGGCCGCGGACTCGGCTCCAGCAAACAGTTCATGCCTCCATTACTCGCATCCTAGCGGGCGACTTCATCCCCCGACGAATCACAAGCATTGTCTCTCTCACGCTCGCAAGCTTTGGGCGCGAAAGCGTTACGATTTTTAAAAAGGGCGGTGGTTTAATTTGGCTGCTCTGTCGTAAGTGCTGAGCGTTTCATGTGCCTCCACAGGACGAGACTTTTGAGCCCATAGCAGTCATCGGTGCAGCTACTTTTCGCTAAGCGTCCCCTCTGTCGCCGCTCTTCATTCTGCTGAGGCCCGCCTCCTCTTCGTCGCTGTCCTCTGGCGCGTAGTAATGTCGTCTCCTGTGCTCCCTTTGAACGCGGGCAGACGTCCCCGACGACCTCTGAGGGAAGTCCTGTGGGATAGACGTGGATTTTTTTTTGTAATTCATTCCAACAGGGGGACAAATCTTCACCCAAGCAACAATCAAATGCTGTGCTGCAACATACGTCAGCTTAACGATGAAAATGTATACATGTCATGTTTATGTCTTTTCCCCATCTAGCTCAAAGACGAGGGACTTCTCCCAAAATTTCACTTCTTCTTCATCTGGTTGTCAGTTAAACTATTTGCATATTTGTTTGTGATTTATATGCATATATTTAAATATCACCTATGCAACAAATATATATATGTATTTTGCGGTGCATGTTTTGTGGTTTTATGTCCCTATTTCTTGTGTTAAAAAAAAATTGTTTCCACCGACGACAACCAAAGGCCAAGAATTGAGAACAATTGAGCACCTTTTCTTTCGAGTTTGTCTTTGGGGAATCGCTTTGACTTTACTTCTACAGCTCAATCAATCTTACTTACACCAATCTACATCCTCTAAAGCTAGTAAAGATGCAAGACAGGTTGAATAGTGATTCATTGTATGATACAATTGTCTTGCCCTTCCCACAGGACATACCTGGTTATTACATGGGTGAGTCACAATATGCACTCAACGTCTCCCTTTCTGAACCTTCACGGACAATGTTTTGCAGTTTATTTACACAATAAATCCTGAAATGTGCAACAGTTAAGAGTTAGCCCGAAAAATATCGCAGGTAGAACATAGTTCTTAACACAAAGTCACGTGATGTAACACAAGTTACCCCCCCAAGGCAGTGCTGCTTTATCCATCTTACCAACTCCTTAACATCCTCCGACACGAGTCAGAGATTGTCCGAGTGGCAAAAAAAGAAAAAAGCCTCACCTGCACAGCGTCCAAGTTTCCAAAGAACTGCTCCACGGGAAGAATCTGATTGCTGTCGTCGTCCAGGAAGATGTCTTTGCTGGGTTCTCCGCAATCCATGTCCTCAGACTCCCGTTTGTCGCGGCCGCCGTTCCCTCCGCAGCCGTCCAGCTCGTCCAGCCGCTCCCTCAGCTCGTTCTCTTTGCCCTCCCGCCCTTCGAGTTGCGGCGACGCCGAGCACCTCCTCCGGCCCGCGAGCTGGTGGCATTCGCAGCTGATGCGAGAGAGTCTCTCCGGAGGAACGTCCGCTTTACCGCAGCCACCGACGACCGAGCTGCTCTCCGCTGCCGGCTGCATCTCTTTCTTGGGACTTTTCATACATCCCCTTCTTGTCGTAGAAGCCTGCGAGAGGGTGAAAGGTCAGGGTTAGGACGGCGTTAAAAGGTAATACCGTGATCAATTTCCTTATACAACGTCCATCGGCTAAGGACGCAAAGACGCACTGTATAGCGAGCCCAGTGCGCGTGTCAAGTACAGTTCTCAGATGCAGTTGTGAAATCAAACATGGTGAAGTTGTTTGAAGACATTATTTGACTTTAAGATCTTTGCTCTTCATACAGGCAGTTCTCTCCCGTTTTTATGGTCAACACAAACCTTTGTGGAGCTGCTCTTCCTCTTTCTGGGCTTCAAGCCGCCAAGTTGACCAGGCATCTGCAAAGCAGCATAATGTGGTTTGTTTCATCCCGTGTGGTAATACTCAATCATAGCGTCCAGTTCATGGGGGGAAAAAAGGGTTGCTTTTATGGGAGACTATTTGACTCAATGCAACAAGCTTCCCCTAGCTTCAGCGATAATCACAAGCAACTTCCCAAAACGCAGCCCTGTAAAAGAGTGAGTTAGCATCCATTCATTGGGCTCTTTTTTAATATAGGCGAGCCAGCTTTAAAAGAACAAGATGTTGGAAGTATTTTACTGCAAAAAAAAAAAAATGTCTCTGTGTGTGCATTTAAAATGGCCGCCCCCGATCATCACTGTCACAGCGTTGGAGTTTGTCATATTGACTGTGTTACGGCAGGTTTTAGTCACCCTGTGCTAAAGGAAGGGGCCTTGGAAACACAAAGTCAGTCACAATCTGTTTTACTTTGTGGGATAGACATGCTGGTTTAAGATTGATCACTGATTCATGAATTTCTGAGAATGTGTTTCAAATGCGAAACATTCATGTCTGGGTAGGAACTTTAAAGCGCTTGGATTTGATCCTGTTCTGATTTTAACCTGTGGGGTCTTTTCAGCAGACAAGACTGCATTTGCGACGTGTCGTGGCCCCAACTCCTCACGTCCATATCCAAACGCTAACTTTACACGTGTTGAGTGGCAAATGAAAGTCATCCAGCTCACACAATGCTAAAAGACACAGGACCATTTAAAGTGTGCATTCACTTCTGGACCCCAGCCCGGCTCTGTAAAGTCACCTGAGCACTTTGAACCCCTGACCACGCCCCCGTGTCCGCCGCTGGACAAGCTCCTCCCCCTACATGGTGTCGTCATCCGTGACCCCGTGAGTCAAGACCTCCGGTAAACTCCGGGGTTTAGTCGCTTTTAAAATCAGCTAGCCGCCCATCAGGCGAGACGAAGTACTGGCGGATGTGAAGTTCATGAAAGAAAAAATAAGTTCCACGTAACCTACCTTAACAGTGAAACAAATACAATAGTGTCACTTGACCAGTGACACGATTGAGCTTTTGGGTCCACGCGCACGGTTTGTCAATAAGCCGTCACGGCGGTAGTTAGCCGACAGGCAGCGGCTCCGTGAACGTCACCCCACGGCCTTCTCGCTGGCCTCATTAGCTTCTAAGTGAGCGAACAAGTCGAGATAAATGATCGGAAACCTCAGTTATCTCTCGTGATTGGCTCAGTTTCCCCTCGTCTGTCACTGTAACCACAAACACCACTGGAGCCTTAAATCAACCTGCCGTTACGTAACTAACTTACCTCAACGCCTTCCTCGCGCACACTTTGCCTTTCAGCGACTCCGATAATAAATTTCGACTCTGTACTTTGGTATTGCGCTGCAAACCAAAAGGCTCGGCTCAGCAACAAACTACGGCATGTGATGGTATGGATGATATATGGCGTCTTCAGAAGAAGGAGAAAAAAAACGGTGTACTTCTTCTTTGGGTTTTAACTGCAGCTCGCGTCCTTAATGTTGCACTACTGCCACCTGCTGGAGGTACATGAGTCCTACAGCGTCCGATTTGTCCACCACACTCCAGTGTGCTCTTCTTTACTCCTGTTGACCCAATTCTGTTCATTTCTTCCATCGTGTCCTTTGTAGTCCACATGTTTCCTGCGATCAACAAGCACATGCTCTGCAACAATCAACAATGAACACAATTATTATTCTAATCTCAACTATATGATCCACATTTCTATACTCTCTTTTTCCCCACAGAGCCTTTTACATTTGCTTGAAAGTTCTGACCCTATTTCGACCTGGATGGATCATCTGCTCAGAAAGTCCATAACCCAGTTATGAAAACTTTCCCTCGTTCATTATGTGTATAATTTGATCATCAGCCCATCATTAAACAAAATTAAAATACACTGCTGCCACTGTCTCATTGTTTACTCGAGCTTTCCTTATGTCATCCTCCAGACAGCATTGGACCCTTAGTGGCCCTTCCATCAATTTACAGACATGTTACATCAAGAAGAAGAAAAAATGCCTAGTTTGTTGGCTGACTGGGATCCTTCCCATGTTTCCTTATCAGAATAATGAGCACTTCCTAGAGCTCTCTGGGATTCTTCTTTCATACAACATTTTATTAAATAATCCCTAATGTCCCTGTTACTTAATTATAACATGCTAAATGGGACATTGTGTTCATCCTCAGTGCTTCCCTTTGTAAATGTGTTTCTTTCTTATTTCTTATTTTTATAAAAAAAACTATTTTTGTTTTACATAGAACAGTGTATAATGTTCTCACTTCTCAGCTCGGTGCAGGGGATCCGGGTTACTTTTTCCACTGTGCACAATTACCTGCATGCAATGACGAAGGGTTTACAGTTTTGTTGTTAAGCGTTTGTGTAAAAGTGTGCGGTTTTAGTTCAAACCTGATCCGAGGGTCTGGTTTAACTGGGTCGTGTGAGGTGACAAAATGGGAGCAGAGGGCGTTAACAAAACGTTATTCCATGAATAGTCCACAAGAGGGTGCTAGACTCTTTATAATTCCACCTCCTCACAGTGAGACGTATTTAGATGTAACAGCTTGTGCTGTCGAGGAACAGAATATTCTTTATGTATCTGAGAAGTGGCTTCAAACACTGTTGTGCCACTGTTTGCCAGTTAAATAAACCAAATGTATGAAAAGTATCCAATGATAACACCAAAATATATCACTTTTGTTTTTGATGCCATTGCTTGTGGATGTTTACTATCTTTGTGATAAACATTCTGTGGTTCCTGTTAGCTTCAACAAGGAAATCAGAGCACAACAATATGCTGCAGCATTTCTAATATCATACTGAGATGAAATAGCTAAACACATACTTTAGGGGAAAAAAAGTTTAGAGCATGACCTGTTAACAAAATAAGGTGAAAGAATACTTTTTTTATATATTCAGAGAGGGTGTTCAAACTATGGAAGCCCATTTCAGCCAGTAAAAGAAAAAAATAAGATGAAAATGTAGCTGTAATAATACAAATATTCCCATGGTAAAACGTCATAATTATGAGATAGGAAGTAATAATTATAAGATAGAAATTCTAAATTATGAGATAGAAAGTCTAAATTATGAGATAGAAAATCAAAACTATTAGATTGAAAGTCGAAATTATGAGATAGAAAGTAATAATTATAAGATAGAAAGTCATAATTATGAGAGTCCAGAAAGATGATATGGCTTTAAGCTTATACAAAACAAACAATGATCCAAACATCATCGCATGGCTACTTTATGGATGCTGTGATCAATGCTGAGGAAAATGGACATATGGCTGAAATGTTGAAATCGCATAATTGTTTCCATTTACTAAGTAAGTAACCCATGGTGTATTTTACTTTTGATCATCACAATGTCTCATCATCTCGTCCTATTATTCGAAAGCAGTGGCCAGCTCGATAGAACAATGCTAGTGTGATGGTCGCGGCACCGTTCTGACGCGGTGAACACCTGTTGTGTGTGAGAAACGGGAAACCTGCTGGTCCCAGATCAGTGCCGGTCATTTGGGGGAGGAGGTGCTTGGGGGAGGAGAGGGAGAGGGAGAGGGAGAGGGGAGGCTGACTTGCAGCAGGTCTCCAGTCATTCCGAGACAGGAGGCAGAGCAGAAGCCCGAGGACATGTTGTGTTTCCCGCATCCCTTCCCGCACTGAGAGGCGATGCTTGTTGACTCCACCGCGCGCCGTCATGGGCAACAGGGGCCCCGGGGCCACTTCTGCGTCAGCGCGCTCGCGTGCCCGAGGACGCGACCTCTGGTGTCCAAATGAGCAGGGCCGTGCGCTGATGGACTCCACTCGGACGAAACGCGTTGACACACTATGAAGGCAGAAGGTCCCGCATCTGAGGGTCTGTGGGCGCCGCGCTGAGAGCCATGGATCACTTCCCCCGGAGAAAGCGGGTCGGTCTGCTGAAGCCCCTGCTGAGTCTGTCTCTCGTCTTCGCCTCGTTTCTCATGATCCACAAGCTGAAACTGGCAGAGAGGGACGGGGTGGGAGCCAAGCATGCGAGGGAGGCCAGCTGGTGCGGCTCCAAGTGTTTCCCCCTCAAGAAGGGAGCCGCGAAAAACAGTTTGGGGAGTTCGGACTCGACAGTGGTTGGTTTCGAGCCGGGTGCGCAGCGGGTCTCCAACGGGACTCCGGCTTCCTGGGACGCGCAGGTGCTCAACTGCAGCGAGGACGCGTCGGTGAGGACCAAGGATTGGTTCCGGCGCTTGGACCCGAGGTTCCACCAGTTCGTCCTGCACAGACACTGCCGCTACTTCCCCATGCTCCTCAACCACCCGGAGAAATGCGCGGACGGAGGGGTGCACCTCCTCATGGTGGTCAAGTCCGTTATCGAGCAGCACGACCGGCGGGAGGCGGTGCGCCAAACCTGGGGCCGAGAGCACACGGTGGATGGGAAGAGGATCAAGACGCTGTTTCTGTTGGGGAGCCCGACGACCGGCAAGGACACCAAGAACCTCCAGAAGCTGATCGAGTACGAGGACATGGTCTACGGGGACATCCTGCAGTGGGACTTCATGGACACCTTCTTCAACCTGACACTGAAGGAGGTCAACTTCCTCAAGTGGTTCGACATCTACTGCTCCGGCGTGCAGTTCATATTCAAGGGAGACGACGACGTGTTCGTGAACACGCACAACCTGCTGCAGCTCATCGGCTTCAAGGTGGAGGAGCGCAAGGACGCCGACTTGTTCGTTGGGGACACCATCTCCAAGGCGATCCCGATCCGGAACCGGCAGAGCAAGTACTACATCCCCAAAGAGCTGTACGATAAGCCATATCCCCCGTACGCCGGAGGCGGCGGGTTCCTGATGTCCTCCCAGCTGGCCCGGAGGCTCTTCGTGGTCTCGGAGGACCTGGAGTTGTACCCCATCGACGATGTGTTTTTGGGGATGTGCCTGCAGAAGCTCCGCCTGGCCCCGGAGATACACCCGGGCTTCAGGACCTTCGGCATCACCCGTCGCAAGGTGAGCCCCATGAACAGCGAGCCCTGCTTTTACAAGAACCTCATCGTGGTGCACAAACTCAGCGCGCAGGAGCTGCTCGGGATGTGGCGCGTGGTGCACAGCGACGCGCTGGTCTGCGCCCAAAGGACGTCCATGTGAGGACTGGTAACGTGGAGGATGCACTGGCGGTGTGAGCTGACCTCTATAAACTGAAATTAATCACCACAGCTGATGCACAACGCACAGGAGACATGTGATCATACATGATGATCTTTACGCATCTGTATAAATATACCGAGTCCTGTATCTAAGGGAAGCAACAGCGATGATACAATATATAGATGTGTTTCTGTGTCCAATTCATAAGGCTGTACACTCCTCTGAACAGGTTGGGTTTTCATCTCCACTACTTAAAATATTGTTTTTCCATGATGTGAAACCACTACCGCGCAACTCCTCGACAGTGTGCGCACGCATCCCATTTCTGATTCTCGGTGCCATTTCAGGTTTGTACTATTCATCACTGTCCTCTCAGTCTGAGGTCCCATGTTGCTGTCGAGACGTGGTTGTAAAAGGTGTTGTGCGTGTTTGTGCAGGCATGAATGAGACATTACATTACATTACATGTCATTTAGCTGACGCTTTTATCCAAAGCGACTTACAATAGTGACTGGACTCGTTACATCCAGGTGTTCCTCTGAAGCGGTGGACTTCAGTGGGACTCGCAGCACACATCATGGAATGAACAATTGCATTAATAGTTGAGTGATATTATTCTTTTTTTTGTAGGGTGCTGAAATTGTAAAAACAAAATATTTGATTGTTTTAAGTTAATATATTGCAAGTGTCAATTCATGCGTATATGATTTTGCAGGGGGCAGGCCAAAAAACAACAACCAAAGACGCTAAAGGGCTGTAATACTGCAGATGTATGTACGATCATGTAAATAAAAGTGGAGCGCTCTGTCAACTTTGTGAATGTGGAATTAATGTTGCAAAGTGTTGGGATTCATATGGACGCGTGAGCTGCTGGAGAGAGAGATTTGAAAAAGATGTCAAAGTATCATAAAACCTTCTGTCAAGTGAAACCACGTCTGCAACATCCAGCTTCATGTAGCTTTATTTAAACAAATACAGACACAAATAGCCATTTGTTGTCATAATTATTCAGAAAATACTGACAAGTATGCACTTCAAAAACAGGGGGAAACATCCACTCAATACAGAAGCATATTAAAGCCTGTGTGATGGATTGGTCGTTGAAACCAAATATATTCTCTTATGAATCAACTACATTGAAGTTGTAGCCTACTAATAATACAACCTGCGAAATAATGTTTTAAAAAAACCTTCTTTTTGGCTGTGGATGAATCACAGATACATCACAATCAACATCGTCATACCACTGTGGAGTACAATAGAAGTAGTACAAACATAGCATTGCATATAAATATAGCGAATTGTTCAAATCAGTTTAAAGAGACGTCAAATTCAGCAGAAATCAAGTTGAAGTAAAACAGGTGCTACAGAAAGTCTACTGTCTACAACACGCTCATCTCCTGTGTGTGTTTTTGTTCATTGAAGTAATTCTGTTAAGTTAAACTACTTTGTCTCCCTCCCTGGACTAGAGGGGGTATATATAAAACTGTCCTATCAAGATTGTCAGTAGGCAATAAGCAGGAAAATAAATAATGATCATACTGTTCTGGAAATTCAGCATCATCCATTTGGCAAAGTGCTACTTCCCTCCTTCGATAAAAGTTATTCACAAGCAGAAAAGAAGAAAAGAGAAATGTAAACGGAGGGCAATGTGTGACGCCGAGAGTAAAAGGTGCACTCAATGTTGTCAAAAAGCTTTAGGATGCTGAAGAGGAAAGTTTCCTTCTTGTAACCAAAACCTCATCCTCCTCTCATCTCACTGCTGCTTCTACAAAGAGAGGAGTGTTTCTGAGTATCAGCTGCTCCACCTGTGTGACTGATTACATATTTAATGCTATTACACTGGTTGTATCCTGGCTTTAACTGGGATCTAAATCTTTTATTAAATTACAACGCTGAAGTACATTTTTTTTTAAATGTTGCAATAAAATGTACAGATAGTGCATCAGATAGCTTGTGGAAATTAGTTTCTGCTAATAGATTTCCCTGAATCCTACACACTTTAATGGAAGTATTATACCAAATCAATGGTCGACTCTTTTAAGCTACCATTCCCTACAACGGTGGCTCCAAATGGCAATGAGCAATTGGAAATATAAGAGCCTCAAAAGCAGAGACTTCCTGTAAGGGGATATCAGCAAACGGCTCACGGTGTGCACGTGTCTACGAGCCCGGCAGGTGTGTGACGCCAGAGGCTCGAGTGGAGACGAAAGAGGAAAGAGATCTAACATCCAGCTGTGGCTTCTCTGTTTAGATGTTCTTGTCAGTGACCACAACAGGACGAGGAACGTTAATATAACAAATGTACGGTGTGACGCTGTAATGTTTGTGCTCATGAGACGAGGGGTATTCACTTAAAATTCACTCTTAAAAATGACGTGAAACCTATCAGATGTCTTTTCTAAAAGTGCCGATACGCAGGAACATGGGACCAGGAAATGTGGGAGTCGGGCGTTACGACAGGTGCACGTTTGTGACTGCAGGGACGGCTTGTTGCGGTAGTGAGTCTCCCTCTTGGCGCAGCGAGCCAGTTTCAGTGCTTCCCCGGAGTAGGTCCTCTGGCCCGGGGCGCCAGCGCCGGGATCCGGCTGCCTCTGCCCCCCATGGCTCTGGCCCCGACCGACCGGGCCTGCTTCAGCTTGGCTCCACCAACAGCCCTGCCTGCACGCACACACGCACACGCACACACGCACACACACAGGTCATCCTGACAGTAAATCTTTGTATGAACTTTACTGTTAACCCTCCCCTCTGTTCTTGTGTACTATTTAGCACTAAACAAAGCAGCCTGCATCACCTGTGATGTGAGTACAAACGGGCCATCAGCAGCTCATGGCGGCGTCTCTCTTTGATCACACACTGGTCTACGCGGTGGCCACGTCACAACGCTTACTTTCAATATACAGTTAGCTAGTAATTATGTCCCATCAGCCAACTAGGGGAATAAGCAAAGTGTCAAAATGACTGATGGGAAAAGCCCTGTGCAGAGGAATTAACAGAGTGAACACAATCAGTGGAATAAAACATGATTCATTTAGGAGGGAAAAAAGGGCAGAGGCCGTGTTTAAAAAAAGAGAGCAAATGCTACGTATTTAATTAATGAGGCCCCTGTTTGAGCAATCATTTACAAGATGTGTCAGGATCTGGGTGGCTTCACTTTACACCTTTAATAAACTATTTCCCGGAGGAAACCCTGAAAAAGTAAACACATGAGCCCCTATCCCACAGAGTGTTACTTTTTTTTAATACGGTAAACAAATCCCTCTCGTCTAGGTGATGGGATTGGCTGATTTCACTTCTGGGGAATTCGGTGTCACCTGTTGGCACTGGAGTTTAACGGCTGGTGTGTCTTAGTAAAGCTTTCAAAGTTCAGTTGGGCTTTGTTTGAACAGCAGGACTAAGGAAGACGATCGACAATGGTGCGGAACCGTAAAACTCAACCTGTCTGCTGTCAGGTATCACGTCCAGTGCATCATTTCCTGTGAGGTGCACGTGCACGGCCATGCAATTTCACCAGTAAACCCAATCATGGAATGCAAATAAACTGAATAGTAAAAAAAATTGTATAAATAGCATCAAATGTGGGGGTGTGGTATAATAAAAAACGTAGTAACTACACCGCGTTCCACATTATTATGCAAATTACACTTTGCTCAGATTTTCCTAAATAGTAATGCACAGTCAGTCAGTATCATTTTCAAGTCATCAACTGTTAGAGTATAAGTCAAATTCTATTGAACAAACCTCCTAATGATAACAGTATTTTTTTCAAAAATAAAAAACTCAAAATGCAGTGTTCCAAATTATTATGCAGAATTTCAGAGTTTCAAGATATTTTATAGGTTGTAAAGAACAAAAAATTGTCATTTGTTGAATTTGCAGCATTAGGAGGTCATATTTACTGAGATCAAGAAAAGTTTGAATCAAAAACATCTTAACAGGTCAAGTTACATGTTAACATAGGACCCCTTCTTTGATATCAACTTCACAATTCTTGCATCCATTGAACTTGTGAGTTATTTGATAGTTTCTGCTTTAATGTCTTTGCAGGATGCCATAATACCCGCCCAGAGCACCTGCTTGGATGTGAACTGCCTTCCACCCACATAGATCTTTTGCTTGATGATGCTCCAAAGGTTCTCAATAGGGTTAAGGTCAGGGGAAGATGGGGGCCACACCATGAGTTTCTCTCCTTTTATGCCCATAGCAGCCAATGCCCCAGAGGTATTCTTTGCAGCATGACATGGTGCATTGTCATGCATGAATATGATTTTGCTACGGAAGGCACGGTTCTTCTTTTTGTACCACAGAAGAAAGTGGTCAGTCAGAAACTCTACATACTTTGCCGAGGTCATTTTCACACCGTCGGGGACCCTGAAGGGGCCTACCAGCTCTCTCCCCATGATTCCGGCCCAAAACATGACTCCGCCACCTCCTTGTTGACGTCTCAGCCTTGTTGGGACATGGTGGCCATTCACCAACCATCCACTACTCCATCCATCAGGACCATCAAGGGTTGCACGGCACTCATCCGTAAACAAAACAGTTTGAAAGTTAGTCTTCATGTAGTCCTGAGCCCACTGCAACCTTTTTTGCTTGTGAGCTTGGTTTAGGGGTGGCCGAATAACAGGTTTAAGGACACTTGCAAACCTCTTGGGCATCCTACATCTTGAAGTTCGCGAGACTCCAGAGGCACCAGCGGCTTCAAACACCTGTTTGCTGCTATTCAATGGCATTTTAGTGGCTGCTCTCTTAACCCTACGCATTTGTTTGGCAGAAATCTTCCTTATTTTGCCTTTGTCTGAACGAACCCGCTTGTGCTGTGAATCGGTGACAAATTTCTTCACCGTCCGATGATCACGCGCAATTCTTTTGGAAATATCCAATGTTGTGATACCTTGACCAAGGTATTGCACTATTTGCCGCTTTTCAGCAGCAGAGAGATCCTTTTTCTTCCCCATTTTGCCTGAAACATGTAGCTTGCTTAATAATGTGGAACATCCTTCTTAAGTAGTTTTCCTTTGATTGGGCTCACCTGGCAAACTAATTATTATTATTTGGATGATTTCAATCATCCCAATAGCCCTGAGACACAATACCATCCATGAGTTTCATTGAAAAACCAAAAAATGAATGTTTATGACCCTTAAATACAATTTGCCTAATAATGTGGAACGCGGTGTATATCAGCAGTGGTCTCTTACTCTGGCATCAAGATGGTCGTTAAAGTAATTTGAGACGTCCCTTGACAAAATAACGGACATTTGGGCGGAAAAAAACCTTCTTATTCTAGAAAAAAATGTTTTAGTTATTAACAATATACGTTATACTCCTGTGATTGTGAAATATACCTCAAAATGGATACATTTTACAACACCCACTACACTAGGCTCCAGATCTAATTTAGCACCTTTTTTTTTATGTGCCTTATGAGGCAGGAAACCATAGTGGGAAAGGTTACAACATGACTGTTTTACCAACAAGCATGGGCACTTTGTATGGCCTTCACTCTGAGCGTTAGGGAGGCGGGTGCAAGCGGAGGGTGCATGAATGCTTTACCTTGTGCTGGCTGGGTTCTCTGGGACACCGCAGTCCTGCGTGAGTTTTGTTTACAGCCCTCCCTGCCCATGAGGTGAGCCTTCCAGGCCTGGAACGGGGACAAAGTAGCTCAGTGAGTACGTTCCTCTCCCAGATACGTTCTCGATCGGGACAGCCACAGGTGACTGTAGGCCCAGTCAGGGCCCGAACGGCTGCCCCCCCACTAACACTGCAGTCTTTCATGGAGTCAACGCTCACAGCTCTGTGCAGCGGGAATGTGACTTTCTGCATGTTATATTTTTCTTCTTTCATTTTTAAAGGGGTGTGTGAAAGGTGGGCGATTTTGAATGAAACAAATGGGAGGTACAGCTACGGTTGCATAATAAAGTGCCACTGTACATTTGGGCTTGATCTCAATATCTCTCATCCTACTTGGACAGCAAGTTGTTTGCAGGGAATACAAACGGTCTAAACAGTAAAACTCCTGGAAACTGTAAATATGTTGTATAATTGATGTTATTTTTTTGTTTCTTTATCCCAGAACAAGCCAAGATGTTGACAAAGACACTCACATTCCTGCTGAGCACAGAAACAAAGGTTGACATGCACGTTCCACAGCAAACATTAGTCACAGCAGCAACGGCACAGGTGTAATTAATATCACTCATGAAGGCTGCATTCCAGCTCCACGTCCCGGTTCTGTGCAGGACGCCTCTCCGGCACGGCTTAGCGAACACACGTGAACCAGAACAGAGCGATCAGCATGTTCCCAGTCACACCTGTGCTTCTGCTGCTACGAGCCAACATGACCCTTCGACATGATATACATTTGGCCACGACATCAATCAGCAGCATTACAGACGGATTCGCTTGATTGGCCAAATCAGAAGCCAGGAGCGACACTCTTAATCTCTGCCAGTGCAACGACATACACCGTGATGAAGTAATAAACAACTTCCATCAACCTTTGAAGCAACAATCCAAACGTGAAAAACTAATTCCAATTACAGCGTCTCGAAGGAGCCTTTTGTTGCGTTTTTCCGGCGTACCTCCCAGAGTCAGAAGTGCGTAATTTGAGAACCTTCTTCCTATCACCACACAAGTAGCATAATTTAAGTGAGATGTCTATCTTCCAATCAGTGATTGGCCGTGATTATAATCCCACTGATGGGAACTATCTCCTCCAACGGGACCCCCCCAACATTCAAACTTAAGTCTGAGGGCTTTTTAACAACAAGGTTGGATTCTTTGTTTTAGAGTTTGCTGCTGCTGGGACAGGCCGTGTCAGGACAGGTGACGGTCGGACTGATTCCTGGAGCTCTCGTGGGTCCTTGAAAGACGAGTTGCATGATTCATTAGACGTCACGCTGACAGAAACGTAACGGAAGACAAATGAAAGGCTACACTGTTGTTTCATCTTTTAGTGGGGCGCAGACTCTTGTACACCGTGTATCCATTTTAAAACTCCTCTCGCCAAAAGCCTGTGGACGGACACAAAGGACAAAGTGATGGGCGAGAAGCTCCAGGAGCGCTGAAATATGAGCACTGTTTCCTTGTGAGAGATAAGTGCAAACTATTCTCCATCGAGGTTCCTCAAGGTATTCAGTGTATGCTACTATCGTTAACCGCTTTGATTACATTTCCCCCGCTAATACATTCTTTTTGTCGATTTATATTGAAATAAGATTTCTAGGAAACCTTTAACTGCATTCCTTTCCTGTTATTGATCAAACTCTGCCGACATAATACACAGCAGGGAGCCGCCACGGCAGGAAAACTGTCAGCACTGTGGGAATCAAAGGAAACCTGAACTTGTCCAATTTTACAACAGCACAATAGTCATCTTTTGTCCAGTGTTTATAATTAGTATCAAAATAACGTCATTATCTTAAACCCTCCTGACCACAAAGAAAATATTGAGGGAAAGCACATCTATTAAAAATATATATATATAAAAAATATATTTTCACAGCTAAACCAGGACATTTTTGTCTTTACTTCCTCCTCAAACTAATAGGAATGTGAAGAATGAGATGGTATCTATTTCATCACAAATGAAACGGGCCATTATGAGCAAAGGCTCCACCCGCTTTGAAGCCTTTAAAAAGGCCAACAATAGCAGTGTTTGACCTCGACACCTGTTTGCTCCTCAAGCCTCATATTAGATGCTTTTGGAGTTCCTATGTTGATATAAAAGATGGAAAATAGAAAAGCCACAGAATAACGTTCAGGGCCAAGTTCTGTGAAAATCTTAATCAACCCAAGAGTTACATTTATTAGAACCTAGGAGGCAGCCGTGTACAAGAGGCAGAGGTTGTTGTTGTTTTTGTTACTATTTAGTAAGGAAACAATAAGCTTGTTACTTTTGGTAAAGTTCACTGAAGGGACACCCTTCACATCTTGTTTTTGCTTATGCCACATGCTCATAAGTCGTGTTTTTTATTTTGGTGTGAAACGATGGGGAAGTCTACCGTTTTCCCTCCACCTGCATGGACTAATCTACAGACTGATCGTAAACTTCAAAGCAGTAACCTCAAATCTACGTGCTTTTATGTTAAAGTTAGTCCAAGGAACTTTCAATTTTGTTGATTTTGGCCCCTGTGGACGAAGGTGGTAGTGTGTAAGAGCGCCAGAGTCCCTTTAGAAAACCTCTCATTTTATGTCTGACAGTCTGCCTTGCTCAATCTGCCTTGCCTGCCTGAGGCGGGCTCAGCAAAAGAGAAACGAAGCGAAGCTCCTGCCGGGCAATGAGCTCTCTTCCTCCCGCAGGTTGAAGCCGGCTCTCGGTTGGAAAAAAAAGAAAAAAGCAGAATCTCACCTTTTCTCCAGGCATGAAGTTGTTGTGACACAAAGGACAGTGGTTGGAGCCTTTACCCGAGATGGAGGCTGAAATAGAAACACAACACCTTTAAGCTAAATACAATTACAGAAAAAGGTCCCAAGAACATGCCAGAGAAAATGGCATCACGTAAGGCGAACAGTTTTACTCACATTACACCTTCAAGGAATGGGAACATTAGGCTGAACACAATCTATCCTAATTCACAATTCAAATTTCTGCTTCCTCAAATGACCAACCCCAGGGGTAAGAAAGGCTTGAATGTTATGGTAATACAAAAGGCTCACTGGCATCAATTATCTATGGAGACATATGGCTGGTAATGGAGACGTTGTGCAAGTCTCCAGTTTGAATGCCACAGTTACAGTAAATGTAAGAGCCACAAGTATGTTTTTTGGTTAATTTATATTTCAAGAGTGTTTATAATTTAATATTTCAGAATTAGGCTCGCAGTTTAGGAACTACATATAACATATATTGAAAGATGTTTATAGTGATGACTGACGCTCGAGCCAGGGGATATAATGACCTCATGACCTCAGCAGGTGTAAGCAAGAGTTGCATTAGGCATGAGAGCACACAGTTCTTTTACCGCATGACCGCATGACCGTATGATCGTTTACCGTTTATTAGTTTTTGTGTATAATGTTAGTGTTTTTGCTGCACAAAATAAAACCGAAGAAAAAGGAAACGAACGGTCTGCTGTCATTCGTGTGAGAAGAGAAACTCAATGTGTCGCAGCTCTTTAGCAACTTAATGAAAACAACGCCGACGGAACGCCGCTACAGTAAACTTCAAACTGGAACAAAACAACAACCAGAAGTACCTCTCAGAAAAGCTGACCTCAGCTTTCAGATAGTAAATACTGGCAACAGGGCTGTTTGAGACCAACACTGTGGAAAAGTACTGACTTTGGATTTCTTAAAGGCTCCGTGTAGCATAGTGTGTGTGGGGTGGGGGGGACTATCCGATAAACGGAGCCAAATATATTAAAAGAGACGGACATCTCAGCTGCAGGACAAAGGTCAGCTGAGGAAATCCAGGCTGTTGAGAACCAAGGTAAAAAACAGAAAGAAAAAAAACATCTTTACCCACCTGAGATTGGTGAATCAATGTGTCTGTGTCATTTTGGATCAAATGTTGATCTAATGTTGATCTAATTGAGGAAATTCATTATTTTTTTCGAGATTCAAGATGTTTTTACTGTCATATGCACAGATAACAGACAGTCATTCTATACAATGAAAAGCTTATTTTGCTGGGTTAGAATTAACTTAAGGTAAAAAAATAAATAAAAATAAGGCACAAAATATAAAAGATATAACAGTATTGCACAACAATATGATAATAGTATTGCTCAGTGTATAAAGTGCACTATGCATTGCTACAATGTCCAATGTTCACCAGCCTGATGGCCTGCGGGTAGAAGCTGTTCGTCAGTCTCGTGGTTCTGGACTTCAGACTCCTGTAGCGACTGCCTGATGGCAGGAGCGAGAAGAGTCTGTGCTGGGGGTGTGTTGTGTCCCTGATGATGTGGTGGTTTGTGTCCCTGATGATGTGGTGTGTTCTGTCCCTGATGATGTGGTGTGTTCTGTCCCTGATGATGTGGTGTGTTCTGTCCCTGATGATGTGGTGTGTTCTGTCCCTGATGATGTGGTGTGTTGTGTCCCTGATGATGTGGTGTGTTGTGTCCCTGATGATGTGGTGTGTTGTGTCCCTGATGATGTGGTGTGTTCTGTCCCTGATGATGTGGTGTGTTCTGTCCCTGATGATGTGGTGTGTTGTGTCCCTGATGATGTGGTGTGTTGTGTCCCTGATGATGTGGGCTGCTCTCCTGGTTACCCTGGTGGAGTAAATGTCTTGAAGAGAGGGGAAGGTTGCTCCTGAGATGTACTGTGCAGTTTTTAATCACACGCTGGAGTGCCTTCCCGTCCTGGGCAGTGCAGCTTCCATACCACACTGTGATGGAGCTGTAAGGACGCTCTCCACCGTACATCTGTAGACGTTCCTGAGAATTTTGGGTGGCATGCCAAATTTCCTCAGCCTTCTTAAGAAATACAGTCGCTGCTGTGCCTTTTTGATGTTCTGCAGTGTGTTATGAGACCAGGTGAGGTCCTCGCTGATCTGCGTTCCGAGGAATTTAAAGGTTTTCACCCTTTCCACCTCTGTCCCACCTATGTGAAGTGGTGTGTGCTGCACCCTCTTTCTCCTTGGGGTGGTCTACGTTCAAGGAGAGATTATTATCCCGACACCAGCCCACAAGTTCCGCCACCTCTCTTCTGTACGCCGTCTCAGCCCCACCAGTGATCATTCCAATGACCGTTGTATCATCCGCAAAAAAAAAAGAGGTCGCATTTGTGTGTGTACTTGTGGAATTATGTATATGTCTCGTGAAACAAAGGAGCTTAAGCGTGTAAAGGTGAAGTTGGAGATGACTCTGCCTGAGTCAAATGTTTCATGTCAGATATGCGGCATCTGTTGTGTTGGTAGACCAAAGAGAAGGTGCAGCCAGACGGCACTGGATAGATACTAGAGATATGGGCGGGCAGGTGATTTGCAGTCGGTCCTGGGACTGTTGAATAAACTCCGTTAACTTTTTGCCCGGTTAGCTCACTTTCAGTTAGCGAGCAAGCTAGCTTGACAGGCTGTTGTGGTCGGGGCAGGACGAGTAATTACTTCACTAGGCTTCCTCCCCTTAAGTGTGGGATGTGTGGCATATAATCCCCTCAATTTAAGGACAAAGCAGCAAGGCACGGATCCCAGCTCCTAACGGATTAACATGCACACAAAGCTATCAAATAGATTTTAGGCCAAACAGTGGAATCTTTTTTGAAATGGCCTAGCCAATGACCCGACCTCAGTCGAACCGAGCATGTGGTCCCCCCCTCCTCCCAAAAACAAGCAAGATGTGCAGCTGGCTGCAGTACAGGCTTCACAGAGCATCTCCAGGGAAGACACCAAGTTTCTGATGAACCCAGTCATTTACGAGCAACTATTAGGGAAACACAGATTAAATTGGCAGCACATCTTCATAGAGGAAGAGCATTTCTGAAAGGAGCTGATCTCCTTTTTTTTTTAAACCAGTTGCCAGGTTTAAATTTGATGACTGCTCGCTGTATAATCTGACACAAACGATGTCCTGTGGATTGATGAAACCTAACTTCAAATATTGCTGTTAATAAGCAACTTTACAAAGTTACAACTAATTATGCAAGAGACTCCCTCCCTTTGCGCCACAAGGTGCAACAGTATAGCATTATTTGTGAGATTATTTGTGGGATTTGGTTATTTTGAGTTTCATTAAATAACTTTTTGGTTCTGTAATTGGTCATTGACATAAGCAAAATGACACAGTTTTTCCAGTCCATTTTTTTCCCACATAGAAAACAACCCATTCTATGTGTCCTGATAGTCTTTCACAATGTGCAATGTCCATCATTTTGGCTTTGGGAGCTTTGTTGCATGTCACACTCTTATCGCCTATTGATTTGACCCATCTGTGTCTAAACTGTCACCATCCAATAAATAAAAAAATAAAAAAACTAATTAAACAAACCGCATGATTTTCATTACATAATGATTTTCCTGAAATGCTCCAATGGCATGAACGAGTGAGACCGAGAACTCACGGATGCAGGCGGGGCCCTGGACATGGCGGCTCAGCTCTTCGGTGGCCACGGCCTCTGAGCAGCGTGGGCACTGGCTGAACTTGGACCTGCTTTCACATTCGCCGAGCAGGTGCTCCGTGAGGCTGGCTATCTCGACTACCTGTGAACACAACGCAGAGCTGTATGCTTCGGCTTTTTTTACCCAGCTGCAGGAGGACCACATAACAATCAGTCTACCTGTCTACATTCGTCGCAGCGTCTCAGCATAGGACAGTGTTTCCAGTAGTGGAGGTCCAATCCATCCTCTGTGAATGACTCATCCTTTTTACCGCAGAATATACACAGGCTGGAATGGTGGGAACAAGAATAAGAAAACATGAAACCTGTGATATCAGGACTAGGCTAATGTGCTGTATACATTGTTTTTAGCTTCTTCCTATTATTCCAGCAAAATATTTTTTAAAAGGTCTCCATTGATGCTCTTACTTGTCCAGATAGTTGACAGATTGTTGGACGTCACTACCGTCCGTTACTCTGTTCTGCTGCAATTTTGCGACAGCTGGAAATAAAGAAAAGAGCAACTGTTACTTGTCATGACTGCACTATCAACGTCACCAACACTAAACTTGCCTCATATCAGAAATAGTTCAGTCAAATTAAATAAAAATAATTTTACTGTGAGCAGCAAAACCTTCTTATATTTTCTCACTATGTTTGCTGTTACTTAGTTATCCATTGTCCCTGCACTGCATCTGTAGGTTCGTGGTAGAATTGACTGGCATCGTCGGTGTAATGCCTTATTGTTACATTGTCTTCAAATGGAGCTTTTGTTTCTGTTATTGACACGCTAAGACGAGCACCGTACTTGGGGTTCAAGTGGTTAAACTCCCGAGAGCACTGTTGCTGGGCAACTAACAACAAAAGTAGACGGTGTAAGGCTCCTTTTCCCCTTTGGAAATGGTCATTGATTCTTTTTGTTTTGTTTTGTTTGTGAGGACAAAAGTGTCGAACTACCGTCCCGTTTAAGCCACGATACCTTCAAAGTAGTCCACTCGCAGAGAACGGCTCCCATTTGAAGGCACGAGAGCTCACGCTCACATGACTCAAAAGTCTACATCAGCACGACCTTGGCGTTTTGTGCCATAAAGCGATATCCCTTTGTGCTTTAAAGCAATCCAAATCAAAGCTGTTGGAGTACAGTATATATAATGGTGTTCAGTCTTTCTCGTCAAACATGTGTACGTACTTGTTTTGCCAGCTTTTTGGGACTCAGGTTTGGGGGCTTCTCTCTTGGGCATTTGTTCTTTGGTGCTTTCGTTCCCTCTTTCCTTCACAAGCGGACATGGAGAAATACGAATAGGTGTCAGAGAGCACAGTTCCAAAGAGAGCTGCTGTACGAGAAGGAAAGCTCTCCAGTGACTACAGACATAAACATAGCGGACCTCCTCTTCATAAGACTTTTGAGGAGATATAATTGTACCAGTGTTGGTATCTGTTCATGTGAATAACTCAGTTTCTGACCACCCAGAGAACTAAAATTCTACCAGGGAGTCAAAAATACAAAATTAGTAGCCATTACAAGAAGTGATGTAATCGCAGTGTAATGACAACTCCACCTACTGTGATCTCTTTCAAGGCGGCCAGCTGCTCCTGAAGAGAGTGGATCTCCTCCTTCTCTTTTTGCCCATCCTGCTGACCACCTCCCTTATCCAAGATCTGGGAGAAAAGTGACTCACGGTCAGTTTTTCAGTTGCATTTTCCTCTGTGTTGCTCTCTTTCTCCTCTTAATATCATTTCAGTATCACAGATCTTTTTTTCTCACCACACCAGCGCTCATGTCATTATTTTCATCTTTTTGAAAACGGCTTAAAGCTGTCCAGACTCTTGGAGCCATGACGTAATGGGAAGGCTAGGTCGTTAATAACGCCAGTGAAAATTGAAACGTGGTCACTGTGTGAGTCACAGACTTTTACGGTAACACAAGCTGACTTGTTTACCGGCTGCGTTCGTGGTTTCAGCTCACAGCGATCCTGGATCACATTCTGTGAGGATGGAAAAGTCCGGTTTGTTGCTAGTGCATAATCTTAGTCCGGTTGGTGAGGACATGAAAGATTTTGGAAGAGGTGCAACATTATGTCTACATCATACCACCATACCACCATGCATGGGTCTGTCGCGGATCATTTGCTTAACCAGGTGAATAGAAGACAGGAAGGAAGCATGAAACATGAAACTTTGTTACCGTCAGCTGAGAAAAAAAAGAAAAAGACATGACGTCACGCAGTCCCCTCTAAAACGCTCAAGGGAGTGCTCCCATCTGCCACGTCTGACAGTTTCACTGTCCACGTACCAGCTGCTGCTCGCCGACTACAATCTGTTTGAACAAGCGAATGCGTCGTCGGCCCGGCAGTTAGATGCGAAAAAATTTGAACACTGTCAATATAGACACCCATTGCTGCAATATAGATTCCCCGTTGCTGTGTTTACGGTGTATACAAAAATAAATATAAGTCGCTTTGGATAAAAGCGTCAGCTAAATGAAATGTTATGTAATATAAAATATCTGAAATGTTACATTTTCACAATAGAGATAGGATATTTCAGTTATTTGGTTGTATGTTGTATTGTATACCTCCTTTACTTAAAGAATGACGTGTTAATGAGAGATTCATTTGCAGTGAAGAAAAAAAACACTTCTTGCCTGAGTGTCCACCAGCTTTCCATCAATCTTGGCAAAGCCATCGAAGAGGGTTTTGAAGAGGAAGTCCTTTCGTGCAGCAGCATCGTCGGGTGGCAGGTAGCGGAGGACAGCCGCCCGGTGCTGCTGGTACATGGATAGGATGACTCGCATTGCCAGCTCTCGAACCACCGGTGCATTGTGTTTCAAAGCTGCTGTGCAGAACTGACAGAGGAAAACAGGGCTTTCTATCAACATGTGAACATTGGGGCGGGAATTCGGATTGACTGGGTTTTTGACTGTTCGAACATATCTCATGAGGCTTTGGTTTGCCCTATTGAACACAGACAGCTTCATTGGAAATAAGAAACATGTGTGGAACCGTAAGTAAGATTTCATCTTGAATGATAAAGAGAAAAAAGAAAAGAAAAAAATCTTCTTTACACCTAGAAACAGAACTGTGGGTTAGCTTGTGAAACTGGTGATCACAGACTTGAGCTCATCAGTACATGCACTGAAGTTGCTGCGTTGCAGTCGGCTTTCTGCAGTGACCTGAACGTCAGGCATGGTGGGAACCGGGTCTCTCTCATCGGGGGTCATGAGAAACCATGACGTGACCAGGTTTCCAATCTACTTTTCAGCCATGTTTCAGAGAGTTTCAGACTGTTTCACTGCGAAGAAGTGTGACGAAATGAGAGATCATGAAATTTGATGACGGACCTCGCAGTCATCAGATTACCAAAGTTCACAGAAACCCTTTGTCGGTTTTCCTGTATGACCTGATTTCTTTGAGTTTTCTTCTTCTTTTGTTACACTTCGAGCGACTTGTTGGAACTATAACTGCACTGAAACTGATTAATTTGTGTCTATTACTTCATCTGACTTTCTTCATCCTAATTGTGTTTTCAGATGTTGTTCTGCTGCAGTTTCTTACTCTTGTGTAAGGCCGTGTTAAATGTGTTTGAGAGGTGCCTTCAATGGAACGTGACTTGCCTCGTCTCACCTCCAGTCTGCTGGGGAAACAGGGCAGGCCACGGAGAATATTCAGCGCTAGCTATTGAACAAATAAAAGTATTCCGAAGCAATATTTGCGGTCTAGATTCATGTGCAAAAACATCCACATAGTTGAGGAAGTCCTTTCAGGGAAGTGCACGTCATGACGTAAAAGGAGCCCATTATCCCACATAGCCTGTGTGCAGAGAGTGGCAACACAATGGCACTCCCGCCTGAGGAGTATAACTGTATAACGGCCGGGCCGCCCCTCGTTCAGCCAGCTCTGCGACAGTTTGCCATTATTCTCTGTGCTCTCTGTTGCCCACTTCTCATTTTAATTACAAGAAATTCAATCATCCCCCTTTTTTCCCCCCTCTGGCTGCCGCGTCGGAGCAGATCACCCAGGTAACAGCAGGGGGAAAAGGAAAAAATGTTTAAAATATAGCTGGGCAAACACTGTAGAGTTGTCAAGAGGGGCGAGTGAGGAGACTTAAAGAGGCAGATAACAGCAGAGGATTTACTTTGAATTTCACGATTCAGTCATCCTTGAGTTTAATGAATCCGGGGTCCCAAACCTTTTCTTTTTTTTGCCGCGTACCAGTAGGTAACTAAATTCTTGCTGACAGGTTTACTGTCCCTCACTCCCACTGCCGTTCTCTTTATACATCCATGACCTTTCCACTGCACGATTAGGGTGGTGTAGCTCGTAGGTCTGTAGACCAAATAGTTCTACACTGCAAAGCGTCATTCATGACATACAAATTATTATTATCAAAATCTTAAACTGTCCATAGTGGGTTTTTTCTTGAGCGGCCCAACTTTTTTGTGTAGACACTCCGAGTGCCTCTAGAATTTATTTATTTTCTAGCAGAAGAAAGTCTTACGGAAACATTGCATAAGATTACAGCTTCCAGTTTCTCTCTCGCCGCACCCTCTTTCTCTCTCAAACAAACTGCGAGCGCTGTTGAGGGTCCTTGTCTCTATAATTGTATCAGTCAGTCAAAAGACATAATCATTTACATTATTCACATGTTTTTATCAAAGGAAATATTCTCCTTTAATCCCTATTCTTTTGGGTGTTCTTTCGGTACAGCCCTAGTGGCTCGATGATGACACTGATGACCTCACATCACGAGCGTGGGTGCTGTGGGTGTGGCAGGGGAGAGAAGACCATGTATAATTTGTATTATTACGGTTTTTTACTCATTTATTTATTTTGCCATTTCACAGTGGCAAATTCTTTGTGGGCAGGTGCTGGTGGTTGTATTAAATGAATTAAACGTATTAAATGAATTAAACAACAACACCTGTTCCTGTAGTGCAACTTGTTTGTTTGTGTTTGGTGGCTTCTACCACTAAATCAAAAGAATTTGCATGTGTACACACACATACCGACAGCATGAAATCTGTATAGAGGTGCATTTATTTTTGTTCCTATTTTGATGGCGAGATTTGATTATAAGCTCTCCTCCTCCATCACAAGCTGCACTAAACCTGGTGTCTCCTACATGTTTGTCATCAAACTGTTTAATGTGGAAATTGGGAGAACAGGCAGACTTTGGAATAAAGCACAGCCCTCCTGTCACGTCTCAATCCAGACTGGAAATGTTTCCCAGGCAAACACGGGAGGCAGCCAATACAAAGACGACAGGCGCTGAGCAAGCATGCACGGACATGCAAACACAGGCCACCCAATGCCATCTGTGTGGCTTTGGCTTCGGAGGCTTGGAGAAACTCAGTGGACAAACCTAACAATTTGCTCTCGCTGACAAAAAAGATGTGCAGAGTCAAGTGGAGGGCCGAGTGAAGGGGGGATGGGTGGAGGACCGGTCGTAAACTAGGGAGGGGTAGACGGGGCCGGCTTGTTGTCCTGCCCGGCCTGGTCAACAGTTGGCCAGTTCGCACGTAGATATGAGGTCACCGCTGGAAACCAGAGGAGTGCAGGGGACGTACTGTGGATGCCAATGGTGACAACATTGTCTCAGCTGACTGGAGCTCTGACATCCTGTCTGAATGAACACAGAAAGGCAGGGAGGGACTGATCCCCTTTCAGTTAGTCACACTGCAATATCGAAGCCAAATGTAACGGAAAGTCCGCCTGACGGATGCCTACTGTTACGTGGAATAATACAGGCATTATACTGTATGTATGTAGAGACTCTACTTGTGCTATAGTGTTGTATAGGATATGTCGTGATTGCTATTTTCAGATTGGGAAGAGACGAAATTGACACTTTGCCAAACAAAAAAGGTGTAGTTGTATTTTTTTGTGAGATTTTAAGGGTATAAAATCCCTTCAAAATGTTCCAGTGACCCAAACGTTTAAAGAGTATGGAAGCTGAAGGCTGCTGTGGTTGAAGTGTTTTCCCTCTATATGATGAAATAATACTCACATTATCTCAAGATTAAAGAAAATCATAGCAACCAAAGCTGTTCTCAACTTCCAGTCTGAGACATTTGGGGTCCGACTGTCTAAATTTGGTTACTAAACAAAAAGGTTGATTTCTCAAGATCATCAACTTCCGTATCCGAGACTAAAATAATTCACATTAAAACCAAAAAACGGATGCAAAATATAGCTGCGTTGAGCACGATTTAGGTCTCTTACCGTCATGACATTGTCCAAGGTGAAGCCAGAGGTTTCTGTACCCAGTTCAGCTAGCAGCTTCTGGAGCAGCTCAGTCCGACTCTGAGCCAGACGACAGGGGAAGTTGGATTTGAAGGGCTTCACCAGCTCACCAGGGATTATCTGCAGAGCGCGTACATCCTTCAAAACAGCAATTTCCTAAAAGAAGGACATTAGAAAGAGACAATGACTTTGGAACGTACAGTGTAAAAGCCATGTCAATGTACACTTACAGGGTACAGCCACGTTTAAATCAAGTGGTACAAGTAGCCTAATATGTGTGCTGTGTACAGTAAGCCACCAACAAAACACATCTGAGAGACGCTACACGTGATGATTTGTCATTTGTGACGACCCTGTCTGCCACTGGCCGTTGTCCATGCAGGTGTGCAGGTGGGCGTGGCAGACAGGGTTGTCAGGAGAGTGGGGACACCTGCGCTCATTAGGGGCAATGAGTTAAAAGGCCCTGGGGTTTTGTGCTCTCACTCTCTCTGCCGTGAGGCACCAGTTGGGTTGGTATCAAGATCATGGTTTGTTTCTGTTTTTATGGAAGTTAATAAACCCTTTTTTTCTGTTAAACCACTCATGTTGTCCGTCTTTTGTCGCGGCCCGGTTCGTGACACATTCAAGACGAGCATCTGTTCGAGGGACAAGGTGTGACAGAGACTACACGTATACATTTAAAGTAAGATGGAGGATGGCTCTTGGAAAGACTTCTCTCAGTTGTTTGCCATTTTAACCTCATCATGTGTGTCGGCCATTTTGCACACAAAAAACACATCTAATTTGTCCTCATCGTACAAAAGAGGCTTTCAGTAATTGCTCTGACGGAGCTCTAAACAGATCCAGAATGGGAGGCCGACGATTTGGTAATGTTCTGCACAGTTGCGGCCTGAGTTGAACTCATTGAAAAGAGAAGCTACTGTAGCTCATAAAGACCTCCATCCCTTTATTACTCATCTGACACACCAACGCATGAGTTACACTGCAACCGATTCCAGCTGGCGAATGTGCACACAGTTAGACATTAACTTCACTTACGAGGTGTGAGTCAGCCCCCGCCCCACCAGTGGATCTGTTTCAGTTAAACGCTACAAGGAGCCAGGAGGCAGTCAGATGAACTACAACAAGGGGCTTGTTTGAGGGCTCGGGCAGAGCACGGCAACGCCTCACACACCTCCTAACTCCCCCTGTCTATCAAGCTACACTGCAGCATGCAGGCAGTGGATCCAACCCTGAGGTCAATGGCGTGTACGGAAAGCTACCGTAAGACGTGACAAGCTCCTTTAAAATAAATACATAAAACATTTTTTTTTTTAAACTATAGGCACATTTGATTTGATTAGGATTAGTAAATTCATGTATTTGCATTTATTTGCACTCTGGTAGGAGGCCCCGGGGAAGACCGAGGACACGCTGGAGGGATTATATCTCCCGGCTGGCCTTGGAACGCCTCGGGGTCCCCCAGGATGAGCTGGAAAGTGTTGCGGGTGAGAGGGAAGCCTGGGTCGGCCTGCTGAACCTGCTGCCACCGCGACCCGACCCCGGATAAGCGGTCGAAAATGGATGGATGGATGGATGGATGTATTTGCATTTAACTGTCCTTCAGCACCAAAAAAGAAAACGGGCCCACCACCTAAACAGCAACGACTCCGGTTCAGCTACTCGCTGCATCAGCAGGTTGCATAAACACACACAACCTCATTCATCATATATATATATATATATATATATATATATATATATATATATATATATATATATATATATATATATATATATATACACAAAGTTCCAATTCAATGGGGACTGTAACCGTGTGAAAACAACATGGAGCGTTTCCACCACTTTTAAACAACCAAAGGCATCCATGGCCATGACTTTGCATTTTGCTGTTGGAACAATGTCTATAAAATGTAAAAAAATAAGCTCATTTTGTTTTGACAGTACTAGTTTCATGCAAAAAAAAAAAAGTCCAATCCTGATTCATAAATATCTGTCCTGCTTCTGCTCACGCTCTCTCAAATGAGCTCAATGTTCCTGCGGAGACACAGAGTCTCTCTTTGACTGTTTATAATTTACGAGCTCTCTGAACCTTCTTTTTTTTATGGGTAGTGCATATTTCTTGGAGGAATCGCCTGGTTTCTGAGAGATAAAGTAGTATAGGCCGATTAAAAGTGTTGCCTCAATCCAAAAACACAGACATAGACCAAGAAGGCAATGTTTGCTAGTTTTCCCTTGGAGGGAAGTGAGATTGGATTTCACACATGTTGGATCTGTTCCCTCTGTTCGCCGACTCTGGAGCGTGTCAATAAGGCACCTTTTTGTTTTGAATGCAGATCCGTGGCTACAATCAGACTGATTTCATCTGAATGGAGCAAAACACACTATCTAACCTAAACTATTATCTGTGTTTATGTGCACATAAAATAAATACAAAAATAAATAATTACGCTTGATCTTATAGTGTAATTATAATGTGTGTTAAATTCAATGAGGACTGTAATAAAACAACAAGTGGCCAACATGGCCGTACAGGAAGCCTCCTGTTCAATAAACCGAATAGTAATATTATAATAACAATACAGGAGTACCAAAGTACACACGGTCAACCTTTAACAAAGTTTGCCGAGGCCGGAAAGTTTGATTCAGTGTTGGATTCAGATATTTGCATGAATACATGTCAAATTAATTGTTTTCTCCTACATGTGTAATCAGTGTATATACACAGTAGATCCTCTGTCAATATTAGTCATAGCATAAATTTTACAGTATGGCGTCAATGAGATTTTTGCAAACGTATAACATGAAGTTCATTAAAATACATGCTTACATTAGTAGTTTTATATATTTTTCTTATTTTCACCAATAACAATACTAGAAAGCAGACAAAAATTGACATACCGACATCTAGATTTTCAGACAATGGTTCTTACTATGTTTGACCAAGAGGTGAATTTTATTATGTGTCCCTCCACTTCGATGAGTACAGTATCCTGCTCAACCATCTGCCTGTATGTGGCAATGGTGGGACCGAGGTCTACATGATGATCTTGATGATCAATATCTCTTTCATGTGTACTCACAGCTCCTGGAATCCTCAATATAGTATAGTCATTTGATAGGTTTTATGGAAAAGGAGAATGGTTTCAGACTTCATTCGATCGTCTCTCCTTTTTACATTTAAAAAAAATACAGTTTAACTTCCCTGTCCTTTCTCATAGCTTGTTCATCAACTGGCTTCAGTCATATGGATCAGTAGAACAATACGGATTAATTGTTCATCTGTCTCTCACCGAAATGTAGTTGTAATGTTATCATTCAGATGAAATCTTACATGGAACTCTTAAAGAAGGACACATGCACTATATCCTCCGACTTGCCTTTAATATTATAAATACTTTATTGTCTGTATTCATGGTCCTTATTTGGTTTAATTTCATGACTATGTTAGTACATGTGGAAAAAGAATCTCAAGAAATCACCACAGCTTCAAATTTGACGTATAATAACCATAAACAAATAAGATTAGCACCGACGACACAGCAGCCTAATCAGTGAATTTTACACCGTGTAAGAGGATGCTGATTTCCCAACATTGTCCGCCAAACGTTTTCACAGAGCTATTCCCATGCGAAGACGCTGCAGGGAGTGAATGCAGATCTCAAAGTCATTGCCTCTTCGGTCAAAGCAAAGCTGCTACAGAGGCAATGGGGCAGGGCTTAATGGTAATCAACTGGTTCCACTGGCGCCAGATAAACCAGTCAGTCCAGTGTGATACAATACCTGAATGAAGCCAGTGGCCGTGCCCCGGAGGCGGCTCACTGAGTCTCCAGTCCTGGCCAGCAGGTTGGGCCACGTCTGATCTACGCAGTGGGTCACCTCGGCCCTCCCCAGCCCCAGACCTGGGATCAGCTGGCTCAGCAGTAGCCGCAGCAACTTCAAGGCGGCGTGGAAAACCTGAGGAGAGAGACAGTGGACGTTTTAGCTCCAAACTTAGTGGACTTGCCAAGAAAAGCTAGCACCAGGGTGATGACAATTAGCAAAGAGGCTAGACTTGGTTAATGTTTACTTTGAGTTGGTTAAAGTGTGCAGATGGAGAGCGACAATCAGTGAAGCAAAGATTCCAACTAGCCTGTTTTAACAGGCTAGTTGGATTGAATTATCAATATTTGGAAAATGTTGTGTTTACAAGGCAGATTTAGACATAGAACTGTCACCGTTGGGCAAAAAGGCAACAGGGGATGTCCCCGAATGCAGATAGATAGGCATGATAATGACAAGAACAAAAACACCATGGGCTGCATTCAGTACCCAGGATGAAATGACATGACATGCAGATTAGACCACAGAGTTGGCAGAGAAAGGTGTTTTTGATAAGTGGAGTACATTTGTGGAACAGCAAATCAACCGGTTGACTTCCTAATGGAGCATTCTGTGTTTCAACATGGCCAGGGAAATAAATTACGAGAATTATTGCGGCACTACTTCGTTCATTACCGTACCACAGTAGACGACTTCCAGAGAGGGGTTACAAGGCCATCCTTGTCAAAACTGTTTGTTTAAGGAAGCCAACTCTGGCAGAGAGAGAACTAGGGTTGCATATGGGACAGGGTCAACTTTGTTAAGAGTGTGCATATGATTTGACTACATGAACGTTAGCTCTGTTTGTAAAAAGAATCCAGAGAACGTGATTTATTGACGACTTTGACAGTGATAAAGTAAAAATATCCATAACGCCTTAATAGGGCAGCTTTGCTGACGATGGATTTGTTCAATTAACAGCATCCACAATTAACAGCATCCACACCCTGTCTTTTGAGGACGTGACTCACAGATGACACTTTATCCAGGAGGGCCTTCTTGACCAGGAAGACTGCCGCTCTTGTCATGGTTCTCAGCTCCTCCTTGGGGGTGGAGGGTGACAGCTCCAAAAGCTTCTTGTGCGCAGCCAGGAGAGCATCCTCTCTGTAGGACCAGGTTTTGGAATACGCCCCGGCCACCTGGAAAAGAAGAGGGGGCAATAGATTAGCCAAGAGGCGGGAAATTATTAATATCCGTTAAATGGGTATTACAGCACATGTGGATAGAGATTTGCATTTACGCTGTGAACTGTATAGATATCATGTATTACAAACTTGTATATCTGCCAAAATATGTAAATGAACATACACATTTTTGAACAGGATCCCTTAAAGCTGTGCTAATCAAAACTTCTTAGATTATCAATGGATCAAGGATTTGGAATGAGCTACAGAGCTCAGGGGTTGATGGAAACCCCAAAAAGAGCACCAAAAAAAGAGTTAATCTTAGTTTCTTTGGTACGGGTAAATATATAATTATAATTCTTCATCTCTCTGGTGAACAAACTTTTTCTAAGTACCTTCAAACATATCTTTGATATTTCTGCACTGCAACATCTTGTTAATTATCTGTTGGCTAACTACAGACCTATCTCTAACCTTCCCTTCCTCTCTAAGATCCTTGAGAAAGTAGTCGCAAATCTGTTGTGTGTCTTTTAAATAACAATAGTTTATTTGAGGAGTTTCAGTCAGGATTTAGAAAGCATCATAGCACAGAGACAGCACTGGTGACAATTACTAATGACCTTATAGTTGCATCAGATAGGGGACTTGTCTCTGTACTTGTCTTGTTAGACCTTAGTGCAGCATTCGACACCATTGACCATGACATCTTATTACAGAGACTAGACCAGTCGATTGGTATTAAAGGTACAGCACTAAGCTGGTTTAAGTCCTATTTATCAAATCGATCTCATTTTGTATTTGTAAACGACGAAGCCTCGATGACCACCAACGTTAGTCATGGAGTTCCACAAGGTTCTGTGCTTGGACCAATTTTATTCACCTTATATATGATTCCTTTAGGCAATATTATCAGAAAACACTCCATAACCTTGAGTTGTTATGCCGATGATACTCAATTATATATATCGTTCAAGCCAGATGAAATCCACCAGGTCGCTAAACTTCAAGCATGTCTTAAAGACATAAAAAACCTGGATGACCTGCAATGTCCTGATGTTGAACTCGGACAAGACTGAAGTTTTACTTATTTTACTCGGCCCAGAACACCTCAGAAATCAACTATCTGATGATATAGTTTATCTTGATGGCATTGCTCTGCCATCCACCACCACCGTAAAGAATCTCAGAGTTATCTTTGACCAGGACTTGTCCTTTAACTCCCACGTAAAAAAATCTCAAGGACTGCCTTTTTTCACCGACGTAACATTTAAAAAAAATCAGGCACATCTTGTCCCAAAGCGATGCAGAAAAATTGATTCACGCATTTGTTACTTCAAGACTGCATTACTGTAACTCCTTATTATCAGGCTGCTCTAATGAGTCTCTTAAATCTCTCCATTTGATCCAGAAAGCTGCAGCTCATGTACTAACAAAAACTAAGAAAAAAGATCACATTATCTTGTATTAGCTGCTCTGCACTGGCTCCCTGTAAAATCAAGAATCTAAAATCCTTCTCCTCACCTACAAAGCCTTAATTGGTGATGCACCATCATATCTTAAGGAGCTTGTAGTACCATATTACCCCACTAGAGAGCTGCGCTCACTGAATGCGGCGCTACTTGTGGTTCCTAGAGTCTTAAAAAGCAGGATGGGAGCCAGAGCCTTCAGTTATCAAGCTCCTCTTCTGTCGAACCAGCTTCCACTTTCAGTCCGTGGGGCAGACACAGTCACCTCATTTAAGAGTAGACTTAAGACTTTCGTCTTTGACAGCGCTTATAGTTAGGGCTGTTTCAGGCTTATAGTTAGGGCTGGCTCAGGTTTTCCCGGGTCCAGCCCCTAGATATGCTGCTATAGGCCTAGACTGCTGGGGGACATGATACACTGAGCTACTCTCTCCTATTCTCTCTCTCCTTCTGGATGAATTCATGTCTCTTCAATGCACATTACTAACTCTAATTCTTTTTTCTGTTTTTTTTTGGGGGGGGGGGGGGTTCCTGATCCGATGTGAGGTCCTGGGAGTGGGATGTCGTATGTGTCCTCCGAGGCAAATTAGTCATTTGTGATTTTGGGCTATACAAAATAAACTGAATTTAATGCATGTAGAAGTAGAAATAAAAACACTTGTTTAGCTCAGCAAGCCAAGTGGTTCCACCTTATTTCCTTACCAGGCTTTCTCCATAGACCTCTAGTGGAAGGCCAGCGTCTCTCTGGGCCTTCTCCGTCAGGGGCTCTGGCTCTCCGCTTATCTCGGGGCTGTGTGGAGTCCTTTGAGCATCAGGTTGGGGGGAGTACTGCTCTTCAGGGCTCAGAGTGGCCTCTGCGGGCCGCTCTTTCCTCTGGAAGGCTGGTAGCGGCCTCTCATCATAAGGCACACAGGTAACCTACCGGCACAAGACAACGTTGGTATCGAAAGATATTTACATTATACACCATCCACACTTTTTTTTAACTCACTCTCACTTGCGTTTGAATACTGAATAGGTCAATCACTCAACATCATGGTGACAATGAACGTTTAACCCCCACCTATACAAAGCCTAACCTATGTCCCCCGAGGCCAACTGGCACCCTGCTGCCTCGTACAAGGCTCAAAGCCCTGCCTTGAGGCCAGGTTGGCAGCCGCCGGAGTCAGCCAACTGTTGCACGCTTTTAATTAAATAGTGAAACCCAAACCTGAAGTAGGACCAGTCTTGGTAGGTGGTGAGTAAAGCATAAAAGCCCCCGCTGGTCATAATCTCCCTGTGTGCTCCGTGTTCCAACGCTACAGCGGCTTACGGCAGGGGACATGTTCCCAAGGCGCTCCAGTAGGCTCGGTTATTTTTACAACAATAAAGGAATCCAGGCAGAACGAGCTACTGGTACAGCCGTAAAGACTACAATCCATATTGTCTTCAACAAATATTATAATATAGACAAGTTGTTACGGTTCTTAAGTGTCTGAGTGAAGATGTTGTGATGTGCTGCAATAATTTGTTAAAGTTTCCCTTACGTCTATCTTGGGTACAGCAGCAAGGGTGCACGGTGTGTCGGGTTGGGTGCTCGGTTTGGCCACAACAGTTTCTGTGTCTGACTGTTGGTTCTGAGGAGGGTCCCTGAATGCGTCTGTGGACACAAGGGCCTTAGTGGGGACTGAACGGCGACCCGGAGAAGGCAGAAGGGCGGGAGGATCCTGGGCTGAGGCGAAATCTGCGGCCCGTGTGATCTGGTACGTGGTGGAGGGATAGAACAGGATTCAGTTGAGGCAGAATAACTCATGAACACCAACACAATAAACAACAATAAACACATTCAAAAAGTTATCTTTTCCATCACGCAAACAGTGTGAACAGGTGAAGAGCTGCCATCCGAGGTTGGAGACTGACCATTGCCATGTCCAGCAGGTTGTGGACCTCGAGCTGCTGGTAGACGCTCCTCCTGTACTCTTCCATCAGCTCCTTCTTCTTCTTCGCTAGGTCATAGTCTTCCTTTTCGATCGCACATCGCTTCTCCACATCATATCGAGCCAAACGCTCACCCACCTGGAGAGGTAAAAACAGCCCTGCTATGACCGACGGACCCTTTGCTGTACGTTTACACAGGTAAACATGGCAGCAGGTCTATTGTATGGTATTCATGGTCTCATCGGGGCTTGGATTTATGTCAGTGTGTGCCGAGATTGACCAAAAGTCTATTGGATATTTGCTATCTTTATGTAGTAGTGCTGACAGTTTTAGGGATTGTTTTCCATTCTCTACACTTTTCTTAGAGGTGAAAGTAGAGCTCCTGCTGATATATCTACTACACTTAGAAACACAAATCAATATTTTCACACTTGGAAAGACACCGTTGATGCGCATTGCTTTGGTGCTGATCTTAAATACAATTCCATCTGCTCTGGTGTTGTTCTTGGCGTGGTGTTTTTTTAATGGGTTACTCCAGTTTATTACAACTTTAATCTTATTTTCATGCTTGTTGGTAACGATACCATTGTACTCACCATACTGAGATCTGGGATTGTAGTGACATTACTTCCTGGTTCAACTTCCACCTAATTCACTCTCTGTAGTTTTCTGTAGTTTTCTCAGTTTTCCTGTGCGCACCTGCAATTATTTACAACAATTGCAGGTGCGCTCACTCTCAGTTTCATCTCTGAGTAAAGGGACTTAGATACTCTTGCTTAATCGTCAGCTTGTTTACAACCTGTCTGATCGTATAAAGGCTCGTGTTTTTTTATGCCTTGGACCAGATTTTTCTAATGTTCTGTGTTCCCAGAGCAATTTAAGCAATTACTTTGGCGAGCACAGTGTTATGATAACCAATAGAAACATTGGCCCAAACTACACAAATAAGACCAAGATTGCAATCATCCAGAATCATCCTTTAAACCCAACCGAAGCTGGGTTATAATAATAATAATAATACAGTGGCACGTAACAGTAAGTGTGCCACATGGTGAATCACTAATATTTATGGGCTGGAAAATTTGACCACAACTTCCAGGAAGTCAGGAAATGACATGAAACTGTATACGTTGCTAACCAGGTGCCAATAGACACAGCCTGAACATCAACACTTTGTGATTCTTTACTCTTTTGGACTAAACCAAGCGGTGCAATAAACATGACAACTGTCATGTGCTTGTAGACATCATGGAACGCCCCAAAAAAAACATCCTCTGACACCTGAAGGTGCGATGACAAGGGATTTGCCGCATGACTACCTTGACAACTGCGTTGTCTGCAATGTTAATATGCCACGCTAACAAGGTATGTGTGTGTCTGTGTGTGTGTGTCTGTCTCTGTGTGGGTTATCTGGTTACAGAAAGGCTTGTGGTTGGGAATGGGAGAGACAGTACCAGAGGACCATCACTGCAGCTGTTGAACTTATTAAGAATTCATGGTCAGCATGGTAACACTGTATACAAAGGAGGTCAGTAACAAGAATCTGAACAATGTTTAACAACTACGGTTACCAACAGTGGTGAAATAACACAATGTAAAAGTATCACAGGCCTCACAAAGTTGAGATTTACAAGAGAGAAATGACTTATATTACTTCAGTAGCAGTGGCTAGAGGATAATTCCTGCACCTGAATTTATTTACATACCACGATAGATTTGGTCATAGTTTGCAGAGAACGGTCAAAAACCAATTAAGATATCACGGCTTAAAGGAGTCAAGAACAGTGGTGGAAGAAGAATTCAGATTCTTTAGTGGAGAAAAGTAGTCAAAATGTCAAAACATTCCACTAAAAGAAAAAGTTCTGCATTTAAAAATGCAAAAGGGATATGATCATATTTTATTATTATTCATCCCCCACCGGTCCAGAATGCATACTGGGAGTAGGAATGGGTGTTATTTTTTTTAAATCTTCTGCCTTTTGCTGGAAAGAAATACTTCCAGTAACCAGGGATATTTAGCACATGTGTGCTTATGCGTGTCTGTGTGCTCACGCACTACTTGTTTGTACTGAAACAAAGGCGGATTCTCCAAACCCCATTAACACAGTGCAACTGTCTGTCCGTCTAAATACTGAGTTCCAACCTTAAAATGCCAAAATAACTTGACGTAAAATCTGCAATATAAGTGGCTAAAAGGAATAGTTTGTAAAAAGTACTTATTGGCTTTTATTGCCGAGAAATACAGGACCAAATTGAGACCATTCTCCCATCTATGCGGTCAGTATAGAGCACGAGCCGGTAGGCGATTAGTTCAGGTTAGCTTAACTTATACTTAGAACTGTATTTAAGCCCTTTTAAATCATTGCAGGCCATTTAAGACTTCTTCAGACTGAGAGTAATTCATTAATAGAGAGAGCACATCCTTGTTAATTGTTGTGCATAATGTGAGCAAATATTGGTTGTCAATGTGTTGTAGCCCCTCCCCCCCAGTCTGCCCCTCCCGGCAGCCACGGTACCTTCTGCAGGTCTGCGATGGCCTGCTTCAGATTCTTGGCCTGCTCGTATTTCTCCTGCTGGACCATGTCGTGCTTCTTTTGGTCCAGGAGTCGGATGATGTGGGCAACTTCAGGGTCCTGGTACATGTCGAAGGCCAGGTCGTCCAAGGGGGAGGTGGACTCACATTTACTGGGTGCAAAACAGGACACAAAAACCACAAACTGAAACATTTCTTTACGCACGTCTGGTCTGAGCTTGTTACACTTGTGAAACATGCTGAATCTCCAGAACAGAACAGCTGATTTAGTGTCTAAATTCACTTGAGGTGATGCCAGAGTAGATTAGAAAACGTGTCATTATCAGTGAAATGGGCTCAGTATTGTGCAAATCCTGATCAAAGAGGAAACACATGGATCGACCCCCAAGGAGTGAGACCCTGAGGTGAAACGTCCCTTGGGGGTTGATGTATTAGAATAAAAAAAGGAGGAATATTTCGAAATATGTTTTCCTCTTTGTGCGGGCCGCCACCTGCATTTTCTTCAAATGCGTGTGACCTTGAATGCCTTATTGGTTAGCTTCCAGACTAAATGGCTTTGTTGAACAATGTTATTGTCACAAGACAAAGAAACAGAGTTCAATGGCCTAGCCTCACCCCATGAAGGTCGTGTCCAAGGCGGCTTCCAGCTGGGTACTGTTGAGGTAGTGTTCGATCAGCTGCTCTCTGCTTGGCTGGGGGTAAACAGATGGGGAAAATGACACACACGTGCATTTATACATTCATACTCTTGTATCACTGTGCTCAGGAAGACCTGATAATTCTCTTCTAATCCCATTATCTTTAATTAAGGTGACCCTCAACTTAAACCCTGCCCTCTAACCTATAACTAACCTAATGGATGGATATACAGTAGCAATGACAAAGTTGTTTGATACATCTCTTTGTCTTTCTTTTATGAGAAGTAACTGCTGTATGGGATCATCATTCTTTAAAAAATAAAGAGTATTTAAAAAAAAAAAAGAATTACACCATCACGACGGTCAGGTCTAGACCTTTTTTGCTCGAGCACATCGTGACATGTTGGAATATGAAAAGCACAAGTGTAAATAATTAACTGACGGCAGAATTCCATTTAGCTGCTTCCGGGTCCTGGTATTGTGTATGCTGGCTCACCTTCACGCTGTCACGGCTTACCATAACACTCGCATATACAACAGAGCCATCGGTAGTGCTAATAGTGACACCTGTGCTTTTCCTGCTACGGCAAGTCAAAATGTCTGCTGTGTCAAATGCCTGTCCACACTGCTCTTTAGGGCGGCAATATGTAAACACCAGGAAAACCAACAAACCAAGAGGAAAAAGATCTAAATGAAAATCAGATTACACTTCATCAGCATCATTTAAAGGAGGGACAGTATGATGGAGAGTTACTGGAGGCTATAAAGGATCAGCTTCAGCATCTCTGTGACAGGGAAAAGGCTTCTGTTTACCATCAACCATCACATGTGAGCCCCATGAACACAATCCCATTCACCTTCATTACATCGGAGTGCAAAGACAGATCTGCATGGCTAGATACCCCCTAGAGGTAAGTGAGAAGGTGTTGTGGTTCTTCATAATTTGGATGAACCAACACTTTTAAAGCGGTACAAACTTAAACAAGATTCCTCTTTTCATCCACGTCCCTCGACGGCACAAACACAACTTCCACTCACATGAACAGATATAAGAGAACAAGATCTAACCGACCCTCCGGGGGCAAGATGGTGGAGGTGCTCAGAGTCGGATTAGCGGAGCAACAATGCACAGCCTGTTCACTGGAATCTCTGCAAATGTGTGTCCCTGTCTTTCCACGTCTCTGTGCCTGTGCCCGTGGGTGTGTGTGTTTTAAGGTGCTCTCTCTGCTCCAGGACCTGTCTGTCTGCGGGACTATCTGATTACACTGGCTAACTAAAGGCCTCCTGTGTGATTACATACTGCCCTCCCTTTGTGTCTCATTACTACATTCCTGACACGTATACATGCAGCTACACACACACACACAAGCCATTCAGGTAAACAAGTGTGCACGTAAACTAGGGCTGTGCGGTACACCGGTTTCGGATTTGCGTACGGTATGAATTTCTGACATACCGTCATACCAGTCGCCGCTTTTTGGCAGGCAACAACATTTAACATTCACAGCTTTAAACAGAATGAGCAGCGGACGGCGCTAGTTACCTCTCATGGAGACTCACTTGACTTATGGTTTGTAAAGAAATGACATCGCCAAAGTGCATGCTGGGTAAATTACTTCGCTAAAATGCCCGCCCACACAGGAAGACTCTTCATGTGCAGGAAGAAGTCTCTTCCTGTGCGGCTGAGTGGGCGGGCTTTACCCAGAATGCATTTTGTTGCTGTCATTTCTTTGAAACCATAAGTCAACCTCTATCCGTGAGAGGTAAGTAGCTCAGACCGCTGGACACGCAGCTGTGACTGTAAACATTAAATGTTGCTGCCTGCCGAAGAATGACAATAGTCTTTACGGCTGCGCATGCGCCACTAGTATGAAGGGATATGAGTTAAGCCTAATTCGTGCTTCTCCGTCAGGTCGACGGCGTACCTACGCCGTAGCTTACGCGTCGACGCAGACCCCTACGCCGTAGCCTGACGCGCACCTCCAAAAAATCCTAACTACGCGTCGCGTTGACGCGGACCGCAACGCTGTGATTGGTCCGCTCAGAACGTAATTTCCGGCGGTTGCTCTTTCCGGTTTGTCTTCCTACACCGCTATTTTTAAAGTTCTTGTAGACCGGTAGTAACAATGGACCAAACAGAAGAACGAATCATCGAGGAGGTCAGGAAATACGACCACCTTTATAACTTTTCTTCGAGGGACTACAAAGACTGCAAAATGACATTAAACTCATGGCGAGAAATCGCGCAAAACACGGCCACACAGGCACACCCCCCTGGCGGCATGGCGGTTAATTGCAGAGCAACGCGGACCCTCGACGCAGAACTTCGAATGCTCAACGACTCCGTCAGGACGGAGAAGCATGAATTAGGCTTTAAGTACATTCCCCTGGGTCCTAAATCCCTCCAGGTTTAGCTTCCTAACACAACCTATGTACCAACGTACAAACAGCTGCCGGCCAGTTGCGAGCGCGTGGTGAAGAACGATGGCGGCGGCGGTCCTTTTCGGCGTCAATAAATTAATGTGTTTATTCGGAAAAAAAATACCGTGATATACCGTGAAACCGCCAGAATCTTACAAAATACCGTGATATGAATTTTTGGCCATACCGCCCAGCCCTAACGTAGACACACCTATACAGTGTCTTTGGATCAGTCAGTACAAATACATACTACATGAGACACCCATACAATCCAGTGTATCCTTGTTATCTCCTTCATTTGTTTTGCTACTTTGTATTATGGCAAACATAATTAAACATGTACAACGTTGCACAGAGCAAATAGCATCATAACAGGAAAAAATAGAGAACACAGAGGTAGTACGAGGAAAAAAATTATCCTATACGATATGCGAGGAAAAATTATTAACATGCCAAAAGTTCAAACTGTCATCGTGCCTGCAATGTCAGTGGATGGATGAGGAAACGTCAATCAACCCTATTCTAAGTGACTGATGACAGCACAACAATGTCTAAAAAAGAAAACAGCACGACAGCCCCACCTAGTGCTGTGCAGATGTAAGTACAGTGATGGGTGGCGGTTGAAGAGAACTTACAATTGTGCTAACAGCGTCGCCATCCAAAGAATCTCCCAGAACATTAATGGCAACCAAAGCAACCTGAAATCATAAACAGAAAACAGATGTCGGTGAGATGGTTAAACCGAACTGCGAGAGAAAATCAAAAGTCAATGCATACGATAAATGGGTGAGTCGGATGTTAATAGAAGAATTACTTTGCCCCAGTTTAAAGGATAAGACTGTTGATGAGCTATTTTTTTGTATAATTATTTTGTGTCAATCCTGCATCGTCCTGCTTTTGTAAAGAACATCAGCCTAAAACAGCATAATCTATAAGCAGTTCTTTTTTTTTTTTTACTCAACAATGCTCACTAAACTAAAATTCGGAAATAATTTAGACTAATTTCTAAATCAAAATCAAGATACATTTCTGTAAAAAGCCCAATTAGGTATGCCATCACCAGGTCCACCATTGGACAGTTGAAGAGTCGCATAGCATTTTGGGGCGGTTGATTATGTCCAGTAAACCCATGTCTCATGATAAATATTTAAAAAAAATTGCTGTCAAACAACTAAATGATTATTCAACTAATTGTTTGCATGCATGCACTCTTTAAAATGCAAATGAAGCTTATGAAGTTGAGGGTATAATTGGCTAGATGATATTGGGAAATGACTTTTCAAACATGTGTCATAAGTAAGACACGCAATTTGATTTTTCCAGACAAAATGACTTATATGTGTTTTAAATACTGGAAGGAAAGTCCAGAAAAATGGCCGATAAATGACTTGAAATGATCTAAATGAAAGCCATATTTGAAAGAAAAAGTTGGGCCTAGAGCTGCTATTATTGGTGAGTTTATTTGAAACACTTTTAAGTATATTTCTCTTTAATGTAACCTAATTAGTTCTGGAAGGCAAAAATCAACCAAAAGTCTTTTTTACAACTCAGAAACAAAGAAGAACAACACTCACAGTTTGGATCAGTCTACTGTATCAGACAAAGGTTCTAGGCAGTGAAATGGTGGTGTCGGTGCATCGTTACCATCCAACAGACTACCTGATTGTGGTGATTGTAATGGTTGACATGGTTCCGATGGAAGGTTATTCTCAGATACGTTCCGATGGCGTCTAGATGGACGGACTTTAGCTCCCGAGCTTTGAAGCCTGTCTTCTCATTATCCGACAAAGACACGTACCTGAGAGATCGAATGTTGCTTTTCAGTTCAAGTCCTCTGCTGAGATTTATACAAGACTCGGATGCATTTCTATGTTTTCAATCCGTGATGATTTAAAGTACAGATATGTTGTTTATCCCTGCGGGATAATTCATACTAGATATTTTGTAGGGCAACAATTCCAATTGTGAGCCACTACCTTGGCTGGCATATTCCATATGACTAACATGCATGTGTTTTGGGACCCAATACCAAGACAAAGCATGAATCATTTAAGAATAAGAACGTAAAAACAACCTTGTGTTACACAGGTAAACATGGCAGCATAAAACGGTTTGTGTATGCCGTATCATCCAAATCCACCTTATGTGCAATTCTAGTAAAAAAATACACAAAAAGTGGTTGAGTCTGCAGTCTTACCCGAGTCTGCGAAGCTGCCCAGGGAACCCTGAGGTGCTGGTTTCAGGGAGGGAGTCTCCAATGTGGAACTCCACCTTGGCTGGGATCAGGTACTGGTGAGCCAGCAGCTGCAATTTCCTCACCCTACTTCTCTCCACCAGCTGGAGGGTGATGTGCTGAGGGTAGGAGCACAGCCTGTGGAATATTTTATTCATACAATGTTGAGTTTCTTTACGAAAGTTTACCAAATTAATGAAAAACTGCTGCTTGAATAAATGTGACGTGTTTTTGAAAGTAAAGTGCTGTGGTAACATATATGTATTTATATATTTACCAAGGACAGTGCACATTAATCAGTATTTCAGTGTCCACCTCAATGTAAATGGGACTCTATATCAGCTTAGATTTTGTAGTAAGTTTTCCTGGTTTTAGAGGCTGCATTATAATAAAGTGATGTCATTTCTTGACCTTACCAGACTTTACTCAATTTGTCATTATATCCCTATTACTGATGATCATTTATCAAAAGCCAAATGTTTGATTTTCTCAAACCCTAGGTTTGGTCTCATATGCACAAGGTTAGCCAGGTTGAAATTGATACTACCTCTTTTACATGTTTTTTTACTCAAATCTAGCATGATTCCCAAATATTTCAAATCGGACCACACCTTCAGCTTTTCTCCTTATACCAAAACATCAGGTTTTTGAGTATGTACCTGCTAGATCTCCAGCCATTGACTGTGGGTGCATGGACCATGAGCTCCTTAGCATTGAAGTTGTCCTCATGACTTGAAGCGTTGACTACCATGAATCCTATCTTCCGGGGCATCCCTCTGGACACTGAGAGAAAAACATTAGAAGTTCATCTTATATTTCATATTTGAAAAGAGCAAACTACTTTAATTAGCGACAATGATGAAGGTAAAGATGATATTGAGGGTGATTGCACAACCTATTTATTCATTCGACATGCCTGGAATTGTATTTAAAAAAAAAAAAAAACTACATCTTCTTTACGTCTGGGTATCACACCTCTTTTTCTCTACTGACTGAAATGTGTCCATATATTACTAAGTACTGTACTGTTAAAGACAGAAAAATGGCATTTAATATCTGGTCAGATGGTCAGTCCAGTTTATTAATTATATGATCAGATAACTCAGATCAAATTCTGCCAGTTATAGACACCCAGTGTTTTTGTGCTTCTTTTTCTGAATGGAAATGTTTTGGGGGGAGAAACATAGGTGTATATTTCTCAAGGTTAATTAAGTAAAATAGTATATTTTAAGCATCAGTTAGTTATTAAACTTAGGAATTGTACGAGCACCATTACGGCTAAATTTACCCAACAAGGTTTAAAGAATACCCTAAAGGACGAAGCAGTCTGTCCATCTAAATTGCTTATAGAGAGAGGCAAAATGTAATGTACAGCCAAAGCTGTTTAGTCACTAGACATTGACCACGTGATGCTCAGCAATTACATGATACAAAACAGTTTTTTATTTAACAGAATATAAACAATACATGTATTTATTTCAGTCCTAATACTTTTACAATAAATAAATAACATAGTACTAACAAACTTTGGTTGGGTAGCAATATACATCGTATTTAATTCATCACGCACGTGTTGAATATGTGTGCGCGTCGCAGTAAGTATGGCGAATGCTAGAGGCTTAAATGTGTTGAAGGGTTTATTGTGACACCGGGAAATATTAAACGGCCAGCTTAGTGCATTCAGTTTGGCGTTTGTCTCCCATCTGTTCAAGTTAAATAAACTACCCTGGACGTGGCGCCACTACCCCCTTGGGTAGGGGTTTAGTTAGGAGCAGGACAGAGAAGCCCTTATACCGTCTTGAACCTGTTGGAGGGGGCATTATGCTAGCTAACAGTTAACGACTCAATCAGCCAGCGTAGCTAGTCTTCAGTGACGTTAGCTGTATTTCACATGTATTTTTGGCCAGTTAATTGTCCTGACAACTGTCATTTGCTGTCTCCTAAATTGTGTCAGTATACGTTTTGGAGTAAACAGACGTTTTCTTGCGAGTATTTAAGATATATCTTACCGCGAACATCACAGTACTATTGACAGCTCGTAGACCCATCGCATCTCCATAACCACCGCTGACAACAACCAGCGCGGACATGCGCAGTAGCAGGACCGTCGTCATTCGCAATGGATTGTGGGTAATGCAGTTTTATATGCGTGCAAGTTATTTTAGACATCAGCCGTTGAGTCAACTGTACCGGGATCCTCTCCTCTAGTTGTATTATGTGTCGACCTACATTTTAAATCAGCTGTTGCATCGATCAACAATCAATATACTTATTGAAAGGCGTATTCAGAACTTCTTCTCGGTCCCCGGGCGGAAGCGAGAGCATCGTGCTTGGCTACAACGGGAAGTCAAACATCTCGTCTTCAAAATAAAATATTTTGCAGTAAATCTGTAAGGGCACGCAAACGCAAGACTCGTAACATACATATTACACACACAAAAACAAATGTCAATGATTAAAAATAAATGCACAGGCCCAAAATGCTGTATTAATTTAAGTTTTCAGAGAACCACCCCTATTCCCATACATTTAAAAAACGTGTTGATTTATTTTGAAATATAAAAACGGGTGTACGCGTAGTTCCTTGTCTCGGCTAGCTTGAGAAGTGGTGTGCAGCAGTCAGCATGGATGACTTGGAGAATTGGCCAGAAATAGAGAAAGCCGCCACGGAAAAGAGGCGTGAGCTGGTGTTTCAGGGTCCGGCTTTCGACGAGAGGATCTCCGCTAACGGGGGGCTCGCCTCGGCCATCTATTCCCTCACCCTGCTGAATTATTTGGAAGTGAGCCAGTGCCCGAGTCTAACAGAGATCCACGAGGGCATCCAGCGTCTGACGACCCTCCAGAGCCTCATCCTGTGCAGGAACAGGCTCGCCTCCGTCCCGAATGTCGTCGGGAAGCTCAAGTCCTTGAAGGTCCTGGACCTCTCGGCCAACAACCTGAGTGCTCTGCCGGAGGGGGTCACTCAGTTGAAGGAGCTAAACACCCTCAACGTGAGCTGCAACAGCCTGGAAGTTCTGCCGGAGGGGCTGAGCCAGTGCACCAAGCTGTCCGTCATCAACGTGTCCAAGAACCGGCTCACCGGTTTCCCCACCGACTTCTACTCCGAGAGGCTGGATCGCCTCAGCACGCTGGAAGCCTCCGACAACTGCATCGAGCAGCTGAGCGGAGACGTCCACAAGCTAGCTGCCCTGAAGGTGGGTTTGGGACTCCATGCCAAACAAAAGTCCGTCTTTGAGTGGCGGTTTTCTCTGAGAGGGGGCGCTTCTGCGAGGATCACATGTACACCGAATTTTGAATAAGCCATCCGTGTGTTTTGTGTGTCTGAAATTATAGCTGGCGAGTTTCCACGTTTGCTAATGTGCAATGCAGCATGAACATGTCACATTTTTAAACTGAGTTTGGCGAGTGAGCTCCACACAAGAGAGACTGGCAAGTGTGCATATGAGCCAGCTTTAAATGCAGTGTTATCTTGTCTATTTTGTTCTTCTTCTTTACATAACACTTCAAACCTTAAGGGTGTCTGATGCTCTTTTCCCCAGAGTGCCAAACTCAACATATGCACATTGTTTTGTCCCCCTCAGATGCTGGACCTCTCCAACAACAAGCTGAAGGAGATCCCCTCCGATCTGAGCGACTGCTCCAAACTAAAGGAGATCAACTTCAAAGGCAACAAGCTGAACGACAAGCGGCTGGAGAAGATGGTCAACGGCTGCCAGACCAAGTCCATCCTGGAATACCTCAGGGGAAAAGGGAAAGGAAGACAAGGAGAGGAAGGAGCTGATGGGGACGGGGGTCGCAAAGCAGACAAGGGGAAAAGGCAGCAGAGGAAGAAGGAGAAGGTGGCGGATGACCAGGAGGAGGAGGAGGAACTGAACAAGATGGTGGCGAGGGTCCTCCATGTTTCGGACAGTCCCACTGCACTCTCCGTTACGGTGGGCGCCGATGTGAAAGATGTTCGGCCGTACTTGGTGTGCTGCGTGGTCCGCGGCATGAACCTGAAGCCTGGGAATGCGCTCAAACGATTCCTGATGGCCCAGGTAAGGTCAGACCCCTCGCAAGGGGGCATACATCGCACCCCTTTAGTGGGACGTGACTGATAAGATAAGTGTGCAATGTAGTCAACGAAAAACTAATAATCACCTGTTGTTTTTTCTAGACGAAGCTTCATGATGACTTGTGTGGTAAAAGGACCATCGCGACCATTGCGACTCACGATGTGCAGCTTATTAAAGCACCACTGATTTACGATGTCAAACCGCCGACCCAGCTGAAGGTACGCGAACGCCGATTGGTTGGCTCATTTTAATCCCAATCTCGTGCCAGTCAGACGGCAAAAATTTCATTCACGGGAATAAAGGATGAAATATTCCAATTTCTATTGGCATTCAGAATCTTGTGAGTTCTTGTCCTTTTCCATTGGCACTGTAAAGCTAAAAAAAAAAAGTCCCATTTGAAAACCACAATGTTTGACAGGTTGTGTCGCTGGGTCGCAAGGAGATGACGGCCGTCGAGCTGATTAAACAACTTCAGCTGGAGGCGGACGAGCTGAGGAAGCAGAAGAAGAGGCAGAACGTCACTGGCCTCCACAAGTCAGTAAAACCTGTAAACTCTTCTGTCCAACATGAGCTCTTTAGGGGGAAGTGTTTTCAGATCGACCCGCATTGGTTCATTGCAGCATGGGGTGGCTTTGGTTAAAATCTTCTGTGTTGAAGAAGCAAACAGATTTTCTAAATAAAAGAACATGATAAAACACCCAACGTTAAAGTGGTATACAAGACGTATGTGTTGACTTGGTTTGCAGTTATGTTTGAACTAGTGCTGTCAAGCGATTAAAATATTGAATCGCGATTAATCGCATTTATGTCATAGTTAACTCGCGATTAATCGCAATTTTTTTTTGTTGCATTTTAATGCTCTTATCAACATGAAAAAGTGGATTGGCTTGCTTTATTTTATTGAAAAACAACTGCCAAACAGGGCGGTATAAAATCACTGCACATTTCAGGTAAACAAGGGTTTACAAAATAAAATTATAGAGTGCACCAGGCATGAAAACGGGTCAGGGGTGAAAAAGGTGAGAAGGATATTACCCCTCTAGGCGGGTCCGGGGGCAAAATATTCCATATTTTAAAGCATCAATCTGATGCATTTTGAGATGCTTTTTTTGCCAACCTGGGGAGAGCTGGAGAAACTTAACTTCAGCCATGAGTCAAAAATGATTATGGCCTTCTTACTAAGTATTATGCAAGCCATTTCATGCCAACCTGTCACTGGGTCTAACATTTACAGTATATGAGGCACAATGTGGTAAGGGAGAGCATGGCTGCCTTTGTTAGCATCATTTATATCTTTGATGCAGAGAATGCATCTGGCGAATCCCTGCCTGTTGATTTTGGAGAATACATCTCCTAGATGAAAGGACACCTCTTGCCCTTTTATTGAGACCTTGCCTTCCAGTTTTAGCCACGACCAGTTCCAGCTGCATTTCAATCCAGCTGTTTAACAATGGCTGCATCCTTCTCCCCTAACACACTCATTCTGCAAAAATAATGTTTGTATTGGTGTTAACTTCTAGTTTAGCCTTATTCAGACCTGCCAACCTTGATATATAACCTATATATTGATAAGTCATTAAATACTCGTCATGCATTATATTGCATTGCATATAATGTGTGCTGGTCAATTAGTCTAAAATTAATTTTAGACTAATTTTTACCAGCGTACTTTGACGTCAAAATGCGTATCCGCTACGCAAATTGCGTACAGGTTGGCAGGTCTGCTTATTGATAGAACGGTGGACCACTTTACCTTCTGCCTTGTCAGTCCCCTCTCCTCAAAATCTACCTCCTCAAAAACGGTAGCGTTACGCCGTGTTCACACGGCATAAGCTAATAATTTTCCACCCGAGCTTTAGCTAGCTGGCTAACGTTGCGTTCTCTCCTGCTGTGTTCAATGTGTTCACTCGCGCTCCCTTCTGGCACGCGCACCTGTTCGCAGTTCACTGAATATCATTCATTTTGCCGTATTGGGGTCACCATTCATTCATTTCAAACCGTAACGTTAGCCTAGCTTCCAAGCCCAAACGGCGTGCCTATTGTTTTGCTTCCGGTTGACCTACATCCGGCGTGGTGCTCGCGGAAAAAAAATAATTGAAAAATTAAAATGCGTTAACGGCGTTAATAAAATTGACGGCGTTAAAATTGGTTTGCGTTAACGCCGTTAATAACGCGCTAATATGACAGCACTAGTTTGAACACATGAGGGCAGTAGAAGCATGTTGGACCACAGCTTTAGTCTGATTTGTTCCAAGCTCGGTGTTGACTGAGCAATGAATCGTTACACATTATGAGGTATTGCAAGCTTAAGTAAAGTCACTTTAACAGCGAAAAGTCAGGAAAACGGAGCAACTACTTGCAGCTCAGTGTCACACGCACCAAATGCAAATCAAAGCACCTTTGCTGTGTGTGACAGCTGACCGTTGAATCTTTCTCAATCTTAAGTTTATCATAGAAAGAATATCGTCCGCTATGCATCTATTACATTTGCTTAGCCTCTTTTTATAATGTTTTTTTACAGATACCTGCAGCTTCTGCAGGGAAAAGCCATGTATCCCTGCCTAGTGGATGCAGAGGGGCACGTGATCTCATTCCCACCTATTACCAACAGTGAGAAAACCAAGGTGTGTATATCTCTTTTCTTTCTGGTCATCCTAATTCTGTCCTCCCATAAGGGAAGATTTCATACTTGTGGATATGATGATGTAGAGAAAACTGAACTCTACTACAAAGGTGCACCCAGTAGATCGCTGAAGTAAAGTGCTGTAAAACACAACTTCATTCAAAATGATGAATGCAGGCTCAAAGTCATCTTAAAAATACACTTCATACAATCCAAAATACAAGCCAAAAACAAAACTCTCCAAGCTGTCTGCCTGCTTAGCAGAGAGGTGCAGCGAGGTACAGCAGTGTGTGTGTGTGTGTGTGTGTGTGTGTGTGTGTGTGTGTGTACTGATTGGTTTCATTAGTTGCCCGCCGAACACACCGCTGTTATCCCGCAGTCAATGGCGGTATAGAATGGGCAATAAAAGGTGTTTTGAGAAGGTGAGTCACAGCAACCCTGTCAGGTCTTTGAGCATGCAGCCATACCTGGCCACCCAAAGTCTTATGCAGTTTGCTGCAGCAGAATACGAGATTAGCCGTGGACAGACACGGAGGCGCATACTCACTTTTCACTCACGGACGCAAACGCGCACAGCTGCGACTGATCACATGATCCGCTGGTGGAGATGATGACGAGTGAGGCCCACAGTTTGTTTCTGTCTTCTCATGCCGTATTAGAAATAATTACATGATCAGCTGATTGTACTTTACAGATCAAGAAGACGACCAAAGAGTTGTTCCTGGAGGTGACGAGTGCAGCCAGCCTGCAGACCTGTAAAGATGTTATGGACGCTCTCATTGTAGTAAGTTTCACTTTCTCTCTTTCTTATTCTCTTAACAAATAAGAAGTTCATTCCGACTTGGATTTTATTTTCGTGATTTTGGTCATTGCTTCCATTGGTTAGAACATCATTATCTTTCTCTAAATTCTAAGAGTCTTAGTCCAATTATTCATAATTCATTCATTGACTATTCATGTATTAATCAATAGTTTTAAGGTAACCTTATGTAGAAGAAAGTTCTGTGCTCAGTTAGTTTTAGTCATATGTTCCCTGTGGACACGTGGGAATTTCGGCCTGATGGACTCTGTAGATGAAACTTCACTTTTAGGTCTCTACAAACATTTGGATTCATCCTAAAGTTGATCATGAGGTTCCACATGGACCGTCATGAAAGTGTGTCATCGGGACAAAATGCATGACAATGTATAGGCCCGACTTTTCTTCTTTACGAACTTCTTCGACGATACACAACAATATTTAGCATGTAGTCCATACTGTATAGAACTAGTATGAAATTGGGACAAATCTTGTGCCCACTGCCTCCCTCACCTGGCTGGCGCTCTGCTCGGTATACCGGTTTAATCAATCAAATTTCCATACGGTATGAATTTTTCATATACCGTCATACCGGTGCAAACAACTGTCGCTCAGCCACGACAGGCAGCAACATTTGTTGCTAAATCTGTCCCGAGCAGAAAACAATTCTGTTCCGGTGATCATGTTTACGGACACAAACTCTGTCAGCTGTTACGGCCGCAGTCATCAGAAACCGACGTTGCTTCACGTGACGCTTCAGAGGAAAGGACGTCTCATGTCTCTTAAAACATACTTCCTCGCGTCTTCTCCCCTCGCTTGGTTTCCTTGCGTCTCTCCACGCATCCCTGGGGGGAGGGACTAAGACGCAAGTGAGGGAAACGGGGATGCAATTGGGGATGCACCCCAAGAAGAAACTCCGTCGCAGGAAGAGACGGACCCTTCCGGTCTGTCTCTTCCTGTTTTTTTTCCCCACCTACATTCCCCTGGGTCCTAAGTCCCTCCAGGTTTATCTTCCCAACACCCTCTATGTACCAACGTAAAAACAGCTGCTCACCACTCGCAACAGCTTATCAGTTGGTAGACGGTCTTTTTCGGCGTCAATGAAAGAATGTGTTTACTCGGGGGGAAAAAGACTGTGATATACCGTGAAACCGCCAGAATCTTACAAAATACCGATATGAATTTTTGGCCCAGCCCTACAAAGAGGTATGTTAATGATTTTAATTTCAAATCACATATCTGGGCATTAAACTGCATTTCCCCGTTTCACCACAGAAAATGGCAGAGTTGAACAAGTTCACGGCAGAGCACCTGGAGGAGGCGGGGTCAGATGGGGAAGGGGAGGGCCCACAGGACCCGGCTGCCGGCAGCGAGTCCTCCAGCGAGCTGATCGTGCAGCAGATCCGCACAGTGGACCAGGACGGGAACCTGAAAGTCGTCTACCCGTCAAAGACCGACCTCTGCAGCGACATCGGCAACTTGACCGTCATTTGGTAGACGTTGTTGTAGCTGACCTCTGATATTTACACTCATTCAGATGAAGTAATTTTAAAAGATTAACATCGTGGGACATTTGGGCTAAGGTTTGACAACATGCAACTAAATGAAAGTCTTTTTACTACAGGGATCACAGGAAAATCTGATCCAAAAGGAGGTTTTGTTTGTTTTTGCGATTGACGCGTTGCTTGTTGGCGAATGTGTTTGGAAAGCTTTGTTGTTGGTAAATCATTTTGCTGCTTCCTGAAAACACGATCAATATGTCAATGTCTGATCAAATATGCTTATTGTGTATTATTTACAAACTGAAGACAAGTTTTCTGTACTTAAAGTGATTTTGTTCATCTCACATCACCTTTAACTTGGACTGGTCTGTAGTAACTGGAAGATTTGTGTTACGATCAATTTACGACATTGTAACTTCCCCTTTGAGCAACTGCAACTAATGTCTGACTTAGACTTAATAAAATGTACTCCTGTTTTTATTCATTTTATTTCATATGCAGCAGCTACAGCTGCTCATGCTAACGACCAAACACAGCGGGAACACGAACTACATCGCTTCCTGTGCAGCAGAGGGTTTGTCCCAGAAGCTTTGCGGTTGAGAGTAATTTTGAGTTGGCGGCATCTTGAAGAGAAGTATGAAGGAAGTTGGCAGCATCTTGAAGAGACGTACGAAGAAAAGATCCAAGATCTATTAGTTGGCCTCATTAACATACCTGTGTGGGTCTGACTGCCATAATGGTATAATTATGTATGTGGAACCAGATTCTGTGGTATTTTTATTTCTCTAAAGGCAATTGGCAAACTGACAAATGTATTTAATTCCGTGCATGTTTATTGGTTTATACATTTCAGCATGTTAACCCATAATGACCCACGGTGACAAAGGTGTCACACGCCCTTTAAATGTTCTGGAAAGTTCCTTATACAGCTTTATCCTTGATTTTTAACTTGTCCTTAAGTGACGCCTACTAAACATCTTGGTGGGTCATGTGATTTTGTGTTCCCATAACAACCTTTCCAAGAGGTCTGCTGCAGGTTGAATGATCTGAAGGAAGTGCTAAATTTATAAAAGATTGTTAAAGATAAGATTCACCCATTTAAGAATTATAATGCTTACATAACATGCCCTTTAATATATTGAATCTGCTGTGAGCACATTTTTTGAATAAACCGATATGAAACAAATCGGATATAAATCGTTGTGACATACAATGTGACATCGGGAATTTAACCTAAAGATTTCAACACAAACCTGGTGTGATATATGCACAATACGAAAAACTAATTACGATCTGCTCAGTTAATTTGGTTGATTCAATGATATTTAGTTAACATATTATATATTGTCCAATCTAAAGCATATTAAAACAAATGTAAACAAAAAATCATGTTATATTAATTAAATCATTAATGCCATTTCTTTTTTTACCATTAACGCCCAATGTGACATACATTTCAGATATTTTACACTTTTGAAAACTGTCCGAAATGTGGTCTATTATATCCCCCATAATTTTCCTTGAAGAAGAAATTGGTCCGAATTCTGATGGGTTAACAGAGGTTATACCACATCAGGCACTTCAGGTGCACAGTGCACACTCTTAGGACCTGCAAAAGAAAAATCCCCAAAATATTAATTTCAGACATTTTATTTCAGCAACATAAGTAGGATGACATTTTCCCTACCCCATATTGTACATCACACATTTGGCTGTTTATCAGAGTAACCAGCCTAATGGACCTTTAAGATACTTACATTCACATCTGTAAGCCAGCTCCAGGTACTTGTAAGTGCCGACACAGGGGTCTCCAAACATCATATTGGTCGCGCTGATAGTACAGCTGTTTTTCCCATTGCAGCTGTGGAGGCAGAGTGACATGAATGAAAACAGGATTAAATTAACCATGGAGCATATGCAATCTAATCTGCGTTGGTGCATGCATGAGGCTATAACACGTACTGGGAACTGAGCGACTACAATGTTTCAACGGCCTGCATGCCGCATACTTTCAAACACACACACACCGAGTGTCCATGTTTTCTTTACATTGTGTGGCTCAATTTTACTTTCTTTCGGCTTGCAAGAGTTATAATTCACTCAGATCTATTTATCTGTGCCAAATAGGAAATTGTTTCTTGATAGCCGTATTTATTACTTATATTTATCAAGGGTCTGCAGCCGTACCTGTCAGCAACTTTGGCAGTGGGCTTTGAGCAGGCGACATTTTTAATCTGAGAGGCGGGTCGTTCAAATATGCAGGTGGTCTGGTCACGGCGTCCATAGTCGGCCCCGTACACAAAAATGACCTGTCCTTCATCTGTCAAAAAGAGGAGGAGCAATTGGCAAGGTGGAGAAGAAACAGAGGTCGGATGCATTGAAAATGTAATTATGCTTAATCCACCATGAATGCAAAAAGAAATAGAAAAACTATTTATTACCGCACTGGAGGTGTGCCAAAGAGCCCTCACATGTAACAATGTGACCTGTCAAAGTAACACGAGTGAATCACATTAGACATCACACCATAAAATGTGCAGCTTTTTTTTCTCAGTTAGTTTCATGCAGACATGTGACTGACTTGCTGAGAAACAGGTGTAGTTGGTTTCCAGGTATTTGAAGATGCCGTTGCAGGGATCAGAGGTACGAACAACCTTCAGGTTCAGTTCACACTCCGTCTTGCCATTACACCTGCAGGAAACACATTAAGGGGAAAACTAAATCAAGCAGATACCACAATTAAACATCCCCATCTGATAACTCACATTGAGCTTTCTGAAACTTCCGCTTTAAATGTGCAAATGAAGAATTGTCTCGTCAGATATGGTTCCAAAACAGAAACCAGAATATTGTATGAAGCCTGGTTTAAAAATTGTTGATGCCCAGTCTATTGTTTCATTTTGTTGACATATTAAAGTCAAAGAGAAATCTGACACACTAATCAATCACAAAGCCTCAGTATGAGAGTGCACACAACAAAATGTGACAATAATCAAATATATACATGAACTTGATTGCCTCAAATTTCAACTACTAAATTACTACATTTTACTTTCTTTTTCAAGCTGCATTCTGAGACTCATTTCCAGCAGTATCCACATTTAGAATACGTGCAATAACAACATTATATTTATTTTCTATTCCTGTGCAGGTAATGTGTACCTTGTCTTGAGGACGTCCAATGTGCCATTCAGAGAGCACTCCGTATTGGCAAGTTGAGCCTGAGGTTTTCCCTTAGAGCAGGTCTCCCCGTCTGCACGTCCATACAGTGCTGCCTGCACGCCGATCACTCCGCTATCTGTAACACATCACATGAGAAATCTAGAAGCAGGACAAATCACTCCATTATATTTGTTTATGTGGGAGAGTTTTGCCATACCGCAGCTCAGGCGCTGGACATCGCTACCGTCTTCACATGTGATGACCCTCTCTGTGGAAACAACTCAAATAAAGGATGAAAAAGCATTAGTTGAAGTGAGTTCAAGCCACATCCTGTACGTGGAAAATGTGTGCAAGAATCATCATTAATGCCACTCAGATATTTACCTGCTGTCATGAGCGAACATGTTGCTGCCAGCACTGGAAAAGAAACATCGCTGTCAAACAGTGTCCACCAAACATAAGCTGAAGTTATGTCTTGTTTATCATAAAAAATTAAAAATCTTTCTCAAAGTATACTTATTTTGTTTCCACACCAGACATTTTGACATGTCAAAGCAGGAAAAGCACAGGTGTTACTAACATTAGCGATGACTCCGTTCTGTCCCCATTAAATGCCACATTTGCAAATGTGGAATATTAAAGATTTCTTACAAGCTAATGTTGGTGTTTTCGGACAGGATAATGACCATTTGATTGTACATACAAATAGGAAATAAATCATCCTACAATACTAATTTGCAGCAGAGTCAATTTCCTTTACAATATAATTAGTAAAGTGCCTCCACTCTCTCCTCAGGCTGACAGTACTTCACTATATCTTCACATCAGTTGTTTGCTGCTAGAACCCTTTAAAAAAATACCTTGATGATTGTAAATATGCCCTTTTATGACAAAAATACAGCATAACATTGTCCTGGTTTAAACATATTATGGCAAATAAACTGACATATATGTTCCTCCCAGGCCCTTTTTAAGTGCCTGACAAAAAAAAAGGTGCATTTCTCATTGAGTAGCAATACTGATTATGTGGTGGGTTGACTTTCCTCCAGCTGCTACCATCCAGCACCCTGAAACTCCAGTCAAGTATTAAAAGCTATTAGCTTCTTTGGCAACACAGCGGAAGTCTTAATTCCTACTTATACATGAAAATCACATAATAACTGTTCTCGTTGCCAGTCAATTGTGTACTCACGCAGTGTGGTGCTGAGTCTGAAGCTGAGCATGATTTTAGAAGATCCAGGCTGAGGTGAACCGTGATTGTTGCCGGAACAGACACACCTGTATTTATACTGCCATGTCCAAGAGGTGTCTTCACTTCAAAACAATAGCTTGATCTTGCGCAACTGGTGTCTATCCAGTTGACAGAAAAATGGAACATGCAAATAAATAATCAATGGTTGCAAGAACAGACACACCTGTATTTATAATGGCAGGTCAAGGGGTGTCTTCGCCTCAAAACAATAGGTTGATCTTGCGCAACTAGCGTATATCTGCCAGAAAAGTGAACATTCAATTAAATAATTAAAAGGCAATTGTTGGGTTTGACCTTGTTCATATTTCTGAGAAATCTCCAGTCGTCCCTCCCACATTTGTGACATTCTTTCTTGAAGGAGAGCTCTTTGTCTTTAAGACATTTAGGGCCAATTCCAATCTCCACCCTTACGGACTCACGGACTTTGAGGCGCGCTCCCGCGAAGTCCGTGAGGGTTTAGGGGTGTCCCATTGTCACAACGTAGAGTGCTCGAGGCTCTCTGGCAGACATTTTGAGCCCTTTATGATCCCTTTCCGTAAGTCAGCATTAGCCGTTTCTCAATAACCGTTCTTCTCTGTACTCGTGTTCTCGTGGACTCGTGAAACGTCATCAGTCGCGGCCCAAGTACTGTTCCAATTCAAAAGTCCGCTTCTCGCCAAGCACGGTGAAAATGCCCGGATGTGACTTGATCCTCCCATTTTACCGGGGATGCATCAGAGCAGACTTCAGCGTACTTGAGAGAGCCAATATCCCAGAATGCATTTCGGACCAGCAAACGGGGAACAATGGCGGATGAGAAAACTCACAACTGAAAGTTGACATTCTATAAATACTACCGTTGTTGAGTCACAAAATATAATTTTAGGACGTTTTCAGGCGAGAAGTTATTTGTTTAAGGATCAAATCTGTGGTCGGTTTGTCCAGACTCATCTTATTTAAAAAGATACGCCGACGGGTTGAGGTCCTGCTGAGGGACCGCGATTCCCGTCAGCACCGGGCCGTCAGCGCTGTGCTGCCCGCCGACAGCAGCTTGATCTCGGCTGGACTTTTTGAAATGATCCGCTGGCTCCGATGTCTCCGTATCGATTAAACATAAGATATAAATCGACTTTGAGGATCTAACAAGCAATCTTTATTATTTATTCAGTCACATTAAATCAGTTTGACTGAGGGAAAGGTTACGATTTATAACTTAAGATTTTAATTTAACTTTTACTTTGAACTACAGTCTTATTACTTTTGACCGAATTGTTTGCAATTATATGTGTATCTATATAAATATATAAGTATATATAAATATATAAGTGTATATATATATATATATATATATATATATATATATATATATATATATATATATGTATATATATATATAACATTTATAAACATATTATATGTACAATTATGTGTATCCATAACAGTATATAAAATACATATTTATGAACACAATATATATATATATATACACACAAGGATATGTGTATATATATAATATATATTTATAAACACAATAATATATATGTACATACAATGATATGTGTATCTGTGTGTATATATATATATATGCACACAATATATATACACAATGATATGTGTATGTCTGTGAAACCAGTGCAAAAAAAGCAGGGTTGTCATATTTTGTTTAACTGTAAAAATACTTTACAGTGAAGAATCAGAGTAACTCATGACAACGACAGCTGAGGTGGTGACGTCATCAAGTCAGCTGCTGTTCCAATTGCAGAAAGACCGTCCTGCGTCCTCCCGTCCTTGAGAGTCTGGACTCCCAAGTCCAAACTACCAAAGTCCAAACTCCAAAAGTTCACAAGTCTGGACTTAGCGTACTTGGTATTGAGAAACGGCCGCTGACTTTGCCTAAGGGAATTACCCATAGTTCATAGCAATGTGACGTTAAACACGCAGTTCCCAATGGAAGCATGGAGACGTAAACAAAGAGACACGTGGGCGTTCAGCCCGATAAAATACATTTACACTACAACATTACGGATTAAAGATGGAACATAAAAACACATGAAATCAGAGGAATGCAAGCAGAAAATATATTTATAAATATTTTGTTTACATTCATCAAACATTTCGTTTTGACAAAAACAAGTAAATATATCATCTAAAATGACTTCTCATCTCGTGAGGAAGACGTTCAAATCAGTGAATAAAAAGTATAAAATAAATACACAATATTTTTTATGTAGTCACGTGATATGTTGCAGCAAAGTGCTGTCCCATTCATATTCACACCAGTTCAAGCCCTCACAGCCTCTCACACTCAGCCACTTAGCAGCTGACGTCAGTGAGTCCCTGAGGGTTCAGGGTTTGAGGGTTTAGGGGGGAGATTGGGATTGACCCTTAGTCCTCTCTGCACCCAGTGGCAGGCGTCGGTCACTCGTCAGCCAGCCGGCCGAGTCTGCGACGTGACTGCGGCGTGTCTGCGACGTATCTGCGCAGACGTGACGAGTTTGCGACGTATCTGCGGCGAGTCGCCATTCAACAGCGGCAAGCGAACGTCACTCGTAGGGAAGCTGACAAGCTGAGTGGGTGGAGCCACATTTCCAACAGGTCACCTGCCGTAAATCAGTTTTATGATCATAGAATGGAGGACCTGCAGGTTTTTTTGTATAAATAGATAGATAGATAATGTGAGTTTTTTTTATGTGTGTTAAGATATTTCTGTATAATACTGATGTACTATATTGAATATTGTTTTGCTACTACTACGGTACATTTCACTTCATAATATATTACACTTATATACCATAATATGTATAATGTACCCGCCTTTTTTTTAATAAAAAAAAAAATATATATATTTTACCATGTCATGTCATACTGTTATACCACCATTATGAGACTACTTTGAGGAGACGGCACTGTTGGTCTAAGCTAAACACTGGAATATTTTTCCACCAGGTAAACCTGAACATGCACACCTCTCTTGAGTGTGACAGTGCTCAGAGAAGTGCCAGTAGTTGTCAGACAACTTCAACCAGGTTTACGTGGACCGTGGTTATATCTGGATCCTGGTCCGGCCCAACACCTACTGCTATTAACATTATTATTATTAGTTGTTATATATTACTATTAGCATTGGAAATACACTTACTGCTTCTATTATCAGTATTATTCTACTATATCCACTGCTGCTGGTATTTTTGTTAGTTGTAACTTTTTCATCATGCCTACTAGTCATTATATTAATCATTCCTGTAATATTCATTGAACGTGCTGTAACTCTATGTTGTTCATTCTGTACACATGACATCTATTGTACTTCCGAAGGTTTCTTCCCTTGTTCTCCCCGTTACATGTGTTTTTGGTGGAGTTTTTCCTGAACCGATGTGAGGGTCAAAGGTCAGAGGATGTTGTATGTGTACAGATTGTAAAGCCCTCTTAGGCAAATTTGTAATTTCTGAATTTGGGCTATAATAACTAATTTGAATTGAATTGAATAATCAGAGAAGTGCCAAGCATCCACAGGACTGCCACTAGATGTCCGAGACATTGTCCGAGACATTTTTTGTAAGGTTCTGTGATGCTCGAGTTAGGTTCTGTTTTATTCTGCTTTCAATGAAAAGTGCTCCTAAAATAATTTAGGAGTTTCACAATAAAAGCCATAGAGTGAATTAGAGGCAATGTTTGAGGTGAGTACACACTTTGTTGGCATTGGACATGTAAAGCTTAATAAACTATATTCCTGTGTATTGTATTCCCGCCGCTAAAATAGTATACGCTATAGTCCGTAAAGACTAAGCAAATAAAAGTAAAAAAGTTTGTGTAACTTTGGGAATGTTTATAGAAATATGTTATAATCACAAAAAACAAGACAAAAGACAAAAAAGTGGCTCTCAATGTTTTATTGAATTATTTTTTTATTTCACAAGACACTTAGGTATTGACAATGCATTTAGTAGTAGTAGTAGTAGAGGTTTAAATATTAAGTATTACATCTGTAATTATGACAGTCCGCCTGGTCCTTTTTGTCTTCTTTTTTTTATCAATACATGTTTCAGAAAATGTCCTTTGGCTAAATTATTACAGTAATCTAACTGCATACCATTGGCAAGCTTCGCATCTTGGCGTTCAGAATACATTGGAATTACGTTGATAGCCACATTTCCATGAGTTATGGTAATTTCAAATCTGCATGTCACTTCCTGTCGCCGGCGGCAGGGTCCGTACCAGAAGAGTTTTAACAGAGACATTTGTAAACCACCTTAATAACCATTATCCCTCATTGGAAGAATTAAGCTGTCGTAAATCCACCCTGTCACTACTGATAGCCTGTCACAACCTGGCACTCTGTGGCAATCATCTGACATCTGATGGCAGTCTGCGATGAACAAGACAAAATGCTCAGCTGACAGAATGAAACCCAAGAAATTAAAAAAATATTTTGAAAAATGACACTGCAGGTACATCAATAAAAAAAAGTGGTTTGATCAAATGTCAGTGGAATTGTGTTTTCAATTTCTGAAGAAAGTTGAATAAATGAGGATGGCACACTCTTCTGACTAGTGGCAATCATCTGACACCTACTGGCACTTCTTTGGCGAGTAGTGGCACCTCTCTGACTACGGGCCCTCTCGTGGTGGCACCTGTCTGACTACTGGTGGCAAGTCTCTGACACGTTGTGGCACCTACCGACCGACACCTAACTATATATAAGGAGAGGACAAGTGGCGATTTTATCCAACTTGTATTTTAAAAAACAAATTTGAAAAAGTGGCCGAAATGAGTTTCCGGAGCTCGGAAGGGGTGCCTCCTGGGGGTGCCTCCTGGACATCAGGATGCCTCCTGGACTCCTCCCATTAGAGGTTTTCCAGGCACGTCCAACTTTTTTTGCATTGTTACTGAGTTACATTTCCCATCCAATTTCAATGGGTCCTCTTTATATTCAAGGGTTTAAGATCTACGTGTAGAGAAAAAGGGTATCCTCCAATTAATTAGAATCAATATAGTTGTGCGGTTATAATCGCTGTCACACTCAAGAGAGGTGTGCATGTTCAGGTTTACATTATAGAACAATTATTCCAGTGTTTAGCTTAGACCAGGGGTGCCCACACTTTTTTGGCTCGCGAGCTACTTTTAAAATGACCAAGTCAAAAAGATCTACCTACATTAATAATGGTAAATACATATATATATATATATATATATATATATATATATATATATATTGAAGATTATTCATAAAAATCCCGGGTGGTCATGAGAAGTGAAGGTCCGGAATGCGATGACTTATAATTAAAAAGTATTTAATAAAAGAATGATCACAAAAACAGCTTATGCATTTCGATTGGGTCCCTCCTTCCTCAGCGGACTCTACTGACCCGCACGTCCACTTCGCTCGCGTCACCGGAGAGAGAGACCCTCCTCTACCGCGTGTGGGTTAGTTCATAATAGGCTCGTTCGAGATGAGCCAGTTCTGCGCAGAATCGATCGGCGGCGATCGGTGCGCAATGCATGCCGGTTAGATTTGTGTCCGACTTGCTCCCGACTTGCTCTGACGTCATGCACACGTGGTCAACGATACCCTCGCGAGAGCCAGCCGGCCGTCGATTTCAGAGGCAGGCGCTGCAGTGGCTCTCCCCCGACTGCTTGGCCCAGTGCATGATGGGAAACGCCTGGCTCTCGCCACATCAGAGAGCTGATTGGCTCTTAGATCTGACAGCAAACACCACGTGTTCTAGAAAATCCTTATTTTATGTGTAGTTGTAATACTTAACGCTTGATTGTTGATTATTCGTCTCATGTTTAATGTTAAAACATATTGTGTGTGGTTGTTAATAGAAAATCGTATTTATACAACACATATCTAAACCAGTAGTAATGTATTTCACAGGCAGACATAAAAAGACCAAAGGATGCAGCTACACATACATTTCTATATAAATATATATTTCCAAACACATATGAATAAATCCAAACGTGATCTGTAAACTACAAGTAGACAAAAGTTCGGAACTAACAGGAAGTCATTTTTTCTGTGACTTCCTGTGTGTACTTTGAAGGCAGCCTAAAACTGTCCGACTTGATCGCAGTTTCTTGTCAACGCCTCCTACTGCGGCCGCCTGCTCTCGTCTGGATTCCAGGCGAGGCGCAGCTCTAACGAACGAGCCTAAAGTCAATGTTCAGCTCCGCCACCTCAGGCGAACAAGAGAACTACACTTCTGTCTAATAAAACAGTCCACCGGCATCCACATGCACTATGCAAACATTGTTTTAAAATCCATTCACACATTAATCATTAATAAAAACAAGAAGTGTTTCTCATCAGCCGTAAGTGGAGCTATGTCTGTTTTTAGTGAGGCGAGGGATACCCACACTGGTTCCTTCTCATCATGTAGCCTTGCCAGCATTTGATATGTGCTGTTCCAGCGTGTTGGCACCTCATTGATGAGTTTCAGGCTTGGCCGTCCCATCTGTTGCTGCACTTGAGCAAGCTTCTCTTTGGCTGTGGTGCTTGATCTGAAGTATGTTACAATTTGCCTCGATTTGTGTCTGATTGATGTAAGTGTAGGGATTTGATCACATGATTTCTTTACTAATACATGTAGAGTGTGTGCAATACAAATTGAATGTCGAATTTGGAGAATTTTTGTGGATGAAACCATGTTTGGTGCTGTGTCGGTCACAAGACGCTTTACTTTATTAGTTATGGCCCCAGTTATCCATCATGCCTCTTGTGACTCGGGCCAAATTGTCAGCAGTGTGACTTTGTGGAAAGTATTGCACTCTCAACACAGATGTACACAACTGCATATTCTCATTAATGTAGTGACAGGTAAGAGCCAAGTAAGCCTCCATGTTCACAGATGTCCACATGTCAGCTGTTATACTCACTGCCACAGCTTGCTGTACTTCCATTTTCACTCGTTCTTGTTCCTCCTCATATTTTTTGGCCACCATTTCTTTGACAGTTTGAAAATTAAACCAAGTTAAACCAAAAGCAAATCAAAATATTTTAATTAAATATTAAATGAATTGGATATATCAACTACTTCTCTAGACATTTTCTATACAAACCTTTCTGGTTTGAAAAACATATGATGGCTCAAGGACCTGAAGCAGTTGCCTGAACCCCTCACTCTCAACAATGCTGAGGGGTTGGCAGTCCTTGAGAATGAAATTGAGAACTGCCTGGTCCAACACATGCTTCATGGAAGCTTGATATAATATGAATTAATTATAAATAAAGTGACCATGAGGAAGTTGTAAAATGTCTGTATACCTGTGTTTATTCTTGGTGTATTTGTGACCTCCTCATTTTCATGCCTCGCTCTGTAATGCCTCAGCATTGACAAGGTGCTTTTATTAATGTAGGACAGTTCTGTCGAACAAATGCAACATTTAACCTGCAGAAAATACACTTTGAGTCACTTTGAAACGGATTTGAATTCTGATAGATCAAGCGGAAACTGAGAGGAACAGGATGAAACAACAAGGAAATAAAAACAAATACCTTATTTGCTGATATAAGATCAAAATGGTCCGACACGACGGAAACCTTTCTTTTTCTTTCGGGCTCCATGGCTTGAAGGGAAGAATTGCGCTTCAAAAGATCTGTGATTATATTGGCAGAGATGCATCCTGTTGACAGATGCGCTTCCTTATAAACACAGTTTGGGGCCTCAGTGACAGGCGAAACAGCAGCTGTATCGGTCACGTGACTTTCTTAAAGCGATACGCGCACCGATACAGGGTTTCGCACTATGAGCTCGACACATGCGCCGATGCATCGGTGTTGCCGGACCCATCACTAGTTAGTTGTTTAAGAATCAAATCGGTTTTTCGGTTTGTAGAGATTCAGCCGATTAAAAAATTTGCCGCTTGTCAGGTTTGCCGTTAACAGGTTTGTCAGGTTTGCCGTTGCCAGGTTTGCCATCGCCAGGTTTGCCAGGTTTGTCAGGTTTGTCAGGTTTGCCGTTGTCGGGTTTATCAGGTTTGCCGTCGCCAGGTTTGTCAGGTTTGTCAGGTTTGCCGTCGCCAGGTTTGTCAGGTTTGCCGTTGCCAGGTTAGTCAGGTTTGTCAGGATTGCCATCGCCAGGTTTGTCAGGTTTGCCTGGTTTGTCAGGTTTGCCGTTGCCAGGTTTGTCAGGATTGCCTGGTTTGTCAGGTTTGCCGTTGCCAGGTTTGTCAGATTTGCCAGGTTTGCCAGGTTTGCCAGGTTTGCCGTCGCCAGGTTTGCCAGGTTTGCCGGCGCCAGGTTTGTCAGGTTTGTCAGGTTTGCCAAATATTAAAATATAAATGAATAAATACAAAACATTTGACTTCAAACTACAGCTTCAAACTTTTTAACTTCAAACTATAAACAATATATTTTAACAAAAAGAACAGACACAAGCATCGGGTGGCCTGATTGGGACCGTGTGCAACAGAACTCCACTCAGAAACTGTTGGATTCTACAAACTCTGCTGCTAATTTCTCAATAGGCAATGAACAAATTGACAAACTGACAGATGTATGTGCATGTTTATTGGTATATATGTTTCAGCATGTTAAGGTTTGCCGCAGCCAGGTTTGCCATCGCCAGGTTCGCCGTGGCCAGGTTTGTCGGGTTTGCCAGGTTTGCCGTCGCCAGGTTTGCCAGGTTTGTCGTCGCCTGGTTTGCCAGTTTTGCCAGGTTTGTCGTCGCCAGGTTTGCCAGGTTTGTCGTCGCCAGGTTTGCCAGGTTTGTCGTCGCCAGGTTTGCCAGGTTTGTCGTCGCCAGGTTTGCCAGGTTTGCCAGGTTTGTCGTCGCCAGGTTTGCCAGGTTTGCCAGGTTTGTCGTCGCCAGGTTTGCCAGGTTTGTCGTCGCCAGGTTTGCCAGGTTTGCCAGGTTTGCCAGGTTTGTCGTCGCCAGGTTTGCCAGGTTTGCCAGGTTTGTCGTCGCCAGGTTTGCCAGGTTTGTCGTCGCCAGGTTTGCCAGGTTTGCCAGGTTTGTCGTCGCCAGGTTTGCCAGGTTTGCCAGGTTTGTCGTCGCCAGGTTTGCCAGGTTTGTCGTCGCCAGGTTTGCCAGGTTTGTCGTCGCCAGGTTTGCCAGGTTTGCCAGGTTTGTCGTCGCCAGGTTTGCCAGGTTTGTCGTCGCCAGGTTTGCCAGGTTTGCCAGGTTTGTCGTCGCCAGGTTTGCCAGGTTTGTCGTCGCCAGGTTTGCCAGGTTTGTCGTCGCCAGGTTTGCCAGGTTTGTCAGGTTTGTCGTCGCCAGGTTTGCCAGGTTTGTCGTCGCCAGGTTTGCCAGGTTTGCCAGGTTTGTCGTCGCCAGGTTTGCCAGGTTTGTCGTCGCCAGGTTTGCCAGGTTTGTCGTCGCCAGGTTTGCCAGGTTTGTCAGGTTTGTCGTCGCCAGGTTTGCCAGGTTTGTCGTCGCCAGGTTTGCCAGGTTTGCCAGGTTTGTCGTCGCCAGGTTTGCCAGGTTTGTCGTCGCCAGGTTTGCCAGGTTTGTCGTCGCCAGGTTTGCCAGGTTTGTCGTCGCCAGGTTTGCCAGGTTTGTCAGGTTTGTCGTCGCCAGGTTTGCCAGGTTTGTCGTCGCCAGGTTTGCCAGGTTTGCCAGGTTTGTCGTCGCCAGGTTTGCCAGGTTTGTCGTCGCCAGGTTTGCCAGGTTTGCCAGGTTTGTCGTCGCCAGGTTTGCCAGGTTTGTCGTCGCCAGGTTTGCCAGGTTTGTCGTCGCCAGGTTTGCCAGGTTTGTCAGGTTTGTCGTCGCCAGGTTTGCCAGGTTTGTCGTCGCCAGGTTTGCCAGGTTTGCCAGGTTTGTCGTCGCCAGGTTTGCCAGGTTTGTCGTCGCCAGGTTTGCCAGGTTTGTCGTCGCCAGGTTTGCCAGGTTTGTCAGGTTTGTCGTCGCCAGGTTTGCCAGGTTTGTCGTCGCCAGGTTTGCCAGGTTTGCCAGGTTTGTCGTCGCCAGGTTTGCCAGGTTTGTCGTCGCCAGGTTTGCCAGGTTTGTCGTCGCCAGGTTTGCCAGGTTTGTCGTCGCCAGGTTTGCCAGGTTTGTCAGGTTTGTCGTCGCCAGGTTTGCCAGGTTTGTCGTCGCCAGGTTTGCCAGGTTTGCCAGGTTTGTCGTCGCCAGGTTTGCCAGGTTTGCCAGGTTTGTCGTCGCCAGGTTTGCCAGGTTTGTCGTCGCCAGGTTTGCCAGGTTTGTCGTCGCCAGGTTTGCCAGGTTTGCCAGGTTTGTCGTCGCCAGGTTTGCCAGGTTTGCCAGGTTTGTCGTCGCCAGGTTTGCCAGGTTTGTCGTCGCCAGGTTTGCCAGGTTTGTCAGGTTTGTCGTCGCCAGGTTTGCCAGGTTTGTCGTCGCCAGGTTTGCCAGGTTTGCCAGGTTTGTCGTCGCCAGGTTTGCCAGGTTTGTCGTCGCCAGGTTTGCCAGGTTTGTCGTCGCCAGGTTTGCCAGGTTTGTCAGGTTTGTCGTCGCCAGGTTTGCCAGGTTTGTCGTCGCCAGGTTTGCCAGGTTTGCCAGGTTTGTCGTCGCCAGGTTTGCCAGGTTTGCCAGGTTTGTCGTCGCCAGGTTTGCCAGGTTTGTCGTCGCCAGGTTTGCCAGGTTTGTCGTCGCCAGGTTTGCCAGGTTTGTCGTCGCCAGGTTTGCCAGGTTTGCCAGGTTTGTCGTCGCCAGGTTTGCCAGGTTTGTCGTCGCCAGGTTTGCCAGGTTTGTCGTCGCCAGGTTTGCCAGGTTTGTCGTCGCCAGGTTTGCCAGGTTTGTCGTCGCCAGGTTTGCCAGGTTTGTCAGGTTTGTCGTCGCCAGGTTTGCCAGGTTTGTCGTCGCCAGGTTTGCCAGGTTTGCCAGGTTTGTCGTCGCCAGGTTTGCCAGGTTTGTCGTCGCCAGGTTTGCCAGGTTTGTCGTCGCCAGGTTTGCCAGGTTTGTCGTCGCCAGGTTTGCCAGGTTTGTCAGGTTTGTCGTCGCCAGGTTTGCCAGGTTTGTCGTCGCCAGGTTTGCCAGGTTTGCCAGGTTTGTCGTCGCCAGGTTTGCCAGGTTTGTCGTCGCCAGGTTTGCCAGGTTTGTCGTCGCCAGGTTTGCCAGGTTTGCCAGGTTTGTCGTCGCCAGGTTTGCCAGGTTTGCCAGGTTTGTCGTCGCCAGGTTTGCCAGGTTTGTCGTCGCCAGGTTTGCCAGGTTTGTCAGGTTTGTCGTCGCCAGGTTTGCCAGGTTTGTCGTCGCCAGGTTTGCCAGGTTTGCCAGGTTTGTCGTCGCCAGGTTTGCCAGGTTTGTCGTCGCCAGGTTTGCCAGGTTTGTCGTCGCCAGGTTTGCCAGGTTTGTCAGGTTTGTCGTCGCCAGGTTTGCCAGGTTTGTCGTCGCCAGGTTTGCCAGGTTTGTCGTCGCCAGGTTTGCCAGGTTTGCCAGGTTTGTCGTCGCCAGGTTTGCCAGGTTTGTCGTCGCCAGGTTTGCCAGGTTTGTCGTCGCCAGGTTTGCCAGGTTTGCCAGGTTTGTCGTCGCCAGGTTTGCCAGGTTTGTCGTCGCCAGGTTTGCCAGGTTTGTCGTCGCCAGGTTTGCCAGGTTTGTCAGGTTTGTTGTCGCCAGGTTTGCCAGGTTTGTCGTCGCCAGGTTTGCCAGGTTTGCCAGGTTTGTCGTCGCCAGGTTTGCCAGGTTTGTCGTCGCCAGGTTTGCCAGGTTTGTCAGGTTTGTCGTCGCCAGGTTTGCCAGGTTTGTCGTCGCCAGGTTTGCCAGGTTTGCCAGGTTTGTCGTCGCCAGGTTTGCCAGGTTTGTCGTCGCCAGGTTTGCCAGGTTTGTCGTCGCCAGGTTTGCCAGGTTTGTCGTCGCCAGGTTTGCCAGGTTTGTCAGGTTTGTCGTCGCCAGGTTTGCCAGGTTTGTCGTCGCCAGGTTTGCCAGGTTTGCCAGGTTTGTCGTCGCCAGGTTTGCCAGGTTTGTCGTCGCCAGGTTTGCCAGGTTTGCCAGGTTTGTCGTCGCCAGGTTTGCCAGGTTTGCCAGGTTTGTCGTCGCCAGGTTTGCCAGGTTTGTCGTCGCCAGGTTTGCCAGGTTTGCCAGGTTTGTCGTCGCCAGGTTTGCCAGGTTTGCCAGGTTTGTCGTCGCCAGGTTTGCCAGGTTTGTCGTCGCCAGGTTTGCCAGGTTTGTCAGGTTTGTCGTCGCCAGGTTTGCCAGGTTTGTCGTCGCCAGGTTTGCCAGGTTTGCCAGGTTTGTCGTCGCCAGGTTTGCCAGGTTTGTCGTCGCCAGGTTTGCCAGGTTTGCCAGGTTTGTCGTCGCCAGGTTTGCCAGGTTTGTCGTCGCCAGGTTTGCCAGGTTTGTCGTCGCCAGGTTTGCCAGGTTTGTCGTCGCCAGGTTTGCCAGGTTTGTCAGGTTTGTCGTCGCCAGGTTTGCCAGGTTTGTCGTCGCCAGGTTTGCCAGGTTTGCCAGGTTTGTCGTCGCCAGGTTTGCCAGGTTTGTCGTCGCCAGGTTTGCCAGGTTTGTCGTCGCCAGGTTTGCCAGGTTTGCCAGGTTTGTCGTCGCCAGGTTTGCCAGGTTTGCCAGGTTTGTCGTCGCCAGGTTTGCCAGGTTTGTCGTCGCCAGGTTTGCCAGGTTTGTCAGGTTTGTCGTCGCCAGGTTTGCCAGGTTTGTCGTCGCCAGGTTTGCCAGGTTTGCCAGGTTTGTCGTCGCCAGGTTTGCCAGGTTTGTCGTCGCCAGGTTTGCCAGGTTTGTCGTCGCCAGGTTTGCCAGGTTTGTCAGGTTTGTCGTCGCCAGGTTTGCCAGGTTTGTCGTCGCCAGGTTTGCCAGGTTTGTCGTCGCCAGGTTTGCCAGGTTTGCCAGGTTTGTCGTCGCCAGGTTTGCCAGGTTTGTCGTCGCCAGGTTTGCCAGGTTTGTCGTCGCCAGGTTTGCCAGGTTTGCCAGGTTTGTCGTCGCCAGGTTTGCCAGGTTTGTCGTCGCCAGGTTTGCCAGGTTTGTCGTCGCCAGGTTTGCCAGGTTTGTCAGGTTTGTCGTCGCCAGGTTTGCCAGGTTTGTCGTCGCCAGGTTTGCCAGGTTTGCCAGGTTTGTCGTCGCCAGGTTTGCCAGGTTTGTCGTCGCCAGGTTTGCCAGGTTTGTCAGGTTTGTCGTCGCCAGGTTTGCCAGGTTTGTCGTCGCCAGGTTTGCCAGGTTTGCCAGGTTTGTCGTCGCCAGGTTTGCCAGGTTTGTCGTCGCCAGGTTTGCCAGGTTTGTCGTCGCCAGGTTTGCCAGGTTTGTCGTCGCCAGGTTTGCCAGGTTTGCCAGGTTTGTCGTCGCCAGGTTTGCCAGGTTTGTCGTCGCCAGGTTTGCCAGGTTTGTCGTCGCCAGGTTTGCCAGGTTTGCCAGGTTTGTCGTCGCCAGGTTTGCCAGGTTTGCCAGGTTTGTCGTCGCCAGGTTTGCCAGGTTTGTCGTCGCCAGGTTTGCCAGGTTTGTCAGGTTTGTCGTCGCCAGGTTTGCCAGGTTTGTCGTCGCCAGGTTTGCCAGGTTTGCCAGGTTTGTCGTCGCCAGGTTTGCCAGGTTTGTCGTCGCCAGGTTTGCCAGGTTTGCCAGGTTTGTCGTCGCCAGGTTTGCCAGGTTTGTCGTCGCCAGGTTTGCCAGGTTTGCCAGGTTTGCCAGGTTTGTCGTCGCCAGGTTTGCCAGGTTTGTCGTCGCCAGGTTTGCCAGGTTTGTCGTCGCCAGGTTTGCCAGGTTTGCCAGGTTTGTCGTCGCCAGGTTTGCCAGGTTTGTCGTCGCCAGGTTTGCCAGGTTTGTCGTCGCCAGGTTTGCCAGGTTTGCCAGGTTTGTCGTCGCCAGGTTTGCCAGGTTTGTCGTCGCCAGGTTTGCCAGGTTTGTCGTCGCCAGGTTTGCCAGGTTTGTCGTCGCCAGGTTTGCCAGGTTTGTCGTCGCCAGGTTTGCCAGGTTTGCCAGGTTTGTCGTCGCCAGGTTTGCCAGGTTTGTCGTCGCCAGGTTTGCCAGGTTTGTCGTCGCCAGGTTTGCCAGGTTTGCCAGGTTTGTCGTCGCCAGGTTTGCCAGGTTTGTCGTCGCCAGGTTTGCCAGGTTTGTCGTCGCCAGGTTTGCCAGGTTTGCCAGGTTTGTCGTCGCCAGGTTTGCCAGGTTTGTCGTCGCCAGGTTTGCCAGGTTTGCCAGGTTTGTCGTCGCCAGGTTTGCCAGGTTTGCCAGGTTTGTTGTCGCCAGGTTTGCCAGGTTTGTCGTCGCCAGGTTTGCCAGGTTTGCCAGGTTTGTCGTCGCCAGGTTTGCCAGGTTTGTCGTCGCCAGGTTTGTCGTCGCCAGGTTTGCCAGGTTTGTCGTCGCCAGGTTTGCCAGGTTTGCCAGGTTTGTCGTCGCCAGGTTTGCCAGGTTTGCCAGGTTTGTCGTCGCCAGGTTTGCCAGGTTTGTCGTCGCCAGGTTTGCCAGGTTTGCCAGGTTTGTCGTCGCCAGGTTTGCCAGGTTTGTCGTCGCCAGGTTTGCCAGGTTTGCCAGGTTTGCCGTCGCCATCATGGTTGCCTTTACGATACTTACATTCACATCTGTAAGCCACCTCCAGGTACTTGTAAGTGCCGACACAGGGGTCTCCAAACATCATGTTGCTCACGCTAATGGTACAGCTGTTTTTCCCATTGCAGCTGTGGAGGCAGAGTGACATGAGTGGAAACAGGCTTGAATTAACCATGGAGCATATGAAATCTAATCTGCGTGGCTCAATTTTACTTTCTTTCGGCTTGCAAGAATTATAATTCACTGGATTTATTTATCTGTGCTAAATAGGAAATTGTTTCTTGAGATCCAGATTTATCCCTTATATTTAGTAACGGGTCTGCAGCCGTACCTGTCAGCAACTTTGCCAGTGAGCTTTGAGCAGGCGACATTTTTTATCTGAGAGGCGGGCCGTTCAAATATGCAGGTGGTCTGGTCACGGCGTCCATAGTCGGCCCCGTACACAAAAATGACCTGTCCTTCATCTGTCGAAAAGAGGAGGAACAATTGTGAAGGTGGAGAAGACACAGAGGTCGGACGCATTGAAAATGTAATTATGCTTAATCCACCATGAATGCAAAAAGAAATAGAAAAAAAAATTTATTACCGCACTGGAGGTGTGCCAAAGAGTCCTCACATGTAACAAGGTGAACTGTCAAAGTAACACGAGTGAATCACATTAGACATCACACCATAAAAAGTGCAGCTTTTTTTTCTCAGTTAGTTTCATGCAGACATGTCACTGACTTGCTGAGAAACAGGTGTAGGTGGTGTCCAGGTATTTGGAGATGCCATGGCAGGGATCAGAGGTACGAACAACCCCCAGGTTCAGTTCACACTCCGTCTTGCCATTACACCTGCAGGAAACACATTAAGGGGATAGGGTAAAGCAGATACCACAATTAAACATCCCCACCTGATAACTCACATTGAGTTTTCTGAAACATCCACTTTAAATGTGCAAATGAAGAATTGTCTCGTCAGATATGGTTCCAAAACAGAAACCAGAATATTGTATGAAGCCAGGTTTAAAAAATGTTGATGCCCAGTCTATTGTTTCATTTTGTTGACATATTAAAGTCAAAGAGAAATCTGACACACTAATCAATCTCAAAGCCTCAGTATGAGAGTACACACAACAAAATACGTGTTCCATATGTGACAATAATCAAATATATAAATGAACATTCACTCCCTCTCTCCCTCCTCTCTGGCCTCGTCCGTTCTGTCAGCCCTTCCTTCAACGAACTCTTTCTCACTCATGCATCCTAACTCTGCCACAGACATTCTCCTCTCTACTCTGTCTTCCTCTCTTGATTCTCTCTGTCCTCTTACGACACGAAAGGTCCGCAAGTCCTCTCCGGCTCCGTGGCTGTCTGACTCGGTGCGTACCCAGAGAGCCACGATGCGAAAATCCAAACATGCCGACGACCTGCTCGCCTATCACGACCTTCTCTGTCTCTATCTCTGCAGCAAAAAGCCTGTTCTACCAATTCAGAATGGAATCCTCTTTTTCTAACCCCAAAAAACTCTTCTCCAACCTCCATGACCCCCATCAGTCTCCCTCCTCCCTCCACCCTTCTACCAAGCCACTTTGTTGACTACTTTAAAAAAGATAGATGATATACGCTCCTCATTTACAAATCCATCTTCTTCTATAACTACACCTCCATTAACTTCATCTTCTTCCCCTTTGCTTTCCTCTGTCACCCCCCTGTATCCTAATCAAGTTCTTACCTTGGTAACCTCTGCCAGCCCAACCACCTGCCCCCTTGACCCCATCTCATATTCTCCAGTCCATTGCTCCTGACCTTCTCCCCTTTCTCACCCATCTTATCAACACCCCCCTCTCAATTGGCTATTTCCCTGACTCTCTGAAGGAGACAAGAGTCAACCCTCTCCTGAAGAAACCCATTCTCAACCCGTCAGAAGTCAACAACTACAGACCGGTCTCTCTCCTTCCCTTTCTTTCCAAAACTCTGGAGCGAGCTATCTTTAACCAAGTCTCCTCCTTTCTCCACCAGAACAACCTTCTGGACCCTCACCAGTCTGGATTCAAGGCAGGCCACTCAACAGAGACTGCCCTCCTTGCTGTCTCTGAGCAGCTCCACACTGCTAGAGCAGCCTCTCTCTCCTCTGTCCTTATCCTTCTAGACCTTTCTGCTGCCTTTGACACAGTGAACCACCAGATCCTTATCTCCTCCCTCCAGGACCTTGGTATCACAGGCACTGCGCTCTCCCTCTTCTCATCCTACCTCAACGACCGCACCTACCGGGTAACTTGGAGAGGATCTGTGTCTGAACCTTGTCCTCTCACTACTGGGGTCCCGCAGGGCTCCATCCTGGGTCCTCTCCTCTTCTCTCTGTACACCAACTCTCTCGGCTCTGTCATCCGCTCGCATGGCTTCTCCTACCATAGCTATGCCGATGACACCCAACTGATCCTCTCGTTTCCCCAGTCAGAAACACGGGTAGCAGCACGAATCTCTGCCTATCTGACTGACATCTCTCAGTGGATGTCCGCACACCACCTGAAAATTAACCCTGACAAAACTGAACTACTTTACCTTCCAGGAAAAGGCTCTCCCACCCACGACCTCACTATTACCTTCAACAACTCACTGTTGGCACCGACCCCGACTGCCAGGAATCTCGGTGTGACACTCGACAGTCAACTCTCCCTGACTGCCAACATCACCGCAACAACACGTTCCTGTAGGTTCATGCTGTACAACATCAGGAGAATACGTCCCCTTCTCACCCAGAAGGCGGCACAGGTTCTCGTCCAGGCTCTGATCATCTCGCGCCTTGACTACTGTAACTCCCTCCTGGCAGGTCTACCTGCTAGTGCCATCCGGCCTCTGCAGCTCATCCAGAATGCAGCAGCTCGACTGGTCTTTAACCTCCCGAAATTCACCCACACGACTCCACTCCTCCGCGACCTTCACTGGTTACCGGTGGTCACCCGCATCCGCTTCAAAACATTGGTACTTGCGTACCGTGCTACGAACAGATCGGGTCCTATCTACTTCCAGGACATGGTAAAACTGTACACCCCAGCTCGTTCGCTCCGCTCGGCTTCTGCCAATCGGCTTGTAGCTCCGTCACTGCGAGCTAAACACTCAACAAAGTCACGACTGTTTGCTGTCCTGGCTCCTCAATGGTGGAACGAGCTCCCCATTGACATCAGGACAGCAGAAAGTCTCTACATTTTCCGTCACAAACTAAAAACACATCTTTTTCGACTACACCTTGAATAAGGAAGGTAGCGCCGTAGTAGCAGTTTAGTAGCACTTAGATGGCACTTACTGATAGCACTTTGTAGTTTAACTTTATTGAAATTGTACTTGATTCTTGTTGTTCTGAGTTTGTACTCATGGTGGAATTGCACTTATTGTAAGTCGCTTTGGATAAAAGCGTCAGCTAAATGTAATGTAATGTAACTTAATTGCCTCAATTTCCAACAACTAAATTACTACTTTTTTTTTTTTTTAAGCTGCAACGACATTGAATCCTTGACCTGATTCTGAGACTCAGCAGTATCCACATTTAGAATACGTGCAATAACAACATTATATGTATTTTCTATTCCTGTGCAGGTAATGTGTACCTTGTCTTGAGGACGTCCAATGTGCCATTCAGAGAGCACTCCGTATTGGCAAGTTGAGCCTGAGGTCTTCCCTTAGAGCAGGTCTCCCTGTCTGCACGTCCATACAGTGCTGCCTGCACGCCGATCACTCCGCTATCTGTAACACATCACATGAGAAATCTAGAAGCAGGACAAATCACTCCATTATATTTGTTTATGTGGGAGAGTTTTGCCATACCGCAGCTCAGGCGCTGGACATTGCTACCGTCTTCACATGTGATGACCCTCTCTGTGGAAACAACTCAAATAAAGGATGAAAAAGCATTAGTTGAAGTGAGTTCAAGCCACATCCTGTACGTGGAAATTGTGTTCAAGAATCATCATTAATGCCACTCAGATATTTACCTGCTGTCATGAGCGAACATGTTGCTGCCAGCACTGGAAAAGAAACATCGCTGTCAAACTGTGTCCACCAAACATAAACTGAAGTTATGTCTTGTTTAACATAAAAAAAATCTTTCTCAAAGTATATATTTTTTTTTTTCCACAGCAGACATTTTGACATGTCAAAGCAGGAAAAGCACAGGTGTTACTAACGTTAGCGATGACTCCGTTCTGTCCCCATTAAGCCATGACACTGAGACTGAGTAAACATCTGTAGGAAGGCCTTGCCATAATTAGTGCCATCTCTAAACCTGTGCTATTCCTGCTGTGACATGTTAATCTGGATGTTGAATGCAGGTAAAAAAAAAAAAAAAGAACAAACCTGCTAAACCTGCATTTTTTAAATGCCACATTTGTAAATGTGGAATATTAAAGATTTCTTACAAGCTAATGTTGGTGCTTTCGGATCGGATAATGACCATTTGATCGTACATACAAATAGGAAATAAATCATCCTACAATACTAAGTTAAAGCAGAGTCAATTTCCTTTACAATATAATTAGCAAAGGGACCCCAAATCGGAATAAATGAGCGCAGTGCCTCCACTCTCTCCTCAGGCTGACAGTACTTCACATCAGTTGTTTGCTGCTAGATTTATGCTCTGAATGCTAAATATAGCTATACTTTCAAGGCAAAACCACACAAAAAGAGCAGGGTTCTCTCAACCCTCTTATTTTCATGTGATGCATGACCATAAACTGTAGAAGCTGAAGTACTTGATCCAGTCCATCCCCTCTTCTACTAATAAGGACGGAGGAGAAAGGCTGATTATACAAACTGAAATTATAAGTTTTAGAGTCATGGACTTCAGAAATGCAACCACAAAAAATGATGGAAGGGTAACTTGTCAAACTGAAAAGGACATGCAAAATATATATACCAGCAGGAGACAAAAATAATTACTGTGATGATTGTAGATATGCCCTTCTATGACACAGACTAAATACAGCATCACATTGTCCTGGTTTAAACGTATTATGGCAAATAAACTGACATATATGTCCCTCCCAGGCCCTTTTTATGTGCCTCATAGAGTAGCAATGCTGATTATGTGGTGGGTCGACTTTCCTCCAGCTGCTACCATCCAGCACCCTGAAACTCCAGTCAAGTATTACAAGCTATTAGCTTCTTCAGCAAGACAGCTGAAGTCTTAATTCCTACTTATACATGAAAATCACATAATAATTGTTCTAGTTGACAGTCAATTGTGTACTCACGCAGTGTGGTGCTAAGTCTGAAGCTGAACATGCTTCAGACTCCAGGTGGACTCCAGACGTATGGTTGCCGGAACAGACACACCTGTATTTATACTTTCATGTCCAAGAGGTGTCTTCACTCCAAAAACAATAGATTGATCTTGCGCAATGGCACCTACCCAGCTGACAGAAAAGCTGAATATGCAAATAAATAATGAATGGTTGCCAGAACAGACACACCTGCATTTATAATGCCACCTCAAGGTATTATAATTAGGGCCCGAGCACTGACGTAGCCAAAGGTGACCAAAATGTGTTTTGGTCACCTCCTAAACTAACCCTTAACATACCCAAATTTTTTCCGAATTTTCAAACACTAGAGGGCGCTGCAGTGAATCGCTAAATTTTTGCATTTTCCTTGTTTTCAGGCGTTGGATTCTGACGAACTCCTCCTAGAGATTAAACACGATTGATTTCACATTCGGGTAATATGATGCTGAGACCTTTGCAGGGAAAAGTTATCAAAGGATTTTAAAAATATCGAACTATGTGAGCGCAGAGCAGCGCCAAAGAGACACCATTTTCCATGAAAATGGAAGTTGCTTTAACTCGGCCTTACATGATGGAATCTGCTCCATATTTCTCATATGTCATGACCTCCTGACCCTGAAGACATCCATGTGATCATTTTGAATCCTAGTCATAGCGCCACCTAGAGGCAACAGGAAGTTACATGTTTTGTACATGTATACCATGCTCCTCACAGATTATTCGGATGCCTCTCCAAATGCGTCGGAAGACACTTAAGACATTGATAATGCATCACCTTGAAGATTGTAAGGATCCGTTGAACGGCGTTGCGTGGGACCATCGCGGAAGTTTGATCCTTCGCCGTGAATGAATAAATCGATGTAATTCGACTCCACATAAAAAGATCCTTTCCAGGGTTCACATGTTTGATGAGACTCCAGGCCTGAAGACATGTGATGTCTAATTTTTAATTAGAGTCATAGCGCCACCTAATGGCTACAGAGAGAAAAAAATTCTATACTTTGGCTAGCTTCTCTCAGTAGGTTGATTAGATCGACACCAAATTACTTCTAGACAAACATAAGACTTTCATGACGCCATCCCCCAAAGCTTTTGATGTTTTGTGAAACACTGTTGCCGTGGCGACCCATCCTTCGCGGTCAACAACGAAGGTACTTTTGAGGGACTAAGCATGCTCGAGACGTAACTAAACTTGGCACCCACATTGACAGGCAAAGATGTAGTTACGGGATATGATTTGAATGCTTCAAAATCGCAATTCGGCTCGATAGCGCCCCCTACAAATATTCAATTAAGCAGCCCCAGCGCTACGGTTGACCTACATGTATGACACCTGGTAGCCATATGTAACACATGTAAACTTACAAATAACTGTCTTGGGACCATGCTCTAAACCAAACAGGAAGTCAGATAGCGCCCCCTGTTTTTTTTTGACAACCTGTGAGTTGTGAACGCCCACAGTTTTTGCCCCCATCACCAATTGACCTGAAATTTAGCACACATGTCCGGTTGTGTCTGCTCTACAAAAAAGTACATCGCCGCATTAAGCTCCGCCTACTTATAATTTCCGCCATTTTGGATTTTGTGAAAAACAATCTTTTCCTCAAATCTTCCTAAATGCTGGCTTCGATTTTTACAAGATTCTCTGTGGATCAATACAGGCTCAATTCCATCACAATGTATCAAAAGCTTGTTTATATCTCATTGTGTTCAGAAGAAAAGGACCAATGAACTTCTAAGGAGAAAATTCAACTCAATTCAACAAAGCAGCCCTCGCAGTACGTTTAACATAGATATACAACATTTCATAGGCGTATGTACCACATATACACTTAAAAATAACTCTGCTCTAAACCGCACCGGAAGTGGGCAAATTTCATTTTCTTTATCATTTCTAGTTAAAATCGCCATAGTTTCCCAGTAGGTGGCGCTCTGACTATGAGTTAATATTGGCATGCAGAAGTCTTCAAGCCATGACTCTCATAAAGCATGTTAACTTTGGAACAGTTTTGACATCTTCATGAGCTGAGTGACACACTATGGTTGGCAGACCTGGCCTCTAGTTGATCTTATCATCATCTCACACTGAACAAGAGCCTGCAAGGCAAAGCCCAGGTACCAAACCTCACACACACATGAACCTGTTCTGTGTGAACCTTGGTCTCTTTGAGACACAACTACTAACGTCATCGCTGCTCTTCCCCCACGTCTGAAATCAAAGCAGCTTTTTTCAGAGGTCAACCTTTCTGCGAAAAAGAGGATATATGTGTCTGTCATGAACTCAATAAGCGCTTCCCATTGAGCAATAATTCAAGCTGTTCTCGACTCCCTTCCTGATGATGCAGAAGAAGTGAAGAGAGTATGAACCAGAACTGATGGAGATGCAGTGATGATTCTCTAACGAACCAGCTTCAGTTTCTCTCCCTACCGACTTCTAAAGGAGCTTGGAAAAGGCCAAATTTCCTCTGATGTGATTTTTTACATATGTATATATATATATATATATATATATATGCATGCATGATTGACCTCATTTGATTCATTTTGCGATATACCTCACCTGAGTGACCCAGACTTTCATATATTTTTCTGTTTGTGGCCCTCGGTGAAAAAGGTTTGGACACCCTTGATATATATATATATATATATATATATATATATATATATATATATATATATATATATATATATATATATGTGGTATCTATATATATTATGTGTATATATATATATGTGTATATATATATGTGTGTGTGTTTATACATATATATATATATATATATATATATATATATATATATATGTGTGTGTGGATATATATATATATATATATATATATATATATATATATATATATATATATATATATATATATATCCCTCTCTCTCTAAATTAAAGCTGCTCGCAGCTGTGACTGGGCCCTCGCCGCCAGCACGTCGGGGTAAGCCGAAGGGTCGCCGGCTCGTCCGTCCGAGAACGTTCGCCTGCCAGGCGGATGTTCGAGGACCAGCTGAAGACAGAGGTAAAGGTGTTCCACTCCAGCTTTCCCTCGAAAAACCTGCAAGAAATCCTTGCCATTGTGGAGGAGAACACTGGCCAGCTCATCTTTCCAACATTTGTGAAGATGGTAAGGATCTATGCAACACTGCCAGTGACAACAGCTTCAGTGGAAAGATCCTTTTCAAAACTGAAGATAATAAAGAACAGGCTCAGGATTCGCTGTGGGGAAGAAATACTCTCTGACCTTCTGCTTGCCATTGAGCAAGACATTGAAATAAATAAGTAATACAAATCTTCCAAGAGATGGCACCAAGGAGGATGCTCCTGTGAAGATCCTTTAATTTATCCAGAGCAGAGTTTTGATAACTTTGTTCTGCATGTTTTGGCTTTTAGTGTTTCGTTTTGATTATTTTCTTTGATTCCTTTAATACACTTCTGGTTAATTTTACGAAACACGTCAAATATCGGTAATGAATCCGTGTCCTTAAATTCTAAAACTATATCTTAGGGTTGTTAAAACTTATATTTCTTGGGGTGCAAGTCTCCAGGTGGCGTTGTCGGTTCCCCTTTCATTCCCCCAGGTTTCGCACAAGCACCTCTTTTCCCCACGCAAAGCCCTACCATAATAATAATAATAATTATAATAATATTAGTAAGGGCTGTGGATTGTTGCAGGAAGTAATTACAAAATTAAATGGTGTGCCAGTTTGCAGAGAGCTTGCCACAAATGGGTGAGAGATGACTGGAGATTACTCAGAAATCTGAACAATGGCACTTCTTGGGCTTGTCAGTAAATCATTATCCTATTTAATTTAATTGCATGTTCACTTTTTCCGTCACCTGGGCATACGCTAGTTGCGCAAGATGCACCTACAGACGGCCTGCCTCTCAGATCCAAAACATCGACTGCTCACAGCCTGCCAGCAGCGTTTCTGACAGGTGCAGTTGCCCACTCTTTGTCAATTTGTGCTTCAGGTTGAAGGCTGCTGGAACTTTATGTCTGCAGTGATTGCTGCACGTTTGTGATGCCACCCACTGTCATGTAGTGTATGCTCCAGTGCACATTGAAGCCTGGATTCTCTCATGTCACTCTGCCTCCACAGCTGCAATGGGAAAAACAGCTGTGTTGTCAAAGTGGACAACTGGATGTTTGAAGACCCCTGTGTTGGCACATACAAGCAGGCACGTGCACAGATAGACCCCTAGTGGTGCTCAAGCACCTGCCCTTTTGCCCTGGATGAGAAAAGTGCCCCTTCTGCTGGAGCCCAATTTTTTTCTTCATTAATCAGTATTTAAGAATAAAAACTACTCTCTCTGTCATCAATTCCCCCCAAATGTGTTTTATATCTGATAATAATAATAATAATAATAATAATAGTAATAAGGGCTGTGGACTGTTCCAGGAAGTAATTACAAAATTATGTTGTGTGCCAGTTTGCAGAGAACTTGTCACGAATGGGGGAGAGATGACTGGAGATCACTCAGAAATCTGATCAAGGGCACTTTTTGGGCTTGTCAGTAAGTCATTATCCTCTTTAATTTAATTGCACAATCAAGCTATTGTTTTGAGGTGAAAACACAATACATAATTATAATACCTTGAGATGGCATTATAAATGCAGGTGTGTCTGTTCTGGCAACCATTAATTATTTATTTGCATATTCAGCTTTTCTGTCAGCTGGGTAGGTGCCATTGCGCAAGATCAATCTATTGTTTTTGGAGTGAAGACACCTCTTGGACATGAAAGTATAAATACAGGTGTGTCTGTTCCGGCAACCATCCGTCTGGAGTCCACCTGGAGTCTGAAGCATGTTCAGCTTCAGACTTAGCACCACAGTGCATGAGTACACAATTGACTGTCAACTAGAACAATTATTATGTGATTTTCATGTATAAGTAGGAATTAAGACTTCAGCTGTCTTGCTGAAGAAGCTAATAGCTTTTAATACTTGACTGGAGTTTCAGGGTGCTGGATGGTAGCAGCTGGAGGAAAGTCGACCCACCACATAATCAGCATTGCTACTCTATGAGGCACATAAAAAGGGCCTGGGAGGGACATATATGTCAGTTTATTTGCCATAATACGTTTAAACCAGGACAATGTGATGCTGTATTTAGTCTATGTGTCATAGAAGGGCATATTTACAATCATCACAGTAATTATTTTTGTCTCCTGCTGGTATATATATTTTGCATGTCCTTTTCAGTTTGACAAGTTACCCTTCCATCATTTTTTGTGGTTGCATTTCTGAAGTCCATGACTCTAAAACTTATAATTTCAGTTTGTAAGTTTGTATAATCAGCCTTTCTCCTCCGTCCTTATTAGTAGAAGAGGGGATGGACTGGATCAAGTACTTCAGCTTCTACAGTTTATGGTCATGCATCACATGAAAATAAGAGGGTTGAGAGAACCCTGCTCTTTTTGTGTGGTTTTGCCTTGAAAGTATAGCTATATTTAGCATTCAGAGCATAAATCTAGCAGCAAACAACTGATGTGAAGTACTGTCAGCCTGAGGAGAGAGTGGAGGCACTGCGCTCATTTATTCCGATTTGGGGTCCCTTTGCTAATTATATTGTAAAGGAAATTGACTCTGCTTTAACTTAGTATTGTAGGATGATTTATTTCCTATTTGTATGTACGATCAAATAGTCATTATCCGATCCGAAAGCACCAACATTAGCTTGTAAGAAATCTTTAATATTCCACATTTACAAATGTGGCATTTAAAAAATGCAGGTTTAGCAGGTTTGTTCTTTTTTTTTTTTTTACCTGCATTCAACATCCAGATTAACATGTCACAGCAGGAATTGCACAGGTTTAGAGATGGCACTAATTATGGCAAGGCCTTCCTACAGATGTTTACTCAGTCTCAGTGTCATGGCTTAATGGGGACAGAACGGAGTCATCGCTAACGTTAGTAACACCTGTGCTTTTCCTGCTTTGACATGTCAAAATGTCTGCTGTGGAAAAAAAAAAATATATACTTTGAGAAAGATTTTTTTTATGTTAAACAAGACATAACTTCAGTTTATGTTTGGTGGACACAGTTTGACAGCGATGTTTCTTTTCCAGTGCTGGCAGCAACATGTTCGCTCATGACAGCAGGTAAATATCTGAGTGGCATTAATGATGATTCTTGCACACAATTTCCACGTACAGGATGTGGCTTGAACTCACTTCAACTAATGCTTTTTCATCCTTTATTTGAGTTGTTTCCACAGAGAGGGTCATCACATGTGAAGACGGTAGCAATGTCCAGCGCCTGAGCTGCGGTATGGCAAAACTCTCCCACATAAACAAATATAATGGAGTGATTTGTCCTGCTTCTAGATTTCTCATGTGATGTGTTACAGATAGCGGAGTGATCGGCGTGCAGGCAGCACTGTATGGACGTGCAGACAGGGAGACCTGCTCTAAGGGAAGACCTCAGGCTCAACTTGCCAATACGGAGTGCTCTCTGAAGGGCACATTGGACGTCCTCAAGACAAGGTACACAGTGGGTGCATCCCAAGTCTCTAAATTGTTGTTTCCTCGCTCCTCGCTCCTCGATTGAACCGGAAGTGGTTCTGCGCCGCCATATTGACGGCCGTCCCAAAGCTCTTATTCGGCTCTGAGGAGCGAGTATCGAGGAGCGTGGAGGGAAATCGGAGGAGCCATGAGCGAGGAGCCCCGAGAGCAGACTTCCAGGAAGTGTTTTAACGCTGGACACGCCCCTCACTGTTCATCTGTTATGTGATTGGACGCTGCATCTGAGCGGACTGATCGCTGGAGTTTCATACCAGAGTGAAGACGATCACAGATTAAACTCAAGTTATATATCATATCTGTTTTCTTATTCACCATCTGGTTAAAATATGTTCATTGTAGGTCTGAACAACTAAAGGACCACACACAACTGTCTTCAAAGATTTGATCTGTTGTTTCCCTCAATAACTTTTTTTATGTATGTAATTAATATATATATATATATATATATATATATATATATATATATATATATATATATATATATATATATATATATATATATATATATATATATACTGGAACGTTCTAAAAACGCTCTGGACAAAACTCTGTCAGCTGTTAAAGCCACTGACAGCTGATCAGATGTGATCAGATGTGATCAGCTGTCAGTCGGCCGCAGTCATCATAAACCGACATCGCTTCACTTGACGCTTCAGAGGAAAGGACCGCTTCAGTTTAATGTGTATGAACCCTGATTCTTTATATTTATGATTGTGTCTCACTCAATCACATTGCTGGTTGTATTTGTAAGGGCTATTTTTGTATTTATTTATTTGTATTTAATTGTGTCCAACCAGGCATTATGTTTGTTTAATATTTAAGTTGGCTATTGGGTAAGCACACTATTGTTCAAGTAAATTAATCTCTTATTGTTTGTCAAACTCAGACTATTGTAATAAATAAGAATATTATAATGAATATATCATTTTGTCTTGTTTATTGTAAGTTGTTATTTTTCATGCTTGTTAATTTTACAGATGCTGACACTGAAAGTACTATTATATATTGTTTTAATAATTTAGCAATTTACTTTACATTTGGATTACAACAAGTTACTGTATTTCCATAAGAGAGTAGTGATGCTGTATATTTTACAGTAATTTACAGGAGAAACTGCGACTAGTAAATTACTGTAATTTGGAATTACAGTAAATTACTGTATGAAAAGAATACAGCAAGATGCTGTAATCTATTGATACAGTAGAGATGCTGTATATTTTACAGTAGCTTACTGACAGCAGTTTCTCCTGTATGTTACTGTAATTTTACATTAAAAAGTATTACAGTGCATTTTTGGGGGCTCTGGGGTTCAGAAGGTTTTAATGGTGTTGAGTGATCGTAGGAAAAATATGAAAAGTCTAAAAGTATACTTGTGTACCTATAAACTGCATAAGATGCTACAATGTATCATATTTCCTGTATAATGGGTATTACCGATACTGTGTAAAAGGGTTCTTGCTTTATTACCATATAAGGAACAAACTTCCTGTAGTCTGTATGGCTGCAGGATGCATGATGTAATCCTGACACGTGAAGAAGAGGAGGAGTGGACCGCTTCTGTGTCTATTTAAAGCTCCTCAGATAACAGACTGCGGATTTCTCCAGATCTCTGTGTCTGGATAGGGAATCCTAAATAATAAACTTATTTATTAAACTTAATAAAACTTCACTGAATGACTCTTCTGCTATCAAGACTTGGATTCCCTAGCCTCTCTGAGACTAAACAAGCTCCTTTGAATGTCAAAGGATCAGGCTTGACTGGGTCCTCTACCGTCAGAGGATCAAACTTGACTTGATACGTTCCTTTACCTTCAGAGGATTAAGCTTGACATGGGGAGCACATATGTAAAAAATCCCTAAACACTCATAACGTTTTGCATGTGACACTGTAACTCTTTCATTGAATTGAACGTGTTGGTGATTTATAGAGGAAAAGAAAAAAAGTATAAAACTGAAATAAAAACACAGTCTTACCATTTTGTAAACTGGAACTAAAAAACTAAAGACTCCAGTTCTTTAACAATCTAACCTTCTTCCCCTGTCCTGAACAAGTGTGACACTGAGGTGACGAACGACGCTGCCAGAGGACCTTAAGGTAAGAACCCTGGTTGAAAACTTTGCAGTGTATCTAAAATGTGAGTGTTCAAAATAGGCAATAGTAAGTTACAGACAATGTAAATGTCTATTCATACTGGGTGTTAGGGTTACACCCGAAAAGCTGTAAAAGACTTCCAGAAAGGTAATAATTCCGAAAATCCCAACGAGCAAACTACGGGGTGATATAAAAGGCCGAAGCCATTATACCCAAATCGGTGAGTATTATCATTTACTCTGGGATCACTGGGATAAATAATAGCTGGAGGAGTGACCACCATGTTAGGTGGTCCCCCCCCCCCCCCCCCCCCCCCCCTTCCCTTCCTCTCCCTGGAGCATACGTTAAAATGATCTGCTGAAAATCATTAAGTGTATTATATCAAATGGACAAAAGATGGTGCCAGTGAGTCAGAAAACTATATGTGGTGTGATTGGAACCTCAAATGTCAGTATTTATCTTTGGTAAACTCTCGGTCAGTGCTTCACTCTGCCACCAGGTTTCTTCTCTACCACTAGGTTTCTTCCTTATCTTTCCTTCACATGTCTTTTACAACATCTTCTCTATGTAATGACTACTCCGGGGCTCTAGGGACGATAATAAAAAAAAAAAAAATCATGTCGTGATTACTCCGGGGCTCTAGGGGCAGACTTCCTACTGTCACTATCTACGTCCTATTGTTCGTTTTAGCGCACTTTTCCCCCTCCCCCTCATTGGCCCAAACCCAATGTCCCCCCTAAACCCTCAAACTCTGAACCCTTAGGGACTTACTCACGTCACCTGCTAAGTGGGTGAGTGGGAGAGGCTGTGATGGCTTGAAATGGTGTGAATATGAATGGGACAGCACCATATGTGTACAATTGTGGGTATGTGGAAGTTGCATTTAAAAGCAAAAGGCAATTCCTCAAGTTGATTACACCAGTGTGTGTCTCGTTTATTTTACACCTCACAACAACAACAAACAAGATGGTGCTGCCCCACCAACCTAACAAGCATCGGGGCTCTACGTCATCAACAACAGCCGAACTCTTAAAGGGACCGCGATCCCGGAACAGTTATATCTACGTGTGTAACATATTACTTAAATAACTGCATGAAACAGCAGTGTGTAGAACCACACCAAGAACAAGGGTGAATTATGAAGTCACATTCACCACAGGTATTTATTTTATACGTTATAAATAATATGTCTGTTTGTTTGTTCGTGAGTTGTGGTAGACAGTTGTGGCAGGAGTTGTTGTCGCGTGAATCTATCTGTTTCACATCGCTCATGTTTTATATTAAAGACTACGGACTTTCATCTCTATCGTCATAACGATATTTTACCCTGTGCAGCATGCATTCATGCAGATTAAACATGATTAACCCATAAGGACCCACAGTGTCACAGGTGTCACACGTCCTTTAAGTGTTCTGGAAAGTTCCATATACAGCTTCATCCTTGATTTTAACTCATGAAGTCCCAAAGTGACACCTACTGAACATCTTGGTGGGTCATGTGACAGGGTCATGTGATGTTGTGTTCCCATAACAACATTTCCAAAATGGCTGATCCAGGTTGTGACAGATCTGAAGAAAATGCTAAATTTAAAAAGCTTGTTTTTCATTGTCAAAGGTAATATTTACCCATTTTAAGAACTGTAATGCTTAATGTCCTTTAATGTGTTGAACCTGCTGTGAGCACATTTCTTGAACAAACTGATATAAAACAAATTAGTTAAAAATCGTTGTGACACATACGTCACTCCGGGACGTTAACCTAAAAATTGTCCGAAGAACCCAGTGTGACATATATGCACAATGCGAACAATAATTATGATCTGCTCAGTTAATTTGGCTGAGTCAATAATATTTAGCTAACATTGTTCAATCCAAAACAAATAAAAAGTAATGAAGATGTAAAATCATGTTGTAATTATGTAGTTATTAATACCATGTTTTTACCATCAAAGCCCAATGTGACATATATGTAACATTTCAAATATTTAACACTATTTTGAAAATAATGTCAGAAATGTGTTCTACGTGGTCTGTATTATGTCCCCTATCATTTTCCTTGAAGGAGAAATGGGTCCGGGTTCTTATGGGTTAACTCTCATTGTGTTACTAAGGACCCACATTGAATAACTACACAGGAGTTATTGTGTCTTTTGAAACACTACGATGGAGCGGCTTGCTGCAGCATTCATTTAGGATTTTGACAGCATTATCAGGAAAAGCTATCCATCTTCATGACGAAGATATGAATTGTTGGCTGTCGACATAAAACACTGGACACGGTTTCCATCAAGAGTTGAACCGCTGATCATGTCCGACGTCTGATCTGGTTAGTCTCCTGCACCCTGAGCTATAGAAGAAACTAAAGGTTAAATAGACTACTATTAATTTAGCACTTACATAAAAAAAATGTATCACTAATAATCATCATTAACTGTTTTCTTTTGCCACATCAACGTTATTGCACGTAGCTCACCACGTATGTGATTTTGGTAAATTATGTAAGAAGAAAAGGCAGCCGGTGTTGGAATATATTGTAGAAATATTACTATATTGCAATGGTACTGTATTACATACCTAATTTACTCAGGTTCATATTTTATTATTGTGAATGTTATATGCTTTGTACTTTCAGTCAGCCTCTTCCCTCCGTGGTTTAGTGGTAGTTCAGAAGACAAGGTTTCAAACTGTTTTCTTTTGCATATTGTGGTTTCTGAACGGCACAACCTGGCATAGTTTATTGCTCTTATACTGCTATATGGTCTACAACAGCTTGCTAAACATAACTGTCACTGACTGTGTCACTGTCACAGTCTATAGGCAATTAACTTGACAAACTGACAAATGTATTTAATTCAGTGCAAGTTTATTGGTGTATATAAATGTCAGCATGTGAACACAGGTTAATTCTATGGAAGCTGCTATGGAATGACCCCAGGATCTGTGAAAAAACAAACATAAAATATTTAATTCCGACAATTCATTTCAGCAACTGATCATAAGTAGGATGACATTTTCCCTACCCCATATTGTACATCACACATTTGGCTGTTTATCAGAGTAATCAGCCTATTGGACCTTTAAGATACTTACATTCACATATGTAAGCCAGCTCCAGGTACTTGTAAGTGCCGGCACAGGGGTCTCCAAACACTGAGTTGGTCACTCTGATAGTACAGCTGTTTTTCCCATTGCAGCTGTGGAGGCAGAGTGACAGGAGTGAAAACAGGATTAAATTCACCATGGATCATATGAAATCTAATCTGCGTTGGTGCATGCATGAGGCTATAACACGTACTGGGAACTGAGCGACCGAGAGTCCATGTTTTTTTTAATATTGTGTGGCTCAATTTTACTTTCTTTCTGCTTGCAAGAATTACAATTCACTCAAATTTATTTATCTGTGCCAAGTAGTAAATTGTTTCTTGAGATCCGTATGTGTTACTTATATTTAGGGTCTGCAGCCGTACCTGTCAGCAACTTTGGCAGTGGGCTTTGAGCAGGCGACATTTTTAATCTGAGAGGCGGTTCGTTCAAATATGCAGGTGGTCTGGTCACGGCGTCCATAGTCGGCCCCGTACACAAAAATGACCTGTCCTTCATCTGTCAAAAAGAGGAGGAACAATTGGCAAGGTGGAGAAGACACAGAGGTCGGATGCATTGAAAATGTAATTATGCTTAATCCACCATGAATGCAAAAAGAAATAGAAAAACTATTTATTACCGCACTGGAGGTGTGCCAAAGAGTCCTCACATGTAACAAGGTGAACTGTCAAAGTAACACGAGTGAATCACATTAGACATCACACCATAAAACGTGCAGCTTTTTTTCTCAGTTAGTTTCATGCAGACATGTCACTGACTTGCTGGGAAACAGGTGTAGTTGGTGTCCAGGTATTTGAAGATGCCACGGCAGGGATCAGAGGTACGAACAACCTTCAGGTTCAGTTCACACTCCGTCTTGCCATTACACCTGCAGGAAACACATTAAGGGGAAAACTAAATCAAGCAGATACCACAATTAAACATCCCCATCTGATAACTCACATTGAGTTTTCTGAAACTTACGGTTTAAATGTGCAAATGAAGAATTGTCTCGTCAGATATGGTTCCAAAACAGAAACCAAAATATTGTATGAAGCCAGGTTTAAAAAATGTTGATGCCCAGTCTATTGTTTCATTTTGTTGACATATTAAAGTCAAAGAGAAATCTGACACACTAATCAATCACAAAGCCTCAGTATGAGAGTGCACACAACAAAATACGTGTTCCATATATGACAATAATCAAATTTCAACCACTAAATTACTACATTGCACTATTGAATCTTTGACCTGATTCTGAGACTCATTTCCAGCAGTATCCACATTTAGAATACGTGCAATAACAACATTATATTTATTTTCTATTCCTGTGCAGGTAATGTGTACCTTGTCTTGAGGACGTCCAATGTGCCATTCAGAGAGCACTCCGTATTGGCAAGTTGACTCCGACGTCTTCCCTTAGAGCAGGTCTCCCTGTCTGCACGTCCATACAGTGCTGCCTGCACGCCGATCACTCCGCTATCTGTAACACATCACATGAGAAATCTAGAAGCAGGACAAATCACTCCATTATATTTGTTTATGTGGGAGAGTTTTGCCATACCGCAGCTCAGGCGCTGGACATTGCTAGGTCTGTCACATGTGATGACCCTCTCTGTGGAAACAACTAAAATAAAGGATGAAAAAGCATTAGTTGAAGTGCATTCAAGCCACAAAATGCGTGCAAGAATCATCATTTATGAAACCACTCAGATATTTACCTGCTGTCATGAGCGAACATGTTGCTGCCAGCACTGGAAAAGAAACATTGCTGTCAAACTGTGTCCACCAAACATAAGCTGAAGTTACAAAGTCTCGCTTAAAATAATACAAACTAAATCTTAATCAAAGTATAAAAATAAAAAAAATCACAGCAGACATTTTGACATGTCAAAGCAGGAAAAGCCCAGGTGTTAGTAACATTAGCGATGACTCCATTCTGTCCCCAGTAGGCCATGATACTGAGACTGAGTAAACATCCATCTGGGCCTTGCCATAATTAGTGCCATCTCCAATCCTGCCATCTCTAATGGCCATCTCTAACCCTGCAATGACATGTTAATCTGGAAATTGAATGCAGGTCAAACAAATGTATAAACCTGCTGTAAAGCAGAACAAACTGTGTTAAAATGCCACATAGTAAATGTGGAATACAGTTTTCTTACGAGCTAATGTTGGTGTTTTCAGACCGGAAAATGACCATTAGTACATACAAATGGGAAATAAATCATCCTACAATACTAAGTTAAAGCAGAGTCAATTTCATTTACAGTATAATTAGCAAAGGGACCCCAAATCTGAATAAATGAGCGCAGTGCCTCCACTCTCTCCTCAGGCTGACTCCACTATATCTTCACATCAGTGGTTTGCTGCTAGATTTATGCTCTGAATGCTAAATATAGCTATACTTTCAAGGCAAAACCACAACAGAATAGTCAGTGTTCTCTCAACCCTCTTATCTTTTTTTATGTGATGCATGACTATAAACTGTTCAAGCTGAATTACTTGATCCAGTCCATGTTTTAGAGGCTGAAAAAAAAGTGCATTTCTCATGGAGTAGCAATGCTGATTATGTGGTGGGTTGACTTTCCTCCAGCTGCTACCATCCAGCACCCTGAAACTCCAGTCAAGTATTAAAAGCTATTAGCTTCTTCAGCAAGACAGCTGAAGTCTTAATTCCTACTTATACATGAAAAATCACATAATTATTGTTCTAGTTGACAGTCAATTGTGTACTCACGCAGTGTGGTGCTGAGTCTGAAGATGAGCATGATTTTAGAAGATCCAGGCTGAGGTCAAGCATGAGACTGATGGTTGCTGGAACAGACACACCTGTATTTATACTGCCAGGTCAAGGGGCGTCTTCTCCTCAAAACAATAGCTTGATCTTAACTGGCATCCGCATGACAGAAAATATGTAAGACTGATGAAAGATGACAATGACTTACTGAATGCGCCAAACTAGTTCTCAATGTGCCGACTCACATTACAGAAAACACCACGAGGAAAAGCTCAAGACAACAAACAAACAAAACAACAACAAAGAAAGTTAAATGATGCACAGCATTGCAAAACTCATAAGAAGGGTCTTTATATGGTTATGTTCTAATATGATGTCATCGCCTGACAAGTGCGCTCGTTCACATTTCTGAGAATCCGCCATCTCTCTCACATTTGTGACATGTGCTTCCTTGAAGAAGTGCTCTTTGTCTTCAAGGAAGTATTCAGTCTTCATCCCGTATCTCTGCAGACTGGCACACAACTTCATTTTGTAATTACTTCCTGGAGCACTCCACAGCCACTATTGTTATTTTCTTTTTGTCTTTGGACTTCCTGGAAGACCCGGAAAACATCGCTCACTAACAGTAGTGGAGCTTTGCTCGTCCACATTTTTGTTTAATAATCATTCGCACAATAGCAAAACAATAAAACCGAATCCCAAACCTACGACAAGCCACATGCTGCTGATTGAACATATTTTATTTAATACATGTTTACTGTGATCTTATTGTGGTTACAGCATGTTCACACAGACTCCTTTGGAATGGTAGATGGATCTGTAAAAACAAAAACAAAATCTAAGTGACTGGTTGTGCAAAATGTTGCATTTCTGCAGGATGGCAAAATACTGCATTTTACACTTCATCAGCACAGCTTATTGTTTCTTCAAGGGAGAACCAATGTAGCCACACTAAAAATGTAATACTTTTGGATGAATAGAGCCTGATTTTTATCACTGAAAAGAGAGTTACTTAAGCAGTCATGGTGATGAACCTCTCATGTTTTTCTATGCACATTTAGATCACAGACTAGCATCGGCAGTGTGAAAACAGTGCTAACTGGCCTTCGAGCTACTTACATTCACATATGTAAGCCATCTCCAGGTACTTGTATGTGCCGACACAGGGGTCTCCAAACATCGAGTTGTCCACTTTGACAACACAGCTGTTTTTCCCATTGCATCTGTGGAGGCATAGTGACATGAGAGAATCCAGGCTAGAATGTGCACTGGAGCATACACTACATGACAGTGGGTGGCATCACAAACGTGCAGCAATCACTGCAGACATAAAGTTCCAGCAGCCTTCAACCTGAAGCACAAATTGACAAAGAGTGGGCAACTGCACCTGTCAGAAACGCCGCTGGCAGGCTGTGAGCAGTCGATGTTTTGGATCTGAGAGGCAGGCCGTCTGTAGGTGCACGTGGTGTGGTCGTAGCGTCCATAAGTGGCACCATAGACTGATATGACCTGCCCTTCATCTGGCAAGAAGAGGAGGAAGGGTTGCAAGAAAAGGGGAACAGAAATGTAGCTTTGAAAGGTCAAAGGACAAAGTGGCATTAAGTTATGAGGTGACATGCAAATACAATAAAGCTTGTGTTTTTTCTTCTTCATTTTAATGCACCAGAGATGCAAAGAAGAGAATATGTGATCTTACCACAGTCCAGGTAGGCCAAAGAGTGCTCACATGTCACATGGTGAACTGTCAAAATAACACAGATCACATTAAACGTGTGTTATTAACACCCATGTTGTGTCAAAAGTCACAATGTATCTTCTAGCGATCTTCTTAGAATCAGATCGTACACATACAAACAGAACTTAAGTGTAGCCCGCTGCTGACTGACTGAACTTCATGGAAACATAATGCCTCCTGTCTGAATCCCCAAAGCACTCAAAGCAGGCCCAAAAGATTCAATCGTGTAAAAGTGGAAACAAGTAAAGGAATAAAATCATTGGAAATCTCAATTTCTCTTTCATATTGCAACATTTTTCGGACAGTACTTATGTACAGTTATGGCATTAATTTCATGCAGACGTGTGACTGACTTGCGGGGAGGCAGGTGTAGTTGGTCTGTAGATATTTGAAGGTGTTGACGCAGGGGTCCGGTGTCCCGAAGACATTCACGCTTACTTCACAAACCATTTTTCCATCACACCTGCAACAGGAAGGACAGAAAGAGCGTGATTCAAGCAGAATCACAAGCAAACACCATTGTTGTGCCAATGTAGGGGACTAATTCCTTTCCTCATTCTGGGATGACTGAATCACCGTCGACATAAGGAAGCGGAAGAACATACTTGATACTATCACAAGATTATATCTGGAACCGGTTTAGGTGAAACACTGAATACGGAAGCAACCGATGGCACTGCAGCTGCTTGTAATATTGATCGTAATACAAATGTTTGATTGCTTGATTACTTTTTAAATATCTTAGGAGCTACATTTAGAATACGTGCAATAACAACATTATATTTATGTTCTATTGCTGTGCAGGTAATGTGTACCTTCTCTTGAGGACGTCCGCTGTGCCCTCCTGAGAGCACTCTGTATTGGCAAGCTCACTCTGAGGTCTCCCCTCACCGCAGGTCTCACTGTCTGCACGGCCATACAGTGCTGCCTGCACGCTGATCACTCCGGTATCTGGTACACACCAAAGAAATAAATCGTGATCACTGGTTTTGTCTGCTTGCAAGGATCACTTAATCCTTAATCGTGCTGGGAATAAAAAGGCACCGTTACGGACAGAACGTGTCAGGAAATAGAGGCATACCACAGCTCAGGCGATGGACAGTGTCGACGTTACAGGTGACAACTGTCTCTGTAGCAACTCCTAAAGACAGATATGAAAGTAGTAGTTTAACACAAACGATAGTCACATACAAATGTATTCAAGCATCCTCACACACACACACACACACACACACACACACACACACACACACACACACACACACACACACACACACACACACACACACATATATATTACCTGTGCTTAGAAGCAGACAGGTCGCTGCCAGCGCTGAAATGGAAATTTTAAAAAACTGCATTTCAAATTTCAGAAACAGAAAGCCATATTTCTATCATTATGGTCCGCAGTATACTCACCGAGCATGGTGCTGAGGCGGAGCATGGTTCTGCAGAAGTCAGTGGTAAATGACCAGTGAGTCATGAAACGCATTATTTATTCATGTTGGATCGAGGGCGGTCAACGTCTTTCGTGCAAAACAAACCAGTGGCTCCTATTCAACTGGCTGCAGTCTGCAAAAATGAGAACAACATGGGGGGCGACAGCCATCCGGTCTCAGAGCACTTCAGTGACCCAGGCGAAGCTGAGGAAGATGAGAGGAGCAGCTGTCTGAAAGAATTGGCTATTTATAATGTTTTAAACTCTCCAAATAATAAATAGCATAGTAGTAGTAACATCAACACAATGTACATTTAATACTGGTGTTATTTATATTATTATTAATATGCTGGTTATACTTGTATACGTGTATTTGTTACGTGGACTTGGCAAAGCTAAATGTGTCCTATAAGTTTTCTATCTGGACACTTTTTGTACCAGATCTCAAGCCCTTGCCCTATGCACTACTCTGTATCTGACTACTCTGTTGTCTTCAATGTCTTTTTTATTTATTTATCTTGTTTATTGTATATAATATAATATATGATTCCAGACTGAATCACTAACTTAAGATGTTTCTCAAAGAGCTAATATAACATTTCAAAAGTCGGATTTGAGGCCAAGACCATAACTCAGCTTTGTTTACTGCAGAAAACTAGACATCCAGGCAACTAATTTCCTGAAGATATTTTTTAAAACAGACACATTTTAAAATTGCCAAGATATCCCAAATGCATATAGCTGGACATCGATACATTAACAATAAGTGACACTGGGAGTATGTACTGGGAGAAAAAGACAGGTCCCAGGTTTGACCCTTGAGGAACTCCACAGGTTAAAGGAGCTTCATAATAGCAACGGATATAAAGAAGGGGTGATGAGATGAATAGCACCATACAATATCCAAACCCATTCCTAATAAAATATTATGATCTACAAGACTGTGTTGAATCGAAAGCAGTCTTTAATTATAGAAGACTGCGACCTGGTATTTTCTCCATGTACGTGCATCCTGTTTCCATTGACTTAAAGTGAATCTCATCATTGATACAGAGATAGATATGTGCTCCAGGGGGACTGAAAGATCCAAAGCAGGCTGGCAAGTATTATTTAAATGAATTACATGTTCTTTAAAATGGAAGAGAGTGCACGTAGTAGATAAACAGGTGCGAGTGCAGAGAATGAGTCACATGCAGGACTTGTTTTGGAAAACGTGAGTCCGAGGTGGGAGTAGGAAATACAACTGCAGCAGTGCAGAAATCACAATGTTTTTGTCCTGAAAACTGGAGACGACTGAAAAATATTTTCCAGGATGGGAAGAAAACGTGGCCGTGATTGAAATAACTTTGTGTGACTCCTCCATCCGTGCATTTTCAAATAATAAAATAAAGAAAATTTAAATCACTTTCAAGTAAACCAGATTGCTCTATCAGACAAAAACTAATAACATGTGCAATCACTTTGTTAACAATGCAAATAAAGTTCTATCTGTGCATAGAATAACTAATATTTGGCAAACAAATTGCCTATTGTGGCTGAAATTAACATGCACACACTAATTAACTAATTAACTACACTAATTAACACACGCACACACACACTCACGCATGCACGCACACACGCACACAATCACACACACACACACACACACACACACACGCGCGCGCCCGCACACACACACACACACACACACACACACACACACACACACACACACACACACACACACACACACACACACACACACACACTCCCCCCACTCTGGGATTAATAAAAGATTATTTAAAGAAAAAGAAAGAAGAAAAAAAACTCCCTCCGCACCCCACCAGAGGGGCACGCCCCACAGTTTGAGAACCACTGCTGTAGAGTACAAGAAACACCCCTCAATATAAGCCAATTCAACAGTGCACGTCTCAAGAAGGAGTTTTGCAAGTGTCTGAAACCCTCCAACCTGTCAAAGATTGCTAGAATAATACATATGTAATGTATTGTGTAATTGTGAGTAATAACTTGTTTGTAGAATATTTAGTTCCAGACCCTAACCAGCATAATCCATTTTATTAAGAATGTTAAATCTAAATATTAAAATAAACTACATAAAATGTAATATTCAAAAGTTTACAATAAACTTGCAAGCTCTGTTTACATGTGTAAAACATACCAGAGAGGAAGTGTTGGAGCCAAAATAGGGTTTTTATTATGTTGGACGTCCCACCACTGGGTGGCGTAAGGTGGCCGACTTCAACGGAGTTGGCCATATGTAATTAGGAGTAGCATTAGGGCCAGGTGTTGCTCGTTTTGAGGAAGCAAAAAATGTTTTGACCGTTTTACGTGACAATACTGTAACAGAGAGAGGCACATGTTTATGGTTTATTTTATGATTTGAATATACGCACCTAAATTCTGCCGATGAGGTTATTATTTTGTTTTGTAAGAATAAACATGATGGACGTTACACCTGACCTGGACATTGTCATGAATGAAACGCGTCAGGAACATTCATCAAGCGAGCAGCCAAGTAGTGCCTTAGGGTTGAATAGGCAACGGGGGCACTACAGGAAGCGAGGCACTTTTGTTTTGTTGCTCTACCCTTCATTTTTAACAGCAAATTACCAAAATAATGTGCATTTCTCACAAAACATAGGAGAGGCTCGGGAGCGCTCGCTGCTAGCTTGCGAGCTAGCGCTGACCTGTAGCGCAGACATGTTTTCCATCGCGCCTCCTCGGGTGAGCGTGGTGGGTGCCGGCGGAGAGCCAAGCGGGGTGGCGGGGTGGCGGGGTGAGAGGCGGGTCGGGGACGACAACAGGGAGTTTGGCTGCTGCTGAGAGGACCCGGTTTTACAGTGTGAACACTCGTGAAGGGGATTTGGGAATATTTAACGTGAATTTTGTATGTCTCTGCAACTGCTGCTAAATTTAGAATCGGAAAAATACACAAATCAGCCGCACCGACCCCATCCGCCCGAGCCCCCGGAGCCCCCCCCACCCGATTTTTCGATTATGAGGAAGTGCTTTTTATTTTCACTCAAACGCTCCTAAATCATCAACCACAGGTCCGATTTAATAAATTTAAACGGCTAAAGTACTCTAAACCCTTTTGAGAAGAGAAACGATGCACTACATTTAACAAAAAAGATCGTTATATTTGTATAATTACGTAATAAAGTAAAGCTCCTCAATATGACTGAGCGATTATAACATTTCACTATTTAGCTAATTTAGTACCCCTAACAACGACGAAAAGAGTACCACGTATGTAACCGTGGAGACGCATGTTCCAGTAGTAGTGGGATCACTGTGTAAAGTATTGACGTCGCGAGCTGCGAGAAAGCAACGGCTATATTTCATAGATTTCTTTCTCCGCGTTTTGAGGTCCTACGGTTTCCTCGTTCCTCAAACGCATCTGAAAGCACGTCAGATGACACAAGCGGAAGCAGACGGTCATTTCAAGTGGTCCTTTGTTATGGTGCGACGAAGATTTAGGTAAAAATGGCTAATTTCTTTATTTCTGAACCGAAAAACATGAATTTTGGAAAGGCTTGAAAACATGTCATTGCTTGTGTTTATTGTGATTATTATTGCATATTTGGATGATTTAGGTCTTAATCTTTCTAAAGAGGTGCAGTATTACTCTGGGACATGATGGGAAGTCACCAAAAATACAATTCAAAAAACTTGGGGAGCGACCGAGGACTAATTTTTTGATCAGATTCTTGACTTTTGAGCAAATTTATGCAGAAAATTAATAATATATATATTTTTTTTTATTATTTTTTTAAAGGCAAGGAGTTGCTGATTCTTTAGAGATCAAGGACAATAGGGGCTGGTATTCATATCAAGGTCATATGAGCTGTAGAGCACCTGTAGAAGCCCTCGGGGGGACCAATAGGGGGACCTGCGGGCTGATGAGGTTAAGCCGCATGGGTCAAAGTGCTTATAACCCGGATTTTACGGTATGTAAAATTCTCATGTAACTCATGGGGAGAGCGGTTGTCCTGAAACCACAAGGTAGCTGGTTCGATCCCTGGTCTTCCCATAGTTTGCATGGCGAAGTGTCCTTCAGCAAGACACTGAAGCCACAGTTGCTCCCCGGGCGCTTCACAGCAGCCCACTGCTCCTTAATCACTAGGATGGGTAAAATGCAGCGAGTCCTCCAGCGAGCTGATCGTGCAGCAGATCCGCACAGTGGACCAGGACGGGAACCTGAAAGTCGTCTACCGGTCAAAGACCGACCTCTGCTGCGACATCGGCTTAATAATGTACTCCTGTTTTTATTCATTTTATTTAATATGCTACAGCTGCTCATGCTAACGACCAAACACAGCGGGAACACAAACTGCATCGCTTCTTGTGCAGCAGAGGGTTTGTCCCAGAAGCTTTGAGGTTGAGAGTGATTTTTGGAAGGAAAGATCCAAAATCTATTAGTTGGCCTCATTAACATACATGTATGGGTCTGACTGCCATAATGGTATAATTATGTATGTGGAACCAGATTCTGCAGTTGTTGTTTTTTTATTTCTCTATAGGCAATTAACACATTGACAAACTGAAAAATATATTTAATTCAGTGCATGTTTATTGGTATATAAATATCAGCATGTGAACACAAGTTAATGCTCTGTAAGCTGCTATGGAATGACCCCAGGATCTGCGAAAAACAAACAAACATAAAATATTTAATTCAGACGATTCATTTCAGCAACTGATCATAAGTAGTATGACATTTTCCCTACCCCATATTGTACAGCACATATTTGGCTGTTTATCAGAGTAACCAGCCTAATGGACCTTTAAGATACTTACATTCACATATGTAAGCCAGCTCCAGGTACTTGTAAGTGCCGGCACAGGGGTCTCCAAACACTGAGTTGGTCACTCTGATAGTACAGCTGTTTTTCCCATTGCAGCTGTGGAGGCAGAGTGACAGGAGTGAAAACAGGCTTAAATTAACCATGGATCATATGAAATCTAATCTGCGTTGGTGCATGCATGAGGCTATAACACGTACTGGGACCTGAGCGACTACAATGTTTCAACGGCCTGCATGCCGCATACTTTCAAACACACACACCGAGTGTCCGTGTTTTTTTTACATTGTGTGGCTCAATTTTACTTTCTTTCTGCTTGCAAGAATTACAATTCACTCAGATTTATTTATCTGTGCCAAGTAGGAAATTGTTTCTTGAGATCCGTATTTATTACTTATATTTATCAAGGGTCTGCAGCCGTACCTGTCAGCAACTTTGGCAGTGGGCTTTGAGCAGGCGACATTTTTTATCTGAGAGGCGGGCCGTTCAAATATGCAGGTGGTCTGGTCACGGCGTCCATAGTCGGCACCGTACACAAAAATGACCTGTCCTTCATCTGTCAAAAAGAGGAGGAACAATTGGCAAGGTGGAGAAGAAACAGAGGTCGGATGCATTGAAAATGTAATTATGCTTAATCCACCATGAATGCAAAAAGAAATAGAAAAACTATTTATTACCGCACTGGAGGTGTGCCAAAGAGCCCTCACATGTAACAAGGTGAACTGTCAAAGTAACAAGTGAATCACATTAGACATCACACCATAAAACGTGCAGCTTTTTTTTCTCAGTTAGTTTCATGCAGACATGTCACTGACTTGCTGGGAAGCAGGTGTAGTTGGTGTCCAGTTATTTGAAGATGCCGTAGCAGGGATCAGAGGTACGAACAACCTTCATGTTCAGTTCACACTCCGTCTTGCCATTACACCTGCAGGAAACACATTAAGGGGAAAACTAAATCAAGCAGATACCACAATGAAACATCCCCATCTGATAACTCACATTGAATTGCCTGAAACTTACGGTTTAAATGTGCAAATGAAGAATTGTCTCGTCAGATATGGTTCCAAAACAGAAACCAAAATATTGTATGAAGCCAGGTTTAAAAAATGTTGATGCCCAGTCTATTGTTTCATTTTGTTGACATATTAAAGTCAAAGAGAAATCTGACACACTAATCAATCACAAAGCCTCAGTATGAGAGTGCACACAACAAAATGTGACAATAATCAAATATATACATGAACTTGATTGCCTCAAATTTCAACCATTAAGTTATAACATTTTATTTTTTCTTTAAAGCTGCAGTGACGTGAGACTCATTTCCAGCAGTATCCACATTTAGAATACGTGCAATAACAACATTATATGTATTTTCTATTCCTGTGCAGGTAATGTGTACCTTGTCTTGAGGACGTCCAATGTGCCATTCAGAGAGCACTCCGTATTGGCAAGTTGAGCCTGAGGTCTTCCCTTAGAGCAGGTCTCCCCGTCTGCACGTCCATACAGTGCTGCCTGCACATCGATCACTCCGCTATCTGTAACACATCACATGAGAAATCTAGAAGCAGGACAAATCACTCCATTATATTTGTTTATGTGGGAGAGTTTTGCCATACCGCAGCTCAGGCGCTGGACATTGCCAGCTGTGTCACATGTGATGACCCTCTCTGTGGAAACAACTCAAATAAAGGATGAAAAAGCATTAGTTGAAGTGCATTCAAGCCACAAAATGCGTGCAAGAATCATCATTTATGAAACCACTCAGATATTTACCTGCTGTCATGAGCGAACATGTTGCTGCCAGCACTGGAAAAGAAACATTGCTGTCAAACTGTGTCCACCAAACATAAACTGAGGTTACAAAGTCTCGCTTAAAATAATACAAACTAAATCTTAATCAAAGTATATAAAAAAAAAATCACAGCAGACATTTTGACATGTCAAAGCAGGAAAAGCCCAGGTGTTACTAACATTAGCGATGACTCCATTCTGTCCCCAGTAGGCCATGATACTGAGACTGAGTAAACATCCATCTGGGCCTTGCCATAATTAGTGCCATCTCCAATCCTGCCATCTCTAATGGCCATCTCTAACCCTGCAATGACATGTTAATCTGGAAATTGAATGCAGGTCAAACAAATGTATAAACCTGCTGTAAAGCAGAACAAACTGTGTTAAAATGCCACATAGTAAATGTGGAATACAGTTTTCTTACGAGCTAATGTTGGTGTTTTCAGACCGGATAATGACCATTAGTACATACAAATGGGAAATAAATCATCCTACAATACTAAGTTAAAGCAGAGTCAATTTCATTTACAGTATAATTAGCAAAGGGACCCCAAATCTGAATAAATGAGCGCAGTGCCTCCACTCTCTCCTCAGGCTGACTCCACTATATCTTCACATCAGTGGTTTGCTGCTAGATTTATGCTCTGAATGCTAAATATAGCTATACTTTCAAGGCAAAACCACAACAGAATAGTCAGTGTTCTCTCAACCCTCTTATCTTTTTTTATGTGATGCATGACTATAAACTGTTCAAGCTGAATTACTTGATCCAGTCCATGTTTTAGAGGCTGAAAAAAAAGTGCATTTCTCATGGAGTAGCAATGCTGATTATGTGGTGGGTTGACTTTCCTCCAGCTGCTACCATCCAGCACCCTGAAACTCCAGTCAAGTATTAAAAACTATTAGCTTCTTCAGCAAGACAGCTGAAGTCTTAATTCCTACTTATACATGAAAAATCACATCATTATTGTTCTAGTTGACAGTCAATTGTGTACTCACGCAGTGTGGTGCTGAGTCTGAAGCTGAGCATGATTTTAGAAGATCCAGGCTGAGGTCAAGCATGAGACTGATGGTTGCTGGAACAGACACACCTGTATTTATACTGCCAGGTCAAGGGGCGTCTTCGCCTCAAAACAATAGCTTGATCTTGCGCAACTGGCATCCGCATGACAGAAAATATGTAAGACTGATGAAAGATGACAATGACTTACTGAATGCGCCAAACTAGTTCTCAATGTGCCGACTCACATTACAGAAAACACCACGAGGAAAAGCTCAAGACAACAAACAAACAAAACAACAACAAAGAAAGTTAAATGATGCACAGCATTGCAAAACTCATAAGAAGGGTCTTTATATGGTTATGTTGTAATATGATGTCATCGCCCTGTTCAGAGATGATCTTTCCAGCCTGACAAGTGCGCTCGTTCACATTTCTGAGAATCCGCCATCTCTCTCACATTTGTGACATGTGCTTCCTTGAAGAAGTGCTCTTTGTCTTCAAGGAAGTATTCAGTCTTCATCCCGTATCTCTGCAGACTGGCACACAACTTAATTTTGTAATTACTTCCTGGAACACTCACAGCCACTATTGTTATTTTCTTTTTGGACTCGGAAAACATCGCTCACTAAGAGTCACTGTAGTGGAGCTTTGCTCGTCCACATTTCTACTTACATTCACATATGTAAGCCACCTCCAGGTACTTGTAAGTGCCGAGTGCGACACAGTGGTCTTCAAACATCGAGTTGTCCACTTTGATAATACAGCTGTTTTGTCTTGAAAATATCCCAAATGCATATAGCTGGACATCAATACATTAACAATAAGTGACACTGGGAGTATGTACTGGGAGAATAAGACAGGTCCCAGGTTTGACCCTTGAGGAACTCCACAGGTTAAAGGAGCTCCATAATAGCAACGGATATAAAGAAGGGGTGATGAGATGAATAGCACCATACAATATCCAAACCCATTCCTAATAAAATATTATGATCTACAAGACTGTGTTGAATCGAAAGCAGTGTTTAATTATAGAAGACTGCGACCTGGTATTTTCTCCATGTACGTGTATCCTGTTTCCATTGACTTAAAGTGAATCTCATCATTGATACAGAGATAGATATGTGCTCCAGGGGGACTGAAAGATCCAAAGCAGGCTGGCAAGTATTATTTAAATGAATTACATGTTCTTTAAAATGGAAGAGAGTGCACGTAGTAGATAAACAGGTGCGAGTGCAGAGAATGAGTCACATGCAGGATTTGTTTTGGAAAACGTGAGTCCGACGTGGGAGTAGGAAATACAACTGCAGCAGTGCAGAAATCACAATGTTTTTGTCCTGATAACTGGAGACGACTGGCAAAAATATCTTCCAGGATGGGAAGAAAACGTGGCCACCCAGTTCCAGTCAACATTGTTCTGTTGGCGCCCACATGCCTGCTATGAATCATGTGACAAGTTGGTATGCAGTGGTTTGTTTTTTTAGAGAAAAGAACCTAGGTAGAGCCAAATGCCTGACATGGTTGGCTGCACCAAGAGTATCACTCTGAAACTATGTTTTGGTGATAATGTGTGTGTGTGTGTGTGTGTGTGTGTGTGTGTGTGTGTGGAGGGGGGGTTACAAAGGCGGAAGAGTTCTGATGCAAGGTTTTAGCTTTGTTTTGGTATAAGTGCTAGAATAATACATATGTAATGTATTGTGTAATTGTGAGTAATAACTTGTTTGTAGAATATTTAGTTCCAGACCCTAACCAGCATAATCCATTTTATTAAGTATGTTAAGTCTAAATATTAAAATAAACTACATACAAATGTAATATATATATATATATATATATATATATATATATATTAATAGAGGGGAAGCGAGGCACTTTTGTTTTGTTGAACATTGATTTCAGTTTAAATATCCCTTTAATAATGAGTCATGCTCTACCCTTAATTTTTTACAGCAAATTACCCAAATAATGTGCATTTCTCACAGAACGTAGGACTGAACACAGATTCACTGGTATTCATATAATTTGTATTAATTTAGTTGGTAATTTCTGTTGACTTTGTAAGAGTAGTACATTTCTGCAGCAATGGTCACTTTAAATCCACATAAATATAATATCATTTATATGCATGTCTGACATCGTAGACAATCTCAGGTTAAATTGTTGGTAGAGCACCAATAGTCCCACCCGTGTGCTGTATTTTATCCCCTGAAAACTGGTGGAAATTTATCATAAGTGCTTTATTCTTAAATGTGTAGCTGAATTCTGAAAGGAGAGTTCAGTTCATCTTGACCCAGTCTAATCAGCGCCATCCGTGTGTATAAATGATGTATAAAACTCATGTTGAACTATTTTTCTGGGTCAGACCTCCGAACCATCTGTGGTGAAGAGCTCTGTCCATTCAATTGAATTATTCCAAGTTTCTGTTTAATAAATGCTTAAAGACATTTAAGTGTTTCACATCGCATTTGTTTTCTCTAAAGGAGATTGATAAGGTTAATTCATTTCCATTCCAATTGGCGACGAGGATAAAAAGTGAATCAGAGAGAAGTTGAACTTTGACCTCGCACAGGTTGTAAACAGGTCTCGTAAATCTGATCTTGTGGGTTGCACCAGATTGTGCTGATAATTCCGTATAACAAGTGACTGGAGAGAAGGTGGAACCGGTATTATGCTTGTAGCTTTTTCAGTTTGATTTTGTGTGTCATTTACTGGTTACATGGCATCGTTCTGAAAATTCCGTATAACAAGTAACTATAGTTTATTTGTTGCAGAAATGGGTAGAAATCATGCTCCGTATTGCAGGAGGAAGCATTGAGCATCCTAGTTTATTCTGAAATATACCTTTCTTTTTTCACAAAATTGAATCACATTTTAAAATTTTTGTTGGAGGGCTTCAGCCCCCCTAAAACAGGCCTAACGACGCCCCTGCACCTGGACATTGTCGTGAATGAAACGCGTCAGGAACAGTCATCAAGCGAGCAGCCAAGTAGTCCCTTAGGGTTGAATAGGCAACGGGGGCACTACAGGAAGCGAGGCACTTTTGTTTTGTTGAACATTGATTTCAGTTTAAATATCCTTTTAATAATGACAGTGGTGACCTACCCTTCATTTTTAACAGCAAATTACCAAAATAATGTGCATTTCTCACAAAACATAGGACTGAACACAGATTCACTGGTATTTATATCATTTGTTTCAAACTCAAAGAAATGCAAAGTTAAATATTGATTATGGTTTGTAGAACATGGCAGAATATGTCTTTGAAACTAATTTAAATGAATCTGTGTGGATATGGGGTGTGTGCATATGTGTTGAAGGCCTCAGTGCGCTCCCTCTCTCCTCTCTGAAGCGTTTACAACCTGTCCACTGTGTTCATCTTCTCAGAACTCATGAATATGTGGGAACGCTTTAAACCTGGATTGCTTTAGAGAAAGATCTGTTCTTTGCTCTACAAAGTCATCCAGATGACTCAGAGTGCATGTTGGTGGAAGAGGTTTGAGCAGCATTGTAGCCACTGTCTGCGACAGATTCACTGTTTTAAAACCCAGTCACTACATTAACGCAACACCACTGAAGCTACAATACATCTCACAATACAAAAGGGCCACTTTAGACGTTGAGTGTTTTACTGAATGAAACACCAGTTGAGAAAGTTGGGTGACAGTGTGCTCAGTGGGCCAGCATCTCAAACAAAAGACATGTCCTAACGATGACTTGTACGAGTTATTTGCAGATCTTTATGGACCTAAGTCGCCACCTAACTGAGTAAAATCAAAGTAACAGTGTATTGTAATATGGAATAATTCCAATGAATTAATCAAACTGATCGTTTGATTAATTAATTGGAACAGTCTCAGGATCACTGAGTCTGTTAAGAAATGTAACACAAAGAAGAACGTATAATGTTGGATGTTTAAAAATATTCTTTTAGACCAGTTTACCACATCAATGATGAGGAATTATAAATCATTTTGTGCAGGGGTTATTGTCTTCGCTCAAAGCTCCACAATATTGACTTTAAGGTTACAGCAAATATCTAAATTCTCTTTTTGACGACCCTTCCATCATTCAGAGAATATCACACAATCCTATATGTTCATTTAGTTCATTTACCTTGGAATTAAGCTTTCATATTATTGACTATGCTGTTCAGACACAATTAACACTAATTGCTAAAGGAAATATTCAGAAATGCCACTCAAACGATATGTCAGGAACACAAACATTATGTTTAAATTATTATAAAAAAATATACATCACATTTAGCCCTACAATAAATCACTAATTTTACTGCAGCATCAATGATGTCATGTCAAATATATTAATTCAATTCAATTCAGTTTATTTTATATAGCCCAACATCACAAATACAAATTTTCCTCGGAGGGCTTTACAATCTGTACACATAACATCCCTGTCCCGGGACCTCACATCGGATCAGGAAAAACTCCCCCAAATAAAAATAGTAAAAACCCTTTCACAGGGAAAAAAGGGAAGAAACCTGAGGGAGAGCAGCAGAGGAGGATCCCTGACCTGGTCAGAACCTGGTCAGAACCTGGGGGGAGCGCCTACTCCTTACGCCAGCCGTGTAAGGAGGGCCCGTCTTAGAACCCTGAGGTTTCCCTCTCAATTTGCTTTCGATTACAATTTATAGAGACAATGACGGATGTTAAAAACCCCATTCGTTCAGTTTTCCCCCGTGGCCTACCTATTTCATTGAGCCACGGTGATCCACCGAACTGTTTCCTCTAACAGGAAAGGAAGATGAACCGTTTTACACACAGTGCAACCCAAACGATTACTTACATTTGTCTGGATCTGGAAACGAGGCAGGATCATGCTGGATTGTGTTCCCTGGTCAATGGCCTCGGCCGGTGTTACCTTCTTCGTCTCGAAAAACCTGCAAGTTATCTTATTCCATTAAACGGGAGTCCCCATTGAGTAGAGTTCTACACTCTTATTTGAGAGTATACATTTTATTTCAACAAGAGTTATTATACACACAGTACCATAACTGATTCTTTTTTGTTTTGGAGGAATTCCCCGCAGCGCTTAGAGTCAGTTCACCAGTATCATATGTTTTTAAAAAGCTACAAGAGCAAAAGTCACATTGTAATTCATCAACCGTTTCTTTTTTGTCTTGGAGGAATTCCCCGCAGCTCTTAGAAGCAGTTACCAGTAATTACAAGTGTAAGAAAGTGGTTCCATTTCAGGGACAGAGCCCGAGAGGAACTGAAGAAGTGCGCAGTTATCACAGTATATATAGGCAAGTGTGTGGGAAGATCTCTGTCAAGACATAGTGGGAGTAACAGGTGCGTGTGATTACAATCTGCTTTGACCTTGGTCTCACGCTCAATAGCGTGTTTTTGGTTGCAGCTGCAAAAGCTACTCAAGGTCAGCTGATAAGCAGCTATGACCATATTAGACCTGTCTTCCGTCTACAACAGGATACCATCTGCTATGACCTTATTTAGACCGGTCTTTTGTCTACAACAGGACATTATCCACTATGACCATATATAAATGTCATAAAAATGTCATAAAAATAACAGGAATGTACTAGAGCGTATTTAAGCACAATTTCACTCAAAACAATTAGCGTAATGCAGCATGATAAAAAGACTATTTCAATCAAAACAATTAGTTATAATGCAGCGTGATAAAAATACTATTTCACTCAAAGCAATTTAGTTATAATGCGGCGTGATAAAAATACTATTTCACTCAAAGCAATCTAGTTATAATGCATCGTGATAAAAATACTATTTCACTCAAAGCAATCTAGTTATAATGCATCGTGTGATCATTTCACTTAAAACAATTTATAATGCATTGTGATATAAGACTATTTCACTCAAAGCAATTTAGTTATGATGCATAAAGAGAAAATGAAAAGAACTTAGAATGAAAAGAAAAGAATAAAGAAAGAACTCGTAGTTTACATAACACAATCCTCAACACATTAAAACTGCAGTGAGGCTCAGTCATACAATACTTTGTTTGTATGACTTTCGTTTGGTTTTGATGACCTGTGACCTGTGATCTGTGACGGAATTGATCGCTCCAGTTTGCCAGATAATCAGCAACCCCTTATCGTGGCATCAACCATGAACTGTAGCATTTGTCAATTTTATAAAAGTGTAATAACACGATACTTTTAGTTGGACAATATCATAGCGTTTTCCTCATTGAGGGGTTAGAGATTGAGAGGATCTCCTCAGAAACCAAGCGTCCAGGATTAAATGTACACCTGCATTGCCATGTCGTATGTTATGTAGAAGAGAAGAGAATGTTCTTCATCCAGTAGACCAGAACAGCTGCAGCATGCAGGTGCGTTGTATTTCTGTGCTTTCAGAGAAGTAAAGACGTTCTTTAAAACTCATGCACGCCTGGATGTCCTTTGTGTCTAAGTGTGCAACATAAGTGCAAACGATACCTATCATGTACTTGATCAAAGTTGAGGGCTGTCTCGTTGGTCCGAGCGTGGAACTGCTGCTGCCAATGACATCAGCAGTGCATCAGAGTGCTCCCTCAACCGAAGGGCAGATCTTGTGTGATTCAGTGTGGTTTATATTCCATAGTACGTCTATAGGGGATCATTTTTAGCAGTAAATAGCATGGATCATGAGCAACTTGTTTATTCTTTTAATCATAATCTGAAACATGAGAACAGCAGTAACATATTGGAGATGTAACTGGATGAATGACAATTTTTCAATCTGTTGAATCAGGCTCTAGGGAAGAATAAAGATGTGTGCAGCCGGCAGTGGCTAAACACATTTAATCTTTATTTGCATGCAAGTTTTATGAAACAGTATCATAACAATAATCAGACAGGTTGCATGTTGGAGTTTAATTCCAACTCTGCATTTTTGCTATCATATTTTCTGTTCCATTTTTATAGATTTGCTATAATGTTTTTCCTTGGAATGTTGTTTTGCTTTCAACAAAAATAAAAAAGATGTACAAGCTATTTTGTCTTCACATTATAGACTATTTAAGTGACCCTGTTTACATGTCAGAAGTTACAATTTACCTTCTTCGTCCACATTGAACAGCAGCAGCTACTTTAGGATTAAAGTAGTGATCATGGTACAAGCTATCATCAACAAACCAACAGTGCACTATTAAATATAAGATTCTGCTGTATTTATGTAAACATTTAAAAAAGTTATTTGTATTGTTTACACAGTGTAAATAAATCAGGGGGAAATTAATTTGGTGTTCTGAGAGAATATGGTCACAGCTTTGTTACATTTTTGGCCAACAGAATTCAAGCTGAAAGGGGAGCGGACCATTTCTAATTTATTAGAGACCCCTGGTGGCAGCGGAGGGAAACTCACTCACTTTAATGGACATTAAAGGGACCGCAGCACTCTCATATGTGGCTCATATCTCGACAATGAGCAGTCTTTGCTCACCCCCACCCCTATTAAAACAAAAAAAATGAAATATGTATATTAACGAGACTTGAAAAAAAGAGTCGGAAAAGTATGTTATATCATTTGCAGAGAAGGATTTGAACATTGATTGACATTTGACCGCTGCTGTGACGATAAGACACCAATATAAAAAAAAACTAACCTGAACCACAGTCTCACAGTATGTAAATACCCCCCTGAAATGACACCTATACACAAATAGCTCAACCACTAAAAAAAACAGCAAGACATGACAAACAATAGAAATGTACACTAAGACATTATTGTGTCTTTAAAAATTACAGCCACAATTTAGCAAATTCATACAACTGCTGAGGAAAAATCCAGAGAAATCACAGAGATGGATGCCTCATGGTATTGAAACAGACGAGCGTTCCCTGAAAGTGAAACTGAGAGGCGCAAAGCGGAACTCTACCGCTATGCTGGGGCTTGAAACTGTAGAAGTTTTCGGAGGAAGTTAAAGGAACCCGGCATTTGCTTGTAGAGCCCTTTCGCGGAGTTCTGGGAGACTTCGTTGTTAACCTGGACACAAGCACAATCGGTAATCAGGTGATTCAAAAGCTCTACATGGTGACGGGGATTCAATGGAGTATGAGAAGAGAAGCTCACCATCGTCAACATTGTGAGCAAGTCATCGGTAGCAGCGTTTTCCTCAAGAATACGGTCCAGTGTCTCCACGTACCACGAGCCTGACTGGGTGTCTCTCCAGGAAACGTAACCTGCGTTTGTCACACGGAGCATTAGGACGACACGCAGAGCAAGTCAAGTGCATCGTCTTTGACTGTGAATGCAACACACACACACACACACACACACACACACACACACACACACACACACACACACACACACACACCCGGAAAAGTAGAGTAGGACACCAGAATGTCGCTCGGGGTGGGCAGCGTGGCTCTTGCGTCCATTTCGTCGGACATGCTCAGAGAGTCGCTGCTGGACGACGTCGGAATGGCGTCCGTCTGGTCATCCGCTCCGCCGATGGACGGTTCGGCCTCTTCGGGGGACAGCTCGAACCCCGTGTCTCGCTCACCTCAGGCACAAAAGCAAACGCATCCCCTTATGAGACCGCTGCAACGTGTCAATTACGGATTCTGCGTCTGCTGCGTTTGTCAGTGCAATGTGAGTTACCTCCTCCGCAAGCCTGGATGAAGAAGAGCTTCGGTTTGCCCTGTAACGACGGACAATGCTGGCCATTGAGGTAGTTTGTGATGTGCTGAACTGGGACATGCTGCCCGTCCACGCCGTACACGGCACCGGGGAAGCGGTTGTGACTCACCTAAAAACACCAACATGAGCGTACACGACAAGTCATCGGGATCTGAACCCGAGCAGGTCGGAGGACAGAAAGGGGACGAACACGTGACGCGGCTTACCTCCGTCCCGTGGGACAGCATGATGACCACACAGCAGTCGTGTTGCGAGTGGTCTTTCTTACATAAAGCTGACAGAACATGTTTGATTTGCTGAAATGCAGAGAAAGCTGTTAGTTTTACAATTGTGACCTCTAACTGTGGTTTCAAACGGGGGAAGCAGAGAGAAAGAAAAAAAAAATCCCTCTTACTCTTTGTTTCAGGTTTTTCTTAACTTCCACAATAAAGTTGAGGGCCTTGAATCTTTTTTCCAGCTTGTCACAGTCTATGTTGGACCCATTACGATTGCTCAGCTCGCTCTCGGGTTCAAACTCTACGTTGTTTATGATGAGGCAATGTCCACAGGGGCTGGCATCCATTTTATAGCTCTGACACACACACACACACACACACACACACACACACACACACACACACACACACACAAAAAAGGAAGCGTGATGTAAATATATAATCTGAGATTTAGTAAAGATGGCTTCTACAACGACTCTCGTCTTTCGGTCGGTCTGAACAGTGCATGACAAATAAATAGCGCTTACCTGAATACTATCCCGCCGAATTCTGCCTGGAGGCCTTGGTCTTACGTGCTCCCTTTCAGGGGCTGTGACGTGAGCATCACAAAGAGTTAGGCATCAAACAACTTACCAGACTCTTACCAGCATGTTAATTAATCACAAAAGCTTACACGGACTGGGAGTAGGACTGGGTCTCTGTATTGGATAGACGGGGATGTCGTCTTTTCTCTGCTGATCAACATCAGTGGAAAGGGCTATAAAAGGAACAGAGAGCTCATTATGAGCCGAGCGTTAACGTTACAAAACCAGAGAGTTAAAAAAAAAAAATCAATGTGATCCTTTGCCCACGCAGACAGCTATGACGTGAATACCCTTTAAATATACCGTAGCATCATCACACACTTACGAAGTGGGAGAGGCAGGGCGACAGGGAGGACGACAGGGAGGACGACCTGACTCAGGGTTGCGGGCTGCAGCCGAACTGCTGGAGCCCCGGACCGAAGAAGCACTGACAAACCGTGCTGGCCCGTCCCCTCAAGGCACACCAGAAATAATGGAAAGGCCCGACTCCCGCGGGTCTCCAAGTCCTGCACGAGCTTTCTGGCCTGGTCACGTCTGGTCCCAGAGCTCTGACGAGAGACAGAGAGAAGTGGGACTTTGATTTTTGCATTTGGATCTCGTGAAGCTGAAACTGGGCTCTCACTCAGGCATAAAAAAACGTCATACAAGCAAATAGATAAACAGAAACAAACAAACTTTTGAACAAGTAACCCCCCCACACACACACACACACATTAAAACATTAAAAACAACAGAGTGCAACAATTGATGCCCTGTATTACATGAAATAAATTATATCTGCATCAGGTACATATTTCTATTGCCTCACATACATTTTGTTTAAGTTAAATATTCCTAGCCACTATCCTAGTGGTGTCAGGTAGTTTGTTCCACATTTACCATTACATTCAACATGCACAAAGAATCGACCTGCCTCTCCATGCCCTGATCTGAGCTGGCTCACCTTTATCTCGTCGATCATGTCTTGGGTAAAGACTCCCTTTTCCAGGAGGCCATCATAGAGGTCCGATGGGTCCAAGTCTCTCACGAGATTGGTCCTGTTGAGCTGAAGAATCTTCTTGTGGATGTCCTCCATTCTCAGTTCAATAATAACGACCTCAGTGGAGGGAGACAGGTGAGTAACGTGACTACACTGCGGGGACAGTCGTTATCTTAAAACGCTCGCCACTCGTTTGCGAAAGGGAAATGGTACCTTGTTCCTGTACAAATATGAGAAGTTATGTCTCATTTATCGTATCTGTGGTCGGATTGCATTCGCCATTTCCTTGTTTACATCACCGTTGTCTGTGATTGGCCCACTGAGAAAGTACGACAGAGAAAAAAACAGGGTGCGTTTGATTTCTTTTACGGCGCACTGCTGTCACGCGGTCAGCGTACCACAATACACGTAGACTACGAAACAGCGGGCGCAACGAGCAATAAACCAAACACACGCACAAACGAAGCACTACGAAGCCACTAAATACTCAATCTCCCAAAAGGACTTTCGCCACTGGGCGCCTCCCCCTCTGCTCCTGCTCCGCAGCGGCGGGTTGAGACTTCTCGCTGGAGGAGCTGCGGGATGCTGCCGAACACACCCCGTGTGTCTCTTCACATCAGCGCGAACCAACAGGCTGAAGAACATGGACACCCTCGCCAGATGTGAGGCGTAGTGCCGGGGGGACTGCATCTGCTCGAGGTGAACGTACAGCTGCTGCGTTGAGGTTAAACAGCTCCTCAGCTCAGCAACGTAACTACGGTTTAAAACGACGTGCATGTCAGCAGGACGTAACGTCTGTTCGCTGTGGTACTTAGCCGACATATTTTACCTAGCTTCCGTGGTTAGCGTGCTGTAATGTAACCGTTGCTCACTCATCGTTGACGTTACCGTGGTGACGTCAGGCGGTGTCGGCCGAGTTTAGTCACGGTGTCGAGATTAGAGGTCCGAGCATCCTCTAACGTGATGGCGATGCTTCTCGTGGTGCGTTCAAAGGTTTCCGTGATGGCAACGTCCAGGATGTCTGTGCCGCTGGCAGTGGTGGTGGTCCTCTCGGTGCTGCTCACAGGAGCAGCACACTCCGGGCCCGAGATGGACCCGTACAAGATCTTGGGAGTGACCAGGACCGCCAGCCAGGCGGAGATCAAGAAGGTCTACAAGCGCCTCGCCAAAGAATGGTAAACATGTCCACGTGACACTGACCTGTTTGATGGTGACCCTCATTACGTCCTTAACTAATGAGGAATCTTCTTCTCAAAAGGCATCCGGACAAAAACAAAAATCCAGGTGCCGAGGACATGTTCATCAAGATTACCAAATCTTATGAGGTTTGTCTTTTTTAATTTATTTTTAACCACTGCAATTCATCAATATGTTGTGCTTTAGTGTTGTGTGGTACGGGTAAGTAAGACGTTAATGAGAGAAAGATGTCTGCCATACGGACATGTGGTCTGTCCCAAATCTAGATCCTGTCCAGTGAGGACAAGCGGCACAATTACGACCGCTACGGGCAGACTGACGACACCCAGCCGTACGGCGGCGCCCGCTACGGTCACCCCCAAGACAGCTTCTACTTCGACGAGTCCTTCTACAACTTCCCCTTCAACAACAAGAACCACAGGGACTTTGCCGACAACAAGTACACACTGAACTTCAACCAGTACGTCAACGACGTGGTGCCCGACAGCTGCAAGAGGCCGTACCTGATAAAGATCACCTCCGACTGGTGCTTCAGCTGCATCCACATCGAGCCCGTGTGGAAAGAGGTGGTGCAGGAGATGGAGACTCTAGGTTTGGAATGAACCAATAAATGGTCCTCGCCGTCTACAAAATTGCGCGCACCGAGCCCGAAAAGGTTGATGTGCGTGATGTCTTTTGTATTCGCAGGTGTCGGGATAGGCGTGGTGGACGTTGGCCATGAGAGACGGCTAGCCAACCACCTCGGGGCCCATCGCACGCCGTCAATACTTGGAGTCATCAACGGCAAAGTGACGTTCTTCCACTACGCCGTAGCGAAGGAGCACCTGAGGCAGTTTGTGGAGGACCTCCTTCCCCAGAGACTAGTGGAATGGGTGAGTGTCTTGTGATGGACAGCGTTAAGTAAGGGAGGGCGACTAAAATACCGGATTTCTGTGTAAAGTGGAGGTGAGCAGATTTGTAATGGATATTCGAGACGTATACAATTCCAAAAAAACACTTTTGTGCATTTTGCTATGCTTTCAGGTCACCGACAAGAACGACGTGCGGTTCCTGAGCAGCTGGCACGAGCTCAACAAGCCACACGTGCTTCTGTTCGACCAAGTGCCCGTGGTTCCTCTGCTTTTCAAAGTAGGCTCTCGCCTTTTTAGTTTCCATGTGGAAAATGTACCTCAGGTGCCACTGACAGCCGTTCCACAACTAACACAACACATGTCAACCATTTGTCTCTGCATCTCCGTAGCTGACGGCGTTCGCTTATAAGGACCACTTGCAGTTCGGCTATGTGGACCAGGGCCTTTCAGAGACGGCTGATCTGCAGAAACAGTTCAACATTAACACTTACGCTCCGACCATGTTGGTCTTCAAGGAGAGCATCGACAAGCCCGCTGACATCATTCAGGTAAATCGCAGCAGCAGCAGAGAGCTGTTATTCACTGTATACACACACAATGATCTACCTGCAGTTGTGTTCACTGAAAAAAACGTTGCCTTGATCTTTCTTCGATGCGATTGCGTTTTCTTTTTTCTCTGCAGGCTAAAGGAATGAAAAAGCAAATTATTGATGAGTTCATGTCGAACAACAGATTCCTCCTCGTGCCACGGCTGGTCAACCAGAAGCTCTTTGATGAGCTCTGTCCCATCAAGCAGTTCCACAGACGCAGAAAGTAAGAGAACCGGACACCTTTTTTAACAGATGTTGACACCTGATAAGTCAGAGACCATTAAATACAAACCTAACTAATTTTTCTGTTTTAAAATTCATTTAAAGATTTGTAGTTTGCATTTTCTAAGTGACTGCTGTCTCCCCCCCCCCCCCCCCCACTCAGATACTGTGTCCTGCTGATCACAGATGACGAAGAGACCTTTACTTTTGGGAATCATGCGTTTCTCTCGTTTGCCTCGACCAATAACAAGGAAGTTGTGAGATTTGCCTATGTGTACCAACGGCTACAGCAACCTCTTTGTGACATCTTCACGCAGAACAAGGACAGTGAAGAGTCTTCAGCACAGGTACACTCACACATGTCCAACGCTGCAGCCGCCACTGTGAATATATGAGGGATGTATGAAACTACAGAATATTTGTTTTCATATTCAGTCGTTACTTGTTAACACACATTACACATGAAACGATCCAATTTTAATTACATTTTCGAAAGAAGTCTTTGGAATAGACATTTGACTGAAAGCACTAAGGCCTCGAGGAGCACCGTAGATAAACTTATGCCATTTGGAGATTTCTCTAAGAATTGCATTTTTTTTTTCCGATTCGCAAGCATTTCTGTTCTGGAAACCCCGTTATTGTCAGTAATCCTGGGGAAGCCATATGTCATCTGAATGCCGTCTATCTCTTGTTTGTGCTTGCAACGTTTCACAATGCGTTTCAATATTCTAGAGGTTACAACAGGTTATTTTCTTAAGTGATTTCAGTTTCAAAAAGTGGTCTCACTGTGTGAATTGGCCACTTTGGGGCACTAACATCATCACACATGAATTACAATTGAGCTCATTGTGTCCACAAGAGTTTCAGCTTTTCCTGGCATACCCCAACAATGTTTTACATTTCAATACTGTTTTTAAGAACAGGCAAAAATACAATTTATACTGCATACAAAAAAAACCAGCAACAGCTAGGTTTTTGCTCTAAACTGCATGGTCCCCTCGGAACCCATTTTCATTCAGATATCTCAAGGTGAGAGGTCAAGAAACCCCTGTTTAAAAATGGCCTTGCCAGTTTTCCCCCTTACCAACAGTGGCCTAACTTTGGAGCGTTATTTCCCCGTCCCTTACTTGTATTTCTGCTCTATCTTTTACATTTTTCCCTGCTACGGCCTCTTAAAGACGTGGATGTCAGCCGGGATCGGCAGCTACCACGCTGGCCTTAAAATAGCTCATGCCCCCATTAAGAAAGTGTATTAGTCCAGATTAATTTGAATGAACCGAGGGTTTTTCTTCTTTTAAAAAAAAAAAATAATAATCAGGTGGTGATCCTGGAGAGGCGTAATGCTGCGGGGAAGGCCTTGTTCAAGCCGGTGACCGCCTGGAACGGCAGCGAGGAAGACAAGCGGCGTCTTCTGGAGGAGCTGGAGCGGCTGCAGAAGGACCCGTCCATCCTCGTCCACGACGCCGTGCTGCCCGAGCTCAACAACGAGTTTGCCTCTGTACGTTCTCTTTGAGTAAAAAAATAATAATAGTCTCGTCTGTGTTGAATACCAACCTTCAGTCCCGTTGCTCAATATAATAATCTCACTCAATAGATGTTCGTAATCCGATGGATCTATGCATCGTACGATTACCTCTCTGAAGTCATTGATGATATTCTGCACAACAACTGGTAGGTAGAAATGCACTTCTGGATTAATTTGAGGCATTCCACGCGTATATGTCATGATCTGAGGTTAAAGATTGTGCGTTGAGTTGCACTAAGTCGTCTGTTGATGATTTGCAGGCGTGAGATGATGCCTCTTCTGTCCCTCATCTTCTCTGCCTTGTTCATCTTGTTTGGGACTGTGGTCATCCAGGCCTTCAGGTCGGTTGCTTTGCCCAAACATCCAAACCACCAAAAGTGTTACATAGCAGCTTCAGCCTTTTCCTGGGATTAGTGTGAGACACCGTGTAAAGAAAGCTAAAGACAAGTCCCAATGCTAATCTTTTTTTTTTTTACTCTTCTACGCCTACGCATTACCCTTTTTAGGAAACACCTTTTATGTTGTGTGTTTTCAGTGACTCAAGTGAAGACAAGCAGACTAAACCGAAGGCAAAGGATGGAACAAAAGCAGAAAATGGGTCGCCAGGGACCGGTGGTGCTTCAAGGCAAGAAGACAAGTATAATTTTCATATTCTGTATATTAATGCTTTATCGAGTGCAGGATTTATCGTCGTGTTTTTAAGCTTTTTTTGTTTTTTTTGCCGTCGACTGTAGTCGGCCTCCCAAAAAGAGCTTTGTGGAGGTGACGGAGCTGACGGATATCACTTACATAAGCAACCTGGTGAAGCTGCGGCCGGGACACATGAACATAGTGCTGGTGCTCACTGACGCCTCCAAGAACATCCTCCTCAGCAAGTTCGCCAAAGAGGTCTACTCATTCACAGGGTAAGCTCAACATTCGCTTTTTAAAGACGTTTTTGTTGCGTATGAAACCGCTTATTGGCGCTTCCTCACGTTCATTTTTTTTTCTCCTAGGAGCATGACACTGCATTTCTCCTTCCTGAATATTGACAAGCACGGCGAGTGGATGAACACGCTGCTGGAATACGCCCAGGACGCCATGCAGATCGACGCGGACGAGGGCGACGGGGGGAGCCACAAGATGGACTACACCGGCTACGTGCTGGCCCTCAACGGCCACAAGAAGTACCTGTGTCTGTTTCGGCCCGTCTACACTGGGGAAGACCCCGACGGCAAGTCCTCCGAGGACGAAGGGGGCAGCGCCGGGGGGCGGTCCAGGTCCGGCTCTCGCGACGACCACCCGCCGCGCAGATCCAAACGATCCCGCAGCTTGTCCACCCTGCAGATCCACCACAAACTGGACCGCCTGGGGTTGTGGATGGAGAGGCTCATGGAGGGCACCCTGCCTCGCTACTACATCCCCACGTGGCCAGGACTGGACAAAATCACCCCCAGTAAATAGATGGAGGCAGGTTCTGCCCAAGTTTTCCACTTGAGATATTGGATAGCTACAGATGTCTTTTTAAAGTTGGGACAATATTACAAATTAGTGCAACTACTGTGGGACAGGTCCTTTATTCCCTCTGACACTCATCGCATGCTATTTTCAACTGTTGGTGGTCATACTCTCTTCAGGCAGCTGCTGCTGCTACGGCATTGTGAACAGAAAAACAAAATCACTGTGGCCACCTGAACTCTTCTGCCTTCATGACCATCAATCATATACACACACACACACACACACACACACACACACACACACACACACACACACACACACTATAGGAGGCGGGCTAATACCTTCGTCTCCATATATCAATACTGTGACTAGAGATGCATGTCTCTAACACCAAATGTCTTGCCTTTTCATGCATCTCAGCCCAATTTCTTCTTCTTTTCAGTTGCAGATGAGGCTGACGCACACGCTCGTCGTGATGCCGAAAGCCTCGAACTATTTAACCACCTCAGTTAGCCGGTAGCTTTATGTAGCAAACATTACGATCGGGCTCGTCCATTTCATTTTCTGAATGCTTCCCAATTGGCCACGATCGACTGACGCACCACCATGATGTGATCGTGAATTACGTGGACATGGAAGTGAAGTTAAAGTTAGTGCGTGCTTGCTTGGGTTATTAATTCCTTTTTAAGCAACACAAAGTGTAAAAAAAAATTAAAAAAAACGCCCTTCATATAATCGTTGGTGCAATGTGATGTAAATATTGTACATATTCATGTCATCTATAGGACCTGTATTTTAAAAGAGTATGTAACTTAAAAGATAAGGTGAATGTTTACATGGATTTATCAAAATGCTGTAGTTAAGATTTTCTTTTACAGGATAGTGTTTAAACAACAAAAAGGTGTCTGTTTACGTTTCAGTTGGTCTTCAGTGGTGCATTTATCCTCCTGTTGGTTGTAATAAAATGCTTTATGTTTGTTAAGTTATGTTTGCAGAATTGGCCTTTCTTACCAGAAATAACCAAATAACTTGTGCAAAGTACCGGTGGTGCCACTGGGTGGAGACACCTCCACTAATTACATTTAACAAGGTTTATATCACAGCGCTGCATATATTTAAAAAAATAGCATATTTCTAAACGTTAATGTCTCTGTATCAGACATTTGTTTATATGGTGTTTTGTGAAACGCCCCGAACTCGGCCAATCAGCCGAGCCTTACGTACTCACACTTGTGTGTGTGTGAAGTCTCCCAATGGAACATCAGCACACACTGAACGAGTTGTGTGATGGACCATCTAAATCAACTAATCCTCTAAATACAGTTTACGATGCAGATTAATAAACGACATGCTCATAATCTAACCTTGGATCTACATTTAAATTAGTTTTTCTATTTTTAAATGTCTCATTTTATTGCCCTGTGTTCTTTGTTTATTGTTATGCACCTTTCACCAAGTCAAACTCCTTCTGATTTGAGCTACGTCATTTACTTTTCAAGCATACAATATCTGCTCCCCTGTCCAACCCTACAAGGGATTTCTTTAGACTTATGCACAATACTTGTAATGTCTTCGCCGTAAGACAAGCTGGAGTCAAAATATACTTCTGAAAATCTGTCAATACATTGCTTTCATATGGTTTCTTGCATTTTTTAAAACTAAATTACCCACATTTCTCCCTCTTTTCCATTTTGAATAATGTAATTTATTATAATTAAGACTCCCTTGAAATTCCAGATCCTACTTTTACCTGAATAGGTCTCTCCAATTAAAAAATGGTCCTCCAAGTCCCATTTATAGTGTGAAATATCCCCAACAAGCTGCACTGCATCTACAAACTAGAATGCAAGGTAAGAATACAAGTAAAAGAAGAAAAAACAGAAATAGGATGTTATTAGTGGAATCAGCGAGTTTGTGTTAATTCAATTATATATTGTATTTAATTTGCATCACTTTAACGCATGTCGTCAATACTTTGCATGTTAATTGATGGAGTTTTCTATTTCTATAGTTTTAATGTGAACGTGTTGTATTGTGTTTTATTATCTTCTATAATGCAATATAGTAATTCCACCACCAGAGGGCCCCGCACCACCAGAAATACATATGTTGAAGTCTCCCTTTGTTTGTGGCTATTCAGTCTTGTATGGTTTATGAACCCTGGTATTAAAGATGTTCCATGACGGTTGGCTTATTGCCAAACACACACCTGATGTTTCAGCCATATTTTCCCTTCAGTGGAGCAGACGTGTCAGTGGATGTCACGTGCTTCATGATTTTTCGGGTTTACTTTGCTTTTATTGATACACTAACTTTGACCATACCAGGTGGATGGAAACATATACTTACCTCAGGGGCAGGCTTCCTACTGGCCTCGCCCTGTCTCCATCCCTCCTGCTTTATTGCACTCACTCACCCGTCTGGATTGAACCCATGCTGTCGATACAGCCCTTCAGAGCTCTCCCCAGTGTATTCTCTTATCTGATAAAGGAATAAGGAGCAGGGGCCGAGAGGAAAGGTCAGTGTGGAGGGGATGCAAAATGCATTCCTGCGGTTGGAGGAGTACTTTTTAACCGCCTGTCGTTGATGTCTTTGTTTTTGAGGTAATAGTGACTTGACCAGGCCCTCCCTTCCTCTCGGAGCAGCTTTGGCCCTCATCAAATTTATTGGCAAACATTTCACCGTCTGTGTGAGAGAGACGCCGCGTGCATCCGCGTGTGTTTTGTGCATTCAGCCTCGAGTGAAGAGCTCGAGTTCCTCTGTGTGTGTTCAGTTTTAATCACTGGAGCCTCACTGACTGTATCCTGTGTTTGTACGTGTGGGTGTATTTTTGGCTGTGTGATGTAAACTGATAGAGCCAAACCATGAGTTGCGCGCACACACACACACACACACACACACACACACACACACACACACACACACACACACACACACACACACATTTGTTTTATTTCTTGTCAGACATATTAGTAGATCCCAGAACTGTGATGGGAATAAATCCCTCCATCCTGTTGCCCATCTCCAAAAATTTTGAGTTTTTTTTTAGCAAGTAGTAAGTAAGTGGTGCATTTGTTTGGGACTATTTTCTGCCGTGGAGTCACACACATTTGGTGCCTTAGTGAGCATTTACAGCAGCAGGACGGTATATGTGAAATATATTCTAAATCTGTAATGAAAGATCATTTCACCCAGTGACGTGACCTCATCATGATGCCTCAGTGATGGGTTTTTATAGTGTCAGGACAACTATGGAGGTCTATGGTACAGAGAGAGACAACCCTCGTTGGGATCAATTCATCCTGGTTTTGGTCTTTCATGGGATTTGTTGACAGTAAGACAGATATTATATTTGGGAAGTATTCATTACAGCAACTCAAACCTTTTTAAAATGAAAGGGAAAAAAAGGGGCTATGCTTTCTCCTGTGAAGGATTCTTTGTACTCTTAGTCTTTTGTCCCCTCATCTCATGCACCGCCAGCCCATTCTCAGAGCTTGATGGGCAGATACAAAAGAATCCTACTTTGACGTAATACCTCCTCAAGCTTCCTCTAATACTGACGTATTTTAGCCAGGTTTAGGTTACACACGCACGAGGCAGAAGTCTAGAAGGATAAAAACAAGTCAAAGTTGAAACGAAGTTAGAGGTAGATTGCACAACGTTCTCTCGTATCTCCATCTCCTGTAACCCCACATTCTTGAGATGGTTGAATTAACAGGGAGTCAAACCTCCCTGGAGTTAAATCCACACCTTAGTTTGACTGCTGCAGTGGGATTTGACCTCAGTCTGCTGGAGAAACTCCATGGAATTAACTGAAGGCGTAAATCGAGGACCATGTAAATCTACCCTCTGAAATATTCATGCGCCCTGATTGAGTAGTTTGTTTCAGCATAATCAGTAGATGTTTGCATTGTGGTTTATCATTTTTGATCAGCTAACAACCTTCATGTGTAAGTACTAAAAACACACATTCCTCCATCTGAATCGATCCCATTGATTTTAAATGAATAGATTGGATAGTTTGTAGTAAACGCCAGCGAGTCTGTAATCAAAACCAACAAGCAGGATGCATATTTCACTTCATGGATGTCATGAAACCCAATAATATAATTCTCATTTACGTATGTAGGTCCAGGTCTATGTAAGTCAAAAATAACAAATCAAAAGATGCATATTCGGATTTAACACAATCCCTTTGAGTAAAAGACCAGTCAACAAATGACTCACACCCACCCAGCTCTGACGTGTCAGTTCAGTCAAAACAGGAAGTGGTTCCTTTGTTTTCAAAGATTGCTATGGTGAGGTCACTTCCTGTCTGTCCATCAGAGCCACTGGCGTCCTTCTCTAGCCCGTTTGCTCTCTCAGAATTTTGAGGACGAAGCAGGAGTAAATCAAACAGAGAGAAGAAAAACGTGGCAAAGAAAGCATGCGACTGGAGCAGGAGAAACACAAGACAAAAGATGACCACAAGTGCACTGTGAGGGAGCACAGGAACAGCTTTAATAAAGATTTGATGAGAAACCAAGAGCTGCAGTCAAATAGGAAGAGTCACAAGGTCAAGGAAAGATGTAAAGGAGAATACATAGGACATAAGGACATAGGAAAAGACACTGCAGTTCTCAGAGAATCTGACTGCACTTATGTTACATATGTTTTTTTTACACTAGAGCTGTTATTAATTGCCGGATAAACATCGCTTTAAACTGTGCTGCCGCAAGGAATTGTGGGACGGCATTATCTCCTTTCCTTTCATAAAAGTCGGTCCAGTGTACTCAATGTAAAGGATATAAGAAAGGAAGCATTGAAGTGCCTTTATTTAGCATCTACAGAATACGACACATACTTCTGGGTCACTTCCAATAAAGCTGATTCTGATTAGGAACCTTCCTAAGATAGAAGTGTGCGTCCTTCTAAAGTGTCCCATCTGAAGCCCCCAGATTCACATTCACACATTCACAAAGAATCAACATCAGTAAGCCTTCATTTGGTGATTCAAATGGTGTTCAAATCAAAACGTTAACGCTAGTTAAGTCTAGATTACATATAACTGTTGTTCCAACAGCGTTCTAATGAGGATGCTTTCTTTTTTAAATGCATTCCCAACAACCCTGATTCTGTGTTAGATATTACATAACTATATCAATACGTGAAACATTATCTGTATGGTAGACACCTAATAAACTTTCATGTTTCAAAACACATTTTGCCCACTGATTGATTACTTAAGATCATTTTTTTTAATCATTTATATGCTCTGCATTGATTGATTAATTACTTAATGTACTGTAAGTATTCCATAGCAGTAGTTGTGCTGTACCTGCTTTACCACCGAGTCTTGCTGGATTTTACTTGGTTGAAAACAACTTTCAGTGTAGTTTAGAAATGGGCTTTAGAAAATAAATCCCTAACAATAACTGTGCTACACAGGTGCATTGTGGGAGCTCTCCTGGTAGAGCAGGGCCCTAGGTACTCATCAGTACCACAGAGGGTGAGACTGCAATCTAAGGCAGAGGTAGAAAGAGTACTAGATACCATACTCAAGTAAACGTCACTGTTACTTTTAAGACGTTCTACACAAGTAAAAGTATTTGTGTGAACAATGTACTTCAAGGATTTGGTGGCATCTAGCAGTGAGGCTGGAGATTGAAACCAACTGAAACATCTCCCGGGGCCGAGTGTGTCGGAGAACTATGGAGCCTGACGCCAAAAAGTTTGTCTGTTCTGGGCTACAGTAGAAACATGGGACTCAGTTAAGAGGACCCGTTTCATATTTAGATATAAATGGCCCAACACAACTATTCATATTTTCAGGTGATGATACTCTAAACAAAAAATACCTATTACTATTATATTCAATTTCAGCCAAAGCTAACACTGGCCCTTTAAGCAAAAGTAAAAAAGTAAGGGTTACAACATTAGGATTTTTTATATTTGTAATTTATATGGAAACACATCTTTAATGGAACAACACCAGCACTAAAACCACCTCTGTTCAAACCAACTGGTCACTCTGCAGTCTGTGCACACAGCTGCTTATCAATTATACATTTACAACTACCTTCCCCAGTGGAGCTTGACAAGAATTAAACAGAAAAGAGACCAAACTCATGAAACTAAAATGATGGTCAAAAAAATAAATAAATCGAGCGATGGACAACACAGCGCCTAACATCAACAGCAGAATAACACATCCCCAAGCAGACATCGTGGACATGCAAAGAATATTAAAAACAGAAGCTTCAGTCACAAACACACACAACACTATGCCGAGGTACAATAATGCTGATTTTATTACCACACCCTTTATGTAGTCCCTAATTTGATTGCGCTTGAAGTATTATTTCCGGAGTGGCACAACTCTGCACCATATAAGCTCCGCCCACCTGCGGCCACAAACACACCTGCAGCTTCTCCTGTTGCTGCAGCTGCAGAGGCATCTCCTGTCTATTAAGTTCAATTATAATACGGGTAGATCAAATCAAGCATTCTGATTGGTTGAGAGTGAGTCACGGGGTGTATTTTATTCAGCCATAAAGTACTGTACAGCCTGTTTACATTTAGAGCGTTCCATATCAGTGCGCACATAAAATAACAGGTAGATTTAAATTGCGCGACCGTTAGTTGTCATTTCAAGCTTGACAGTTACCAAACATGTTTGGTGTAAACTTTGATATTGTCACGTCCGCAGTAACGACTCGCAGACGTTGGTTTCCTTAACTTGCAGGTTTATTGCTTGAGTGTTCACAGTATTGCAACGGGGCTCTTCGCTAACAGTAAGTTAGCTCAAACGGAACAGCTAACAAGCTCACTTAGCGTCCCCCACACTAGCATAACGAACGACAACACACACGTCACTTCCTCCCTAACCTAAAGATGAGGAATGAAAAGGGTTTGATCACAAAAAAGAGAGATAATTACGTCGGTAAATTCCCGACGCGAGGCAAGTTCTCTAAACATCATGGAGGAGAAAAATGCCAGAAGCAGCGAGAGCACTTCTTTACATCGGTGGCTGCGTGTCATCCTCCAACCTGCTTTCAACCGGCCTACTGACCAGGCCGTCCGTTTTATAGTCCCGTATGTGCGTCCCGGGACTATTTTCTCTGTCGCTGAAATGCGATACACAACGTTTTGCCGGCTACAACTATATTGTGCTGAAAGGGAGCTTACTATTACTATTTATAAAGTCGCAGGTACCCGTATTATAAAAGCAATAAGGTACTCGAGGCAGTACTGTGTCTACAATAATGTACAGTTCAAGGGTTTGCCGGCCCGACGCGCTTGAACAGTACATTATTGCACGACACAGTACTGCCTCTCGTACCTTATTGCTTAAATAAAATACACCCCGTGACTCACTCTCAACCAATCAGAATGCTTGATTTGATCTACCTGTATTAGCAGTACTGTGTCTACAATAATGTACAGTTCAAGGGTTTGACTAACAACTCCCTTGAACAGTACATTATTGCACGACACAGTACTGCCTCTCGTACCTTATTGCTTAATTATCTCACAGTTAATCAGGAACTTCTTAATGTGACGTTAGTCGCCAGCTGCTTGCAGGGCCTGCTCTTGTTGGTTTCCTACAGGGAAGCGCTCCTTCTTCTCTTCTTTTCCACTCATTTTCCTGTTCAGTCTCCCGTCCCGCCGGCAGCAGGTGGAGCGACCATCTTCCCTCCCTTTCCTTTTGTATTTGTTGCACAAACAACAGATTCAGCCCGAGGTTTTTACACACCGTGCTAGTTCTACATTCGGTTCGTCTTTATTTCCTCCTTCGAGCAATTGTACTCATCTCCTGTTTCTTATTTCTCAGCTCGTTTTCATCTTCCCTGGCTTTTCCCTCCTTCCTATCCCATTCAATGTTCTCCTCATTGTCTCCCTCCTACCTTCACGGATTTGCAAAAACATACCAGCTTCATTTCAACTTGAAGAGCCATAAGGGGATTCAAGACAAACAAAGGGATACAATGATTATATAGCTTCCCAAAAAAAAAAAGTGACGACAGAGTTCGTTTAGTCTGCAGTTCTGGCTGCTTACGGGGGAAAAGGAGTGCTGCCTAATTACTTGGTATAATTCTATCTTTCATATTGTGTTTTCCAAATGCTGTCGCAACAAAACAACATCTGTCCACTCCACTTAATGGGTTAGGTCTTCTGTATTCATAGAGATAATAAGCACTTTCACAGCCGAGGCATCTTACAAACATTTACTCCCGTCTGGACTGTTGCTATCCCGTCCACAGTCATCGTCGGCTTCTTTTAGAGATGGCCGCAACATGAACCAAACCGTTTTAGTTGCCTATACTTATAGTCACTTGACTAATAGCCACTAATCTGTTGTCAAAGACGGTAGAGGACAGGGGGACAAAAAGGGGACATTTTACCCGAGCTCAATATGTACAAAAATGACGAGAAAACCAACCATGCTAAATTCCAACAAACATTTATTTGTGAATTCTATGACAAACAGGAGGCAGTTATAATATCTTGTTTTACAAGCTACATCGGTCAGAGAAAAAAAAACTTAAAATCCTCACCCATTTACAAAATCCACTTTGATCAAATTTCCTCATCTCACTCGTTAAACATTTGCTGCCTTTTTGTTTTGTTTTTCGTCAGCTTCGAAATGCACCTATGTACAGAAGAAATGTGTACGTGTGGTCTATACAGAGAGAGAGCTACATACTTCCACAGCGACCTGGTTCAGATCAGCTGTTGACATTCAGCTGTTCTCAAAGAAACAAAAGGAGAGAGAGATAGTACAAACCTTTTCTTTCTTTTCCAATTTGCAATAGAAGGGGGGACACATTTCCTTCATTTCCTTTGTCATTCATTACATTTTCCTTTTATTCAAGAAAACAGGTGTTATTAAAAAAGACAAGAGCAGGTTATATAAAGCAAATGTACAGGCAGTCTCTAGGTAATAGTTTAGCTAACATTATGAACAGCTAAGAATTCATTTACATATTCCCAGGATGTAATAATCATATGAATGGTATGGAAACGCGTTAAAAAGGCTGCTTTTCAGGCAACAGGCTGAGAGACACACAGGGAGCGATGAGACTTGTGGTTTGTGCCATGCAACCTGTAAGAGCTCATCAGTTATTGGCTGGTGATGATGTGCGACCTATAACACTGTCTGTCATTGGTTGCTATGTCTGGTACTTAAAACCTGAGGGGGCGGAGCAAATATAAACACCTGGCAGGCAGGTGGAAAGGCCGGAGAGGCAGAGGCAGAACTGACCAATGACATCGGAGTCGGAGAGAGTTTTGAGTCTTATGCTGACGAAAGTACATCCATGTGAGATACCAGAAGGAGCTGGGAGGTGTATTTCCAGCTGTCCATCAGATGTTATTATAGAAAAAAGCATGAGTTTTAAAGCAATACAAACAAATTATTTCATGTGTTCAAATCAGCTAAAAGCCTTAAACGTTGTTCTGTATTTTTTTTTGCATTCTCTAATATGAAATGAAACCAGCGTCAAAACAACAGTGGCAGTTTTATCCACAGCATCACCATAGGCTGCAATCGTCTATTGTATCATGTCTAAAAAAACAACCTATGTTCGACACAACACTGGAGGTTGGCTGATACCAAAATATAACTGAGGTCTGGTCACACAAAAGCAAAACTAATTTCTAAGTCATACTATACTCCTGACACTGAGGTCCCTTATTGGTATGCAACGCATATGGTCAGTCAAAATGTATGTAAAGTAGAGCGACAGTCAAATATTGATGTAAACACAGATCATTCTACATATTAAGACATCTGATCTTAACTCAAGATGCACTGAACCCTCATGCAGTTTGTACTAGGTGGAGTCAAATATGTGCAGAAAATTTAGTATTTAAATTCAAGCCAGACCTCTTTGCAAAGGAGAGGCACAAAGTGACCTTCTTATTAAAAGCGATGCACCGTAACGTTAAATATACATTGGTATCTTATTGTTGTGTTACTTAATGAATCGTCTCAGAGTTTGGTAATGGTATAAAAAGTGTAAGAGGTAGAGTCTTTCTCAATATCACTCGTCATAGAGCTCGGCCACATCAGGGACTTTTGAAAAAGTCTACGTTTCGCGTCAGGGCGCAAATATTTTTACTGAATTTATGACTGATCAAATGACACGATTGTTTTAGCAAACAATGTCAACACTTCTATAATAGTTGTCAACAGTGCATTTTGTAAAAAAAGAAGAAAAAAAAGATTTGTTTCAGGTTTGTGCTTTTATTTTGTAGGGGGTTGCGTTCTTTCAATTAAAAATAAAAATCCCACTTCCGTCTTGCCTTAGTGTCATCACATACTCTGCCAAGGTCTACCTCATTCTACAGAACGCTTTATTTCATCTACTCACTCTACACACAGGGGTTTATGTATGGTTATGTTGTTATTAGTGTTGAAAATCCCACACATAAATAAAACATTTAAAGACCTATTACTGGCATTTGGTTGCTGTTCTACATGTTACATGATTAAATTTCAAATGTGATGGACTAATAGCTTTATTATGACATATTCTGTAGTTAGAATCCAAAAACAGAAATAGTACCAGACCTAATATCAGGGTATGATATTGGTTCCTTTGTGGCTTTAGTCCCTCATCCTGGTGTGTGGTGGGAGAGACTGTCATTACTGGACTGTGGTTACATTTTGCACTATGTATCAACTTCTCCAGCTCTTTTTTTATTTATTTCTTTACGCAGACATAATGGCGACACCAAACGTATGGGGCCATAGTGAATGGAAAAATGTATTCAGTTGCTTTTATATGGCGCTCTTACCGGGACACTCCTAACGTGTGTGAACTATTTTGAGTGTAGATAATAACATGTTGGTCAGCTAGCCAGCTATGAAATGTCTTGACATGCAGTGTGTGCTGTAATTTGTGCAGGAAGGCATTAGCATTAGAGGCTAATATTTGGGAAAAGTGGGAAATGTATCATTACCAAGCTTGATTATTTTAACCGGTTGGTTGGCAGACATATGCCTGTAGGCCCGGATTGTATATCTGGACTGAAATGTGCCAGACCTCCTGACTAGGAACACCACATTTAGAAATGTCGGCGACATTAGCATACATAGCTGTGTGCAACAAATGCAAACAGCTAAGCATGCTAGTGCCACACAGAAGCAGTATATTTAGCTACATTTTGAATAATTGTAGCAAACATAACCATGGAGAGGCAGCAAGTAAGTGATTTATGCTGAAGGGGTGGTATTTTTTCCAGAAAAGGGTTTTATTTGTCGGGAAAAGCTAGTTCTGAAGCAAAGGTCACCGCTTTGCTAAGTAAACCGTTAGCGAGCTACATCTTAGCGAGCTGTTTCCCTGCTTTTCTACTGTTGTAAAATACATATTATGCATTATCATGTGTGAGGTAACTACAAAGCTTTAAAAGACAACGTCATGGAATGTAGACAGGAATGGATGTGTACTTATTTGATTTCATGTGGTCTTAAACCAACCAGACAAAAAACAACCTGTTGTATAATTGTGGTCAGATATCGGGACCGTCTATTCCCGTGGCAAGTAGCTTCTGAAGCGGTGACTGTTTTCAGATAATTGGTTTTCTACCAGCGTTGATGGCCGGAGTGGAGACAGACGGCCGCATTTAGTCTGTGGGTTTTCCTCACTGTGTTATTTAAATACATGCACTGTTACTGTAATGCCCTATTTTAAACTGCTGAGTCATTAAATGGTGTGCAGAGATGGAGAAAAAAACGCTTGACTGCAGCTCATAAATAGAAAGCCGGAGAGACACAATTCAACCAGATGTCACACTAAGTAGCACCATGATAACGAAATAGAAATAATAGAAACAGGCTAATAAATCTGCAAAAACATCCATATAAAATAAACAAAACAAAAAATAATTTACTTTCCAGAAATACAATAATTGGTATAAAAAAAGTTAGTAGAGTGTGCATACTATGTCCTACTATACCTGTAAACCATCTTGTCCGTCCTCCATTGTGGTACAGTACTTTATTGTAGCTTTACTTAGTACAGCCTGATCGCAATTATGTGCATAAAAATCTCAACCATTTAAAAAAAAAAAGGCCTGCTGTGTTTGTTTGTGTGTGTTTTTTTAAAATATGGAGTCCAGTTTTGGTGTGAGCTGACGAAAAGGTAATCTGACAGGCACTTTGAATATCTATTGATTGATTAGAAACACAACAAACAAAGGGACAGGAGAAAGAAATGGAATTAAAAAAACCTTCCAAATATGATTGTTTTCAGTTTACAGTATTGTTTTAGGTTTTCAATTCACCAGTAAGACCATTTGTGTCAGTACCCCTGTAACATACTTTGTCTTTTACGTCTCTTAAGTGTGTGGAGAACCTACTTGAAGAAATTTCATATCGTTGGACCTGACTGTCTTGAATGTATTTCTCAAAAAGTAAAAACTCAGTGCTTTCAGTACTCTGGCTTCAAATGGACAGTCACAGCTCTTAGTTTGTTGTTGTTCACCAAGATCTTATAATGCTACATTTTTTTAAATGCGTATAGATTTCGTAGAGTATCTACGCCGGCGGTGTAGTACTACTACTACACAAGGACAGTTGTGCGTGAGAGAGCGGAGCGAAAAGAGAAAGTATTAAAAAAACTATCCCCTTCATTAGTCCTAGAAATGATGCACTGGTACACCATATCGCTGAGAATTCAATGACTAAACGTACATACAAACCGTACACACATACACATCTGGGAAAGACTCTCTTAATAAAAGGAATGCATTTGAATTCTCCTTGGACACACTTTAGAGTTAGTGAGCGTTTCTGGACGATGAGCATTTGGAGTTTGGACACACCTCGTATCGGATGCCATGAAGCACAGTCGGGTAGGGATGCACCGATAATGCTGACGGACATCGGGTCAATCTCATCAATGTTGTTAAAACAGTTCTTAATTACGTAAATCAGATTCCGTGACATTGATTCTGTACTTTCTTTACAGAATGGAGTGAATTGGAATACTTTTCATGTTTTGGCTTTGGGCGTTTGTAGCATGATGCCAAACTCGTTGTTGAGGCACTCTGAAAAAGTGGTTAGATAAGTTAAAAAAGTCCTATCAGTGCATCTCCAACCAATGCCAAGTGAAATACTGCAGACGGGCTTTTAGGTTAACGATCATCAAAGGGTTAAGGATGAATCTTGACATCAGTTAAGAAATATCTCAAAATAGGAAAACGAACAGGCACTTTCTGCCTGCTGTAACAGGTTAAAAACCAAAACTATAATTTTTTACAATCAGGAAACGTCACAACGCGTTTGAAGTGGTTTTTTCTTACATATATAGGGTTTAGTAATCATGACTAAGATGCCACAAAACATCTCCGTGTTTGCGGCCAAAGTCCTTCTGTGAGCAGAATGGACAGTTACTTCTAAACAAGCCTGGGGAGCCTTTTGTTGTTTCGGTTTGCTACTACGCAACGACTTGTAGGAGGCCAACTCAAATTGGTTGTATGGTCTCATTTACAGAGCTGCCCAGTCCAAACATTAATCAATGGAGTCCAAGTCTGGTCATGCTGGGATTTGTAGTCCAGTGGAACTAAAATTTCTCCTTCAGCGATCCGCTGTAACAGGAGGACCATTGAATACCAGGCTGCAACTGAAGCAGACGTGTCATCAGAAGGTGGCGCTGTCAGATCCCTTGCTGGAATGTTATTGTGCTAAAGAATCAAAAAGGCATAATTGCATTTCCCAACACAGCATATGACGAAAAAGTTCAGAGCGAAATTAGCTTAGATTGATGTTTTCAGTTGCGACCACAACGTGGAAGATCTTTCCAGCTTGGTCGGTGTCTCCTCTCCAGTTTTACACTGTGGCTCTCAAAGTAACACATGCACTTTCAACGCATACTCAAACTGGGACGACGTCCTTTGTTCCTCCTTTGCTCATCTGTAAATTCAACATGGCTACTTGTCCGACAACATGGTGGCAAGATGACGTCATCAAGGTGGATTTTCTATTCCAAAATGGACCAGTTGTAGTACCTTATTTTGTAAAAGGGGGGTGTTAGTAGATCTGGCCCTTACATCGTAATTTTACTTGTTAGACTCCCTTCAGTTCGTAGAGTTGTTCTTGTTTAGTAAAGCGTGTCAGATTGTGTGTGTTTTATGTCCTGCTGGTAGGGTTGTGATGGTTGGATCTGTTGCTGGCTCGCAGTTGCTGTCCTCCCTGTCCTTGGCATCGGAATGGTACAGTCCAAGACGAGTGTTGTGAATGTGTACATGTGGCAGTGGGTTTGTGGGGCAGTCTGTGCAGTGTGCTAGCAGTGTGGCGTGATGTTTGGCAGTGCACCTGTGTGGCAGGTTGTATGTGTCGACGTGTACATTTGCTGATGTGTTGTGATGCGTTTTCATGGCAGTGACGTACAGTGCTTGTGAACAGTCAGTACTGCGTGTGTGCGTGCGTGTATGTTGCGTGTCTTTGACGAGGTCGTCACTCGTTGCAGGTGTCCACCTTCTCCTCGGTTGCCGCCGGACACTCTTGTGGGCGGTGCTTGCACTGGCCGACCGTATGGCGAGCTGCTGCCCTTGATGGTCGGGCGAGGCAGGAGGAGGACTGGCCAGCACAGTCACAGGGTGCATCCTGGGAAATGGAAAGATGTGTTATTGATCCAAACACTCAGTGTATGCATTTTTTTCCCTTCATATTATGAACATATTTTTAAAGTTGTAAAAAGACCATACCAGGGCAAAATGAATCTTATCAACTACAACTTATGTTTTGAGGACCATTTCACAATGCAGTGCCTATTTTTCTATATTCACCATCTCAGTCAGCTAGCTGTTTTCACTTATTTTAGCTGTGATTGTTGACCCCATAACAAATAAGACTTGGGCATGATGTTGAACCCAGTGTGTTCCTGTCTGGTCTGTTGGTGTTAGCAGTTAGCTAATATGCTAATACATTTTTAAAGTCCAATGGATTTTCATATGGTACCGAAATGAATGGAAACGGTCAGAAACACATAATAAAAAACTGAAAATCCACTGTTCTACTGGAATGGTAGAAAAAAAAACACACACCTTTCTAAAACCCAGATTAATTATTGGCAAAGGAGCTGTGATGTACAGTAAATGTTATTTCATGTAAAAACAACCACTGGTCTTTACGGTTCATAATAAAAGCACATTTCCAGTGGCCGCACCTCTGTCCCAGATCCTGCGATGGCGCCTGCGTTGTTCACCGTTTCCTTCCCTCCTCCCATGATACCGACCATCTCCTCTCCGGCCGTCTGTCTCATGAACCTCTTATTGACGATCTTGGTCACGCTGTCGTTGCATACGGCCAGCGCTCCGAATCCCCCGACCCCGACGCACTCCGGCTTGGGCTCATCCACGCCGCCAAAACTCCCCAAAACACACAGGCCTCCGAGGCCGCCACTTGGGTCTCTTGGCACTCTCTCCTCACACAGGGCGACTCCTCCTGGACCACGGCTGCTGCTGCAGACATTCCTGAAGAACTCCTGGACCAGGCCTCCGTAGCGCTGAGAGCCGGGGTCAGATCCACAGACCGGTGCGCTGGTGGGTTTCCCTACGGCAGGAGACTGCCGGGCTGGACTGGCTCCCTGGCTGGCTCCTAATCATGAACAGGGATTCAAGACAGCGATGATATTTCTTTTCCAGAAATTGTGCTTTACAGGACTGATTGAATCCTGGATGCACGCTTGCACTGTCAAGAGTTTGATAAGTGGGTGTAGATGGGTGCTGAATCCTCAAAAAGCAAAACTCAGGAGTAAGACTGCGTTCCACTTGAGTTGTTTAATATTAAATAAGAGTGATAAGGTATTTATTTATTAATTCCGAAGGAAATTCTTGTGCCAGGGAATGATCAAAGATTACCATGGAAGAATAAGAAAAAAAACTAAAAAGGAAAAATATATACAATAGAGTAATACATATATAGTGTATAAGAAGTAATACGGACACCAGTGCAAAATAGAAAAAGCTGAACAAAGAAGTAAGAGAAATTAAGTAAAATAAGTTAAGTAAAATAGAAAAAGTAAACTACAATAACAAAAGAAGAATAACAAGAGTAAAAATATCAAGTGTTTAAGAAATAATAGAGACCGTTATAGAAAACAAAACAGGTATGCATTGCAGTAATACAATAATGGTAATAAGTGACCTGTGCTGTTTAAAGACCTGACAAAAATAACACTGGCTGATATAAATTCGTACATTTGAAATTTTATGCAAACAGTTTAAAGTAAAAGTTACTGAACGCCAGCAAATATGATTGATTATGGAAAGGCCTTTTTTCACAGCCGACATTTTGACATTTTCAGGATAACCACAGGTTACTAATAAACAGTCTCCATTCGAATCAAGTATCTTAGTGCGCTAGCATCAACGGGAACCTGAAACCGAGGAATTCTGCCATCATTTCATTTGTACACCTTTTTCTCCTGTTTCATGTCAAATGTCAAAATGTCTTCCATGAAAAGGTTTTTTATTTTCACACAGTATCTTACCTCCGTCCCCCCTCCAGAGCGACTCTGTGCTTCCAGAGTGTTCGACCACACTGAAGAGGCTGGAGAGGCCGTCGGTGAGGCCGTTCAGGACGGGGCTGTCCCTGGTGGTGGTGGAGCGAGCCCAGGCTGAACGTCCTCCTCCTCCTGCTCCTGCTCCTGCTCCTCCTCCGCCACCGATGGATCTTTGCTGGAGGCTCCAGAGGCTCCGGTCCCTGGAAGAGGAACTGCTATCCAGTCTGGAGGTGGAGCCTAAAAACAGAGCCGTCAGATATCTCTCCTTCTCCCAAGCAATCGTGTTTACAATGGATGTTAGAGGCCAGGGAACAAACTAATTACCGGAAGACACTCTGCGTTGCAGTTTCGGTGATCCATACTTGGGTGAACAGCATGGCCTGTCGGTGCGGCTGTGAACCTTGTCGAGGGACGTGGATATCTGCCGGGTTCGAGCGGACACTAGCGAGGATGTGGTTGTTGGCGAGGGGCGAGGAGACCAGGCTTTGGAGTGGAACCCCGACCCTCTGCTGCCGGGAAGGTTGTCGGTTTGAAGCCCGACGCTGACGGATTGCGCAGCAGTCTGCGTGGACCTGGTGGACATGCCCGCCACCTTGGGGGAGAAATGGAAAAGATGGAGAATGTTTAGCGTGATAGGTTCAAATGAATGCATATACAAAAAAAAATGACAAAACAATATAGATCTAAAAGCTTTTCATCATTAAAAATAAACTACCTGACTCCCAGGTTCCTTGGAGGATTTCCTCTCCAGAGAGGAAGAGCGTATGGCCTGGCGGACACAGTTGGTCATCTCCTTCATGTCATCACTCAAGTTGGCGGAAATCTCCCCAATCTCCAGGCCGTGGAAAGCTGATGAAGGTGTCATCCCATCAACCGAGCCGCCAATGCCGGGGATCGAACCGGCGATGCAGCCACTTCTGCTCTCCAGCAGCTCCCTGTGCTGCTTGGACAGCGAGCTCAGCCATTGCTCGTACGAGGACGAAAAGGAGGATGGAGGTTGCTGCGGCTCAACCTCGAGGGTTCCCACCGCAGCCACGCCTACGTCTGGCTCACTCACTCCCAGGGAAGAGCTCCCGTTTTGGGCCTGCTGTGGCTCTTTGGCCTCCTGGCTCCTCTTTCGGTGCTCCATGCGCCTTACCGCAGGAGGGCTGTAGTAGATCCGGATGCCGGTGCGGTCTGGAGCCGTGTAGCTCCTCTGGACGGTCTCCAGATCCAGCTCTGATCCCACTAAGCTGCTGCAAGAGCCGCTGGGACCGTCCCAGGTTTTACAGGTGTCTCCAACCTCTGGGGTCTGGGATGAGAGAGTGTGGACAAGAACAACCAGTATGAAATAGTGATTAGTGTGTGTATATATATATATATATATATAAAATGCACTGCACATTTTAAACCAGTAAATGCATGAAATCCCAACTTGTTCACCTCATTGGTTAGATAGGTCCAGTTCTTCCTGCTGAGGTCACCCAGCTCTGGGACAGCAAACTGAAATCTCTCCTCCTGATTGGCTCTCCCGTTGACTTCTGGGCCGTCCAGCTCTGACGTGGATTTGGTTCTTTTCATTGAAAGAGGAGAAAAGGGAAGTTATGCTCTGCTTGTCAAGATGACACATTTACACTCGTTTATGAAGAGTGGAAATTGCATTAATGAAACAGTCCTATAATCAAACAAAGGTTAATTCGAAAATGTTAGCGATTGATATAAAACTGTGAGGTAGTGTGTGTAAATTGTTACCTTGGGGATCCTGTTCCATTCGTGACGACTGTGTCTGCAGAGGACTCGCTGCCTGATGACTTTGACTGAGGACAAACAAACCTGACTGTCAGTGAGAACACAGAACTATTTTTTATTTTATTTTTTTACATCTTATTAGCATTTTGAAAACACACCCTGGCAGACATCCACTGTAGACACATTCATCTCATTGCCATCCACTTATTCTAGAGCTGTTTTGGCAGGAGGAAGTGGAGACTGACAAGTATAATCTATCTGTGGCAGACAGCATACAAACACACACACACACACACACATACACACACACACACAACGAATCACACAGAGATGGTGAGTCAGTTCGCTTCACACTCACTAGGTAATCTCACACTCTCATTTCCCCTCAGAGGGGAAAGGGACATCTGCAGATAATGTGCTTAGTTGTGCAGAAACACTGATGGACTTCTGACCCGCAACTCACTGAACTGCAGACCACGCAGCATGGATGTGTACAGTGTACTGACAGAAAGCTAAATATAGACTTGTTTTTAGACTACATTCCCAAACAGGGTTACTTGTACCCGAGGGGGTACTTCTGCAGTTGCCAGGGAGACTGCCACTTCAGAAACAGATGCAAACGTAACCAGACTGACCTGGATGCTGAGGTTCAATTGTATGAAAAATATCCACTTTGAAATAATTATTAGTGTGAGATGGTGTCGATGAAGGGGTACTTGAGTTCAATGACAGGTCTGTGGGGGTGCGTGGGACACATAGGTACCACTGGTTAAACTTATTTTTCCTTTTAAAATATAGATAATCTAGCTCAATCCACCCCAACATCCCATTTCAACACATCCAGTTATAAGATTATTCACAAAATTGATTTATGAATAAACATCACATTTGTACAGTAACTCTGAAAAGCTCAACTGACACAAACGTCCAGCTCCGTTTTGCACTAACTGACCTGATGGGGGCACTGTACTCAACTGTCAGAAGTCTCTGGGAGGCCCGACAGTATAATACAAGCAGAGTAGACAGCAGATGTGATTTGTGTGTGTCAGAGCGTGACACAGACACACTCCGAGAGACTCAGACAGAGTAGATTAAAGTATGACCAGCGTCGGTGTCCTGCCAAGTTTCCAATGCAGGACACTTAATGGAAGGAGTGAGACGGATCTCACACAACAGACGGGAGGGAAGGAAAAGGAGGGACCAGAAGAGTGAAAGGAAGGAACAGAAAGGAAGGGGTAGACAAAGACACCCTCAAACTGAAAGCCATCGGCACCGCAGACAGGAGAAATTATGGGGCAGTGACCGACTAAACGTGTACATCTTAATTTCTTTGTGTGTTTATGGAGGAAAAAAAACAAACTACCACTTTAAAACACTGATGAAATCCCTCCCGGACATGTTGCAGCAGCTTGGCAGTGACTGCCCTGGTGTATAATCAACAGATTGGACTGAACACAGGAAGGGTATGACACTAGAGGCTCCGTACTCACAATATGTCATCAACACCTGTGGTTAATTGTCAAAGGATCCCAAGAGGAAAATATCACCCTATAGAGAACATTAACATGCAGTTTTGGGTCTGTTTTGACATCTCGTGTTGCTTTTAACTTTAACATATTGCGTGATATCTTTTCTTGTGTGTATATAATGGACGGAGGCCCGGATGGACATGAAGTGGGTTTGAAGTAAACAAGCGGCAAAAATTCTATGGTTTTCTCTTGTGCATAATTGAATGTGCTTAGCTGGATGATGCTGCATTTCGGAGCTGGGAAAACAAGTATAGTCATTATTTTGTTTTCTTTGGAGTTATGTTAATGACAGTCTGAAAGCAGCCTCATCGCACTAGCTATGGCTTTTCTAAAACATCTTGAGATGTGACTGGACGTACTAGAAAAAGTGTACCAAGAAACACACATCTCATCCAATGACTTAATGCTTTAGATGTCCTTCTTATCTCAGACACCCTCATCCTCTCAGATTCCATCACCCAAGATAGGCTCACTCCTCATCTCTTTTTCATCTTTGACATTTCTCTCTTACACACACACACACACACACACACCTTCCCCTGTTGTGCAGTGGCCTCTCCCAGTCTCTGCTCCCACTGAGCTCGTTCCTGGCTGCACCTCTCCAGCAGCTCCAGCTTCTCTCTGCCCCAGTTCCTCTCCCCGATCTGGAGCTGATTGGTCCGCAGGTGGGTCACAGCGGGGAGACGAGAAGAAGAGAAAAACATCAGAGGAAGAGGATGGATGAGGAGTGCACATATGAATTTTAGCACTAGAGAGCTGTCAAGTAAAACACAACTCTTGATCCGACACACAACTTGAATAACGGGCTCAAACGGAAATATAGCTGGAGGGTTTTATCTCTTTGTGAGATATTCGCAGACGTTGCTTGTTACCATCCGACCCAACTTGGCTGGTTCAGACAGACGTTTACCTGTTTAGTTAGGTCCATCACGGCTGCGTAGGAATCGGCCAGGAGGTGCTGGTGCTCTTCGCGCTCCCTCTTCAGCGCCACCTTCAGGTCCGGAGGATCCAGTGCATCAGTGACGGACAGAGACGCTGCTTTTCCTGATTTGGTCTCGAGCTGATCGGAGAAAGACAAAGAGATCATGGTAAAAAATATAATCGACACCCATTTCCCCCTAAATCCTAGTAAGTGGAAATCTTTTGTTGGCAAATTGACAACTTTTATGAACCTCATGTTTTATAAATCACTACTGTTATATACGTTTCAGTACCCGTAGCAAAACATTGTACATCATTTTACTAAATATAAACAGCATTTTCCTCTTTTGGATAATAAACTTACATTTTAATTTAAACAGGTATCAAAAGAAGCACTAGTAATAAGAACTGCTTACAAAGCAGGAGTGTTAAAATAATGCTGAGTGAATGTACAAGCGGCATCATTATACGATGATCTTATGAGACATGACATCTTTATCTGCATACTAAACTAGTGATAGCCTGTAACTATTATTATAATTAATTACCAGCTGTAACATCTTAGTGGGAACTACCACAGAAGAAGGTATAAGTGCTTTCCAGGTGTTTGTGTCACAGCCGTGCACTTTGGCTCTCAATAGCAATAGAGGGAAGGTCATTTTAAGCTCAACCACACCCCTAAAGGTTTTCGTAAACCCACGCTGTCGCAGCTGGTAATAAAATCGTAGGCCGAGTGTCCATTTGACGTTGTTTCATTCACAGAAGAAGAACATCAGCACCTTTTCTGAAAAGTTCTGAGATTGTCAACTAGAAACCTTCAGAGCAGCCGCACAAAAAAAGTTACAGCTATACAATCCTTCTTTATTGGGAACAAAACTTAAAAAAAAAAGACACTGGCGCCGGGAACAACATGGACACGTTCAATTAAAGTACAACGTCCTTAAAATCTTGCAAAAATCTTGCAAAAATGTAAGTAAATGTACGTTATTTTCCACATCAAACACACGCAGTAATTATAGTAAACAACGATGTAATGGGAAAAGGTCTGTCGTATGACATCATCCACGAGAAGGCAAAGTAAAGCCTCCACACAGACGAGCTCCCTCTGCTTTCTGCTGCTCATGATGAGGAGGACAGAGACCCCAATCGAGAGCCCTGTCCCTGTTTTTCTGCTGCTCTGCTGCCATGTTTTCTCCTGAAGAACTCTCAGCTACTCTTTCCTTCTCCCTCCGTACCCCTCTTCCTCTTCCCACCCCTTCATCCTCTCTCTCTACTGATTTCTCACCTTCTATTTCCAGGTCTCTCACCTCTTTTTTCCCCTCTCTATAAATCTGTCCCGCTGTCACAGAGCCTGGTAGGTGGCATCGCTTGAATTTTTTATGAGCAGCTCCACTTCCCCTTTTCCTCCGTCTGAGCCTCATAGTTCACACAGCCGACACATCAATTTGACACACGCGCACGCGCACGCACACACGCACACACACACACACACACACACCCTCGACCCATCAATCCTCTGTGGCTCTTTGGCACGGGGGTCCGTATATGGTGCTAATGGAACCGCCTGGCAGCCAATTACAGCGTAACACCCGCGCACCTATCCAAACTCCCGTCTCCTATGGCAACAGATCGTTACTCGTTAGTGATGAACGCACCTTAACGAGCCCCTCGTCTTAACGAGCCCCGCGTCTTAACGAGCCCCGCGTCTTAACGAGGTTTACAGCCGAGGCGTTAAGCGGGATGACTGACATTTATTGGTGGATGAGAGACGCCCGCACGACTCGCTACTCACCATTTAGCAAGTTCAATTACTTATGTTTATTCAACTAAAACCATGAATATAAAAGCATAGATTTATTAATCAAGTTTTACTAAAATAACCCCAAGAGGACACTTCAGGGCTTGGATAGTGAAACGTCTGGTTCAGCAATAAAATAAAATAAAATCCCCCCTAAAAGTCAAGCATTGATTCAATCTTTGCCTTCGCATATTCTCACATTCATCATGTGGGCATCTATACAGAAGCATTTTTTCATAGATATAGAAACTTATCTGTGGAAACACAGAGCCAAGAGCTACTAACAACAACAACAATAGCGCTGTGGCAACAAACCCCAGTCTGACCCACAGGGATCTTTAAGTGCTGAGTGAAGAGTCAATTCATTTTACTATCATTAGATCCATTGTTATTATTATCATACCAATCAGAATCAGAGTGTATGAAAAGAATAAAATCCAGCTCCATGTTCAGCCACTGTGATCTTCCTGGAGACTATTTTCAGTTTGATGCCAAATTAGGAATACTGCATGAAATGATTAATACTTCAAGCTGATACTTTACTGTAGTTCATTGTCTTCGCAATGAGCTGGTAACACACAGTAACTGTGTGAGCAAACAATGCCACTGGTTAGTGAGACGGACCCACAGGGCATCATGTGCTTCGTTGGGCATTATGTGATTTGCTCCGCGGCTGATTTGAACTACGTTAATGCTATCGGTTCTCCACATCAACCGTCGGCTGTTCATTCGAGGGCAAGCAGCGACCGCAACAATCCTGAGAGACAAAATGTGTGCCAGGTTTATAAATAAAAACAGAGCCTGGATATTACATAATGCATGCAGATGTTAAATATAGCAAAGCTGACTGCGTTGCACGCGGTGTATCTAAAACTGAGGCTCCAGGCCCCATCTCGACCTCGACTTTGTCTTTTTCTTGTGAGTGGCTGTTCATGAATGTTTTCCATTATGTGTAAACAAACATTAAACACATCGTCTGAACAGCATTCAGCCCACAGAAGTTTTATTATCTTCACTTTCCTGATTTACCACTAATTTAGCATACAGTTACGGAAGACGTATCGATCCTCAAACGTTTTTCTAAAGTCTTCAAGTAGAATAAGCCTCAATCTCACCAGACCTTGGCTGCATACGCGGCAGATCAGAAAACACTTTTTCGAGTCATTCCTTGTTGGAAGAAACAAATACTCTAGTTTATTGTTTTTACGTATGAGGACTCTTTGAATATTGAGATTGAGTTGCACATTTCTGTCTGATCTCTGTTTCCCTGCCCGCCCGTTTTATCTTCATACTCTTCCCGAGTGAAGTGGACTCAACAGATGTGAGCGATCAGAGCTTCCAGCTGCTCACGACAGGTGCTCGCAACATGTCCCACTGTCAGGCAGGATGACGGATTCGTGGAAGAGTGTGGTCCTGCACGCTTTCAGGGCTCTGGCTATCGTTTCCACTTCACTAACGGTGTTTGTTTATCAGGCGGAATGGGCGAAGATAATTTCTTGTCAAGCAGTTTGACAGGTAGGACGGCATTTGAAATTGAGTTGACTTGTTCGACAAAGCAACAGCTGGAGCTACATGCTGCCAGGACGCCTTGGCACCGACGTGGTTCAGTGGGCTGGTGAATGTCTACACACGCACACACACACACACACACACACACACACACACACACACACACACACACACACAATCAGGGCAAATTGAAGGCATACTTTACAGGGTGTGCATTGTTGGCAGAGAAGAGATTAGTTCCAGCTTTGGCGTCTAGGCCGGTCTAGCACACTCATAGTATGTATACACACACACACACACACACACACACACACACACACACACACACACACTTTACAGGGCAGAAGAGAGAATAAATAAAGTGTGTATGCGTGCTTCTGCTTCAATTTGGCAAAATCTGTGATAAAGTGCAACACAGTTAATCAAATATGAAACTCATATTTTTTGGTGTGTGTCTACAAAATTTTATCGCAGCCGTGCGATTGGATTCTTGGATCAGGCCGCAAAGGTTAGTCTGTGAACGTCATCTCAAAAACAGCCCGCCGCCACATCACATCTAAGGAAAAGAGAGCGCGCTATCTCTTTGTCCCGCCCCTCGCCTCTCCTATTGGTTGCCAAGAGGAGCTGCCGAACCAATCGGAAGACATATATGATCATGCACCTCGGCCCCAGGGCAGAATCTCTCTGATCATGACCGTGATTAATGACTCTCTCCATGTGTATCTTTGTGTTTCGGACCAGAACACACCCGTCATAGTGAGGCTATTTATTCCTTCACAAAGGGTTCATTTCAGTTATAGAATTATGATTTAATTAGCATGAGGCTAAAGTGATCTTAATTAAAAACCCATTCAACTTTATTAAACCAAAATATCTTAAACTAACTAGTTTCACTTTGCATTGCATTTGAATATCCTTTAACATTACTTGCAATTTCTTTGCATTTCATTTGTGGCCCCGTTAATCCTCACCTCAGTTAATCATTGCACTCTATTCACTATGAGATGAGATGATTGGTCCTTTTCTTAATGTATTTTGACTTATGTATGCATTGAGAATAATCTTTTAATGTCTAACTGTTTCTGGTGTAGCTGGTGTTTCTCCCCCTCTGTGACTGGTTGTTGCAGCCTGTAACTATAATATGGAAATGCTGCCAAATGCATCATTAGTTTATGTCTTTTTGGACTGAAGTGAAGCTTCCCTGGTGATACATTTTGTGCTCAAGGTGTGTACCTTTTAAATTAGATTTCATCCTCTTGTGTACGTGTCTTACAGGTATGTTTTGTTGATGCTTCACTGAATTCTGGTGTTTTCCTGGATTTCTTTTTAGATGCTTTAACATTTTTGCAAACTGTATTTTATCTCACTGGGTGGCTTTTGTGTTTTGAGGTTAAACTTCGGTTTGGGTTAAGTTAGGGTGAGGTTTCTGTGGATGGCCTAATTTATGTATTTACTTATGTGGCATGGTGAAAGAGCTTAATGTTGAAAGGTAATATGAGGGAACATTTAAAAAAATTATGCAAATGCATGTATAACAACAACCGCAGCACAGTGGCGTAAATGGAAAACATGTTTTTGCCAACTGACACCGTCCATCCTGTGTTAATGCTGCTAGCACTGGTTAGCTTGATGCTAAAGGTAAACCTGCAGGTAGGGACGGGCCTGCAATATGTTCACATTTTGACCGATGGCCTTTAATGATAGACAGTAGAATGATATACACTCGGGGAACATAGGTAAGAGCACATGAAAAGGCTTTTTAATTCGCCAAATTTGAACAGCCTCTCTCTGTCTTCCTTTTATCAAGCAAAAGTAACTTGTTTATTTGGCCACTTGGAGGTTGTAACTTAAGAAAACTTTTCTGTAGTCGACAGAAGATGTGCTCCCGCATGTGCTTTTAATCATTGAGGACAACATTTTATCTTCCCACTGTATTGATTTTTCGTCTTGTCCTGAATTTGTTGAGCTCTGTTCGACTCTCCCAGCAGTTTCTGAGCATCCGATGGCTTTTAAATGTCAACATCTGTCTCCTTCAACTCAAAACTGCAGAGCAACCGGAGGAAACTGGATCATCTTATTCCCTTAACTGGCAACAAAATCAAAGAGTATGATGCATTTTTTACATTGCATCAGTTTGTGTCTCCTAAAGGCCTGCACTACGGCTCACTTAGAAAAAAAAAAAGCCTTTTTCTTTTTTGAGTAAGATAAAAAAAAGCATGCTGATTGATTTCAAGTAATGTATTAATGTATCACTGGTATATTTTGAAGCTCTGTTTCAAACAGGAAGTATTGCTCAACAACATAACAAATTCATGACGAAAAAGGCAACAATCAAAGTTAAAGTCTGGAAGAAAAAGTTGATTGACAGCAGCCTGGTCAACATGAATTCTAAATCCTGATTGGTGCAGAGGAATATGTGACATCCTCTTTACTCCAGAGTCCTGCCCACTTCAAATCTTTCATGTGAAATAATCCAAATCTTGCCAAAACTGGCAGAAAATAAATTCACGTATGATTCCAACTATCTAAATTTACAGAAATACTTCTTACCTGCGTAATGAGGCTCTTTAGTTCGGTCCTCTCCACCTCCCATGATGCCTTGGCCTTGGCGAACTGCTGTGTGAGCTCTTGGGAGCCTTGTCTCTCCTGTCGCAACTCTCCACTCAAATCTTGCAGCGCCACCTTCAGGTCCGCCAAGGTGCTGCTCACGGCGCTCGACTACAGTGAAAGACACGCATGTAAGAACGTGTGTGTGGGCGCACGTGTGTGTGTGTGTGTGTCACTCTGCTTACCTTGATAGTAGGGCTGAGTGGTTGCTCGTCTGCAGCGGCCCTTTTGTCAGACTGGTGGGCGGGGCTTGTCAGGTTCTCCTCCTCCAGCAGCAGGTGCAGGTCCTTGAGGCTGTTCATCTGAGGAAAAAAAACAGAGGAAGATCCCCTTTCATCATTAATCTCAGCCTCTGCATGTTTATCTATCGATATCTATCTACATATTTATATTCTGCAAAGGCAACAATTTACAATCCAGCTACAATATTCACAATATGATACAATACGAACATTTCCCATTTGATGTCTTTGTCCTGGGTAAACCTGAAAGGATTTTATCTTAATTATTTCTGTGATTGAAAATCTCCGACCCCTTCCCCTCATACCTCCAAGATGTCGTTCCACTCGGTGTCCTTCCTGCAGCCCAGCCTCCAGTGTTTGAGGAAGCAGCGCAGTTTGAGGCTGAGCAGTAACAGGGCCTGTTTGAGGTGCTGGGACTCCTGGACCAGCAGAGTCCTCTCCTGGCACCACAACTTCCGCTGAAGCCGAGCCTGGAGGCCCAAACTCTGCAGCTGGAAGTCCCGACGGAGCAGAGCCTTCTGGTGCTCCTCCTGGAGCTGAGAGGGGAAGACGCGCTGACATGAGGACTTGCATGTAATGTATAAAATGGCGTTTCAGTGCTTCTGTGTGAGATTGATGGTCTTTTGTTTACAAGTCAGTATTTGTGCGTCTTGGCAGCATTCAGTGCTGCAAACTGACCAGTGTGAGTTGGAGAGTGGTTTCTCTCTGAGCGTGCCTCTCCCTCTCCAGCTCCCCCTGAGTTCCCAGAGTCGTCTCCTCCGCGTCGGACAGCCGAGCCCGGAGTGCATCGTCATGGACGGGCTGGAAGAAATAAAGAAGGAGATGAGGAAAGGATGAGTGTGGGGTGGTGGGGAGAGAGATACGGAAGGAGTGAAATAAATAAATAAGGACAGGAGCAGTGGATAGGGAAACATTGTTGGGTCGGAAACAAGGAGGGGGGCAGTCAGAGATTAAAGAAAAAGAATAAAACGCAGTAACAGGAGGAGAGGAGCCAAGGGACCAGAGAGTTGGAAGGAAATGAAAAAGGGAGAAACAGCCAAGTGTGAGAAGCACATAACATGGCACTTTTGTGCTAGAACACCCTTTAAATCACGTCTCAGCTTCGGCACGCTATCTGTATGCACACACACACACACACACACACACACACACACACACACACACACACACACACACACACACACACACACACACACACACACACACACACACATCATCTCATGCACTCTCCCATGCCTCATTTGGCTGCTGAGTGAGTGCGATCCATCGACCCACCACTGTACCATTAATGTCCTCTTTCACCCTCCACTGGGCTCAGCCTCTGCCCTCCATCACCCTGCACCCTGAGCAGCACCCGGCCGCTCACAGCCAGTGCTTCTGTTCCAATACGACTCACTGTTGTGCAAAGAGTGAGAGGATCTAAATACACTGATAATACTATTTTACCAACGCTGTGTCCTAGCCTGACATAAAGACTGGAGGCATGGGGAACAAACTCCGCCATTGAATAAGGCAGAGAATGAGTGTCACTGTTATGTCGGTGTAACACACTGAGCGCTCTGCTCACTTCATCGACTGCTTCTCCCGAATATCTGACTCTCTCTCTTCTCGATATCTTTCTGCTTCGTTCCGTTTCACATTCTCGCGCTCGGATGAAGACGCAGACACGCACACATCCCCGGTTACCGTGGAGACACGCCAGCAAAAGGTCAGCCAAACAAAGAGCTTTTCTTCCCCTCGATCCCACAGCTGACGGTGAAGTCACTGTTTGTGTTTGTCGACAACACTGTGTTGCTAGTGGGAGTTCACCACCACTGTACCACATCACAAACTTCAGCTTGAGTGTGTGTGTGTGTGTGAGAGAGAGAGTGTGTGTGTGTGAATGCATATAAATGAGCCTTTGATTAACTTTTCCTGTCATTGTGTGTTTGCACGGGAAAAAGTGATGCAAGTATACACAGCCCACCGTCAGCTTCCTTATTACTCCTCTTAGACAGAATTATACAGGAGCAGGCCAGACGCTTGTTTGTTGCCCCGATTTTTAGACTCCGACCAGCCAAAAGCCGAAGAGTTTGTTTGTCTGTCTGCGTCTACAAAGCAGAGTGAGACATTTGAGTGAGACGTGTCTGTCATGATGCGATTGCTTGTGCTGTTGTGCGACTCACCAGAGCATCGCCCGCCTCCTTCTCTCCTTGCTCCAGCCGGCGGCCGCCCGGCTTTTGCGTCTCATCGCCGTCTGATTGGTTGTTCTCCTCGATTTGACCTTTCACCTCCGGCTCTGATTGGTCCCTATAATCAGGCTGCTGCTGCATGCATGCATGGGCAGGTTAATGAATACAAACAAAAACACAAAGAAAACAAAAACAAAAACTCAAGAGGAGAGAGGGAGGGACAGGGGGGGAGGAGACATTGTGGAGCAAAAACCAAAAGGAGGGGAGTGATAGAAATGAAAGAAAAAACGAGACAAACAAACGCAATAATAAGAATAAAAAACAATTCGACCAAAATGGCGTCGATCCATATGACAACATTGTGAAAAATGAAGAAAATAAAACGAAGAACGATACAGAAAGAGTTGAGTATGGATCTCACAAGATGACGAAAAGGATGTAGAGGAAGAAGAGCTTGGTCAGAGAGGAGAAGGAGAGGGTGGAGAAAAGAAGGAAAAGGAGGATGGAGGGCAAAATGGATGGCTGAAGGGGGAGAGGGAGGAGAGATAAACAAAACAGAAGAGGACATAGAGGAGTGGGAAGAGAGGAGAGAAACAGCAATGGGAGATAGAGGAGGGAAGGGAGAGGGAAACAGGGGAGGAAGAAGACGAGAAGGAGTAAGGCAGTTAGGATGAAAAGTCAGAGCGAAGAGGCCGACGGAGCAACAAGGTGAAGGAGGAGAGGGCGGAGGAATGGGTGGGGTGGGGATGTAAAGCAGGGACAAAAGGAGAAGAAGGAGGAAGAGTGCCAAAGAGGGAAGGAAAGGGGACGTGAGGTGAGCAAGGAGTCAGAGGAAAGTAGGTCGGCATTTAGGGAGATGACGAAGAGGAGGAGGCGTGAATAACGGGAGAAGGGAAAGGGGGAGATGGAGGTAAAGTTCAGAAAGCGGCGGTTATGGTGCCCGTGCATAGAGAAAGGGGAAAGGAGGAAGGGGCGGAAGGGAAGGGGAGGAGAGAGGGAAGGGAAGGAGAGATCGGAGGGGTGTTGGGACTCAGAATTGGCCTCGAATGGAGTCTAAACATGATAATGTATTCTCTTAAAACTTTTTATGATTTCATCACAGCCTCCTGCAGACAGGCAAACTAGTTTAGATTAGAAAATACAGACTTTTATCAGACACAAGTTTCTCTTGGCAGTACACCAACGCAAAAATATCCATCCGAAGTACATTTATTTATAAGACTATTGAGTCTTGTGTTTCTACCAACGTTACTCCTCTTATGGTAAAAAACACAGTCATTATGATAATACAGGACTCAGAATGGTGTCAGAATACTAATTAGCTAATATATAATAAGTATTGATAAGTATTCAAACCAAAACAGACTCAGACGGTGCTTATAGACTATGTTTATAGTTTATTATTTGCCCGTCAAGGACATTGCATGACGCAACAGGAATCTTCATACGAGCCAAACAATACAATTGTATTGGCCTCATTCCAGCACATTGCATTACACCATACATGTGAGTACATCTATATTCAAGCGGCTTTAAATGACAGGAAAGTAGGATTGATATTGCACAACCTCCCTCGATCTGAACCTAGACTGTGTGTTGGTTTTATGATGCTGATGGAAATATAGAAATAAAGAAATAACCCTACTATGTCCATGCATACAAGCAGGCTCCATTTGAGGCCTAAAGCAGTGTCTACATACCAGGTTAGGAAGCAATGTCCCTGCATGCAGAGGACATGGGCGGCATCGCGTGGAGAGGTTCACACTGGCAGCTCAAATCTGAAAACGTCTAATACGCCCATACAGCCGGGGCAGCTTTTGCTTTCACAATTTGATATTTATGTTTTTCAGGAAAGGGATATTTTTCCATTCACAACCGTGTTGGAAGCCCGTCAGGTTCAAATATCATTTAAATTGCCGGTGGTACATCAGATTTGAGCGTGTCGTGTAAATCCATTCTCCACTGCGAGGAGAAACTAAAGCAGCAGGGTTAGATGGGATTGGGAGAATTATGCAGCCAAACTAATGGTTAGGCAAACACAAAACTGAAGAATAGAAAAACAAACGAAAAGTGACAACAGAAGAAGAAAAAAAAAAAAAAAAAAGCTCTTAAAAAAAGAAAAAAAGAGACTGATAACAAATGAAAGAGAGAGAGAGTGACAAGGAGTGAAAAGGAGGAGTGTGTTCCCTGTCTTGTTACCTGCTCCACGGCCGCGTTCAGTCCATCCTGCCCGTCCCCAGAGCCGGGGAGGGAGGCGCAGGGTGAGGCCAGAGGAGACGCTCCTTCCACCTGAGGGTCCCTCCCATCTGCCGGGGGTTTGCCCAGGCCGTCCACCTGCTCCACGAAGGCCTGTAGCTGGCTGTGCAGGGCCTGCAGCCTGCTGGTCAGAGCGCCGACCAGGGGCCGGTCGGCCAGGTCCGACAGCTCTGAGATCTGCGGAACACAGAAATAACTTCAACACCTTCGTCGGCCATTTTTGTGAAAAGCTATCTCTCTATCTTTTTCTCCGACCCGGGCACACGCACCTGGCTGAGAGGCTGAGGTTTCTCCAGGTCACACGGCTCTGCCGCCTCGTTGCTGCAGACCTTGTGATAGATGGACGGGGAAGAGGAGAGGCAGTTCGACTCTGGGGAGGTCAGGAGCTGGATCGCCGTGGAAACCAGGCGAGCCTGGTCCCTCATGGCCAACAAGGCATCGTGGTCCTTCTGCCCCAGGTACCCGGGGAGGGAGGCCGTTGCGTCAGCGTTGTCCTCGATCTTCTTTTTCCGTTCCCTGATCTCCAGGGCGTCAGTCTCACCCCCGACTGGCTCTTTGCGGTGCGGCGGGCTGACGGGAAAAAATACAGAGAGAACACGTTCAGGACTTCTAACACATGTTGCTTTAAAAGATCGATGAACAACTTTTCCCTGATGACCAACACTGGGGTCTGTTTAGTGTGTATTCACTGAGTTATCCAGAAGGTTGTTGGGTTTCAGCAACATGTTCTCTCACTGAAGCAAATCGTTGTGAGGGAAGATGAAAACGTAAGACTACCTTGGGAGGCACTCAGCTGAGTCTCCGGCCTCTGCGTCAGTGTCCAGAGCCAGCCGTAGTGAGGAGGAAGAAGAGGAGGAGGAAGGAGCATGGTAGGAGGCCAGATCACAGCGCTGCAGGTTGGACAGAAGCACTCGGTTTTCGTACTGCAGCTTCTTCACCTTCCCGCCCAGCTCTCCAATCTGAAGCCTCGCCAGCCTGAGCTCCTCCTCGTGGGCCGGCGCGTCGGTGCTGATAAGCACCGCCCCTTCCTGGATGGAGTGCACCGGGCTGTCGTTGAGCAGGCCGTCCGTCAGCGACGCCAAGGAATTGGACGACAGTGCGGACGTCGGCAGCGGGAGATCCGATTTATAGCGGTTCATCTCGTTCATCAGGAGTTTGTTCTGTTCCTCCATCTCGATGAGAGACCTCCTCAGTAGCTCCGCCTCCTCCTCCACAAACTGGAGGTGTCGCTGGAGCTCCATGACGTTTTCAGATGAAGCCCCTCCCCCGAGTCCCAGACTGCCACCAACACCGGAAAGCTCCTGTGGACCATCTAGGGAAAAAACAGAAGAGAGATTAAAATATACTTAAGTGAATGAAATAAATGAATCATGCCAATATAAAAATAGAGATGCATTTCAAAACTACCTTGTGGCCCCTTCATGTCATCCATCTCAGCTCGGAGCCCCCTGTTCTCCACCTCCAGCTCAACGATGCGCCGACTCAGCAGGTTGGCCTCCTCCTCCACCAGCTTCAGGTGGACTCTGATCTCCGCCTCGCGCGTGTGGGGGGAGTCAGCCACCTGGGTGGGGTCAAATAAAAAGGACATTAGGGAGAGGGGAATCACTTTCTTAATCCACTCCCACCTGCTCCTTCACACACGTTAAATCAGCTGTAGACCTTTAAGGCTGTTCGCATTAATTATTGAAGGGCGTTTATGAGTTTCTACCATGATTAGAAAGGAAAAACTGTCTTATGAATATCATCATCAATAGTAATAACATTTTCAGTCCTGGATATTGAAATCCGCATCATTACGCATGGGAGTGGAAAGTCAATATTGTAACAACTGATACAGTATATGATGATACATGTGTTTGTTGTTTTCAGCCTTAGTCACTGAAACGGGTCTAAAGTGAGTTGGATTTAATGAGCTTTGTGGGGAGTTTTGGCTGTTTCTAAAACAATACACACGCAGCGCTGTAGAGTTTTCCCAGGCGTTTTTTGGCATTTGGGTTTATAGGGAAACAAAGTGGGAAGGCACTTTACAAACTACGACCATCATAATAGCTCTCAGGCAAACATCAAGATATACAAAGTTAAACGGTATAAAGATGGAAAGTCAGTTTATATTTTCCTTAAGGTGTTACAACACTTCTGTGGGCTGTATCCCTATCATCTAAATATGAAATCCTCCTCCATTGTGTGGGAATCTTTGATTCTCAATACTTCATGGCCTTGCTCACTAACCACTACGCTGTCTGCTCTAATCTTCTCATTTTATCACGTGAGAAACGTTTGTGCTCCTGTGTGAATCGGCTGGAAAACAGCGTCTGCCCTCCTCGTCCTGCACTCACCTCCTCCACGGTGAGCGAGGCGTTGACGTCCCCGTACAGCGACCTGAACTTGGACAGCTCCTCCTTCATGGCCTCGCTGTCCTTCACCAGTTTGGTCAGCTTCTTGCACATCAGGGCTGACTCCTCTTTGGCAAAGTGGAGCTGACACTTCAGGTCCGAGCTGTCCTCCTGCGGCGACGGGACAGAGAGAGGAGAGACAACTGCTGTGTCACAGAGAGGCGGACGGGTACACACACACGCATGCTGTCATGCCATCATGCCATCATACAATGGACATGTATCTGTTTTAAGGTTTTTCCTCTAATAAACAAGCCAAACGTTTGTAGGTTGAGAAAAAGCTTGAAAAATGAATCTTCTCCGAGTTTTTTTTTTACTGTATTTTGGTCAGAAGATGCCATGGACTCATGAACTGGAAAGAAATCAACAGATTTAAAGTAATTTGGTGCCGACCTATCCTGAACTGTTTGAGTTCAGGGGAAAATGTTTTATTAAAAAGTATTATGGATATCATTATAAACCAATTCAGTTGTGTCAAATGAAAGAACATTTATGATTTAACAATATTCCATAAAGACTAAAACTCATAAAGGACAAAACATGATGAAACCGAGAGACATCGAGACTGAGACAAAGATAACAGACAAGATAAAGACACACACACACACACACACACACACACACACACACACACACACACACACACACACACACACACACACACACTCAATATGCAGCCTATTGTATGTGAGTATGTGTGATTATCTATTGATTTTCCATACAGTCTGGAACGTATAGATACAATGTTTTCAATCAGTTGCACCAGACAGTGAAGCTGAGCGGCTCATGAATTATACATGAATCATACGTCTTGATGTCAGCGGGTATCTGCTCATCTACTGTACACCACTATACAGCACCTGTAGGGATCTGTTTAAACTGCTGGTCTTGTAACGAAGGCTTTCACACACACAGGGTGAGAGGTTCAGTAGAAGCTGACATGGATGGAAACACACAGAAAGTAAAAGCTGCAGACAGATGGATAAATGCTTAAATCCACTCAGACAACTGGACAACATGAGCGGTTTGGAGTGAAGTAAGTGATGATTTTGTTACTGAACTGTGTCCTGATGTTGTTTTTATTAACCGTGGGGATGTTTGGGCATCGTCTCTCTCTGTTATAATATGCAGCAGACTGTCTGTCAATTGAACAGGAGCCACAATCCGGTACAGTCCTGCAACTCAAATGGGACGACTTGGATGCTCATTCTATTTAAAGTTTGCCTTGAACTTGGAAAATAATGACAAAGAGCTATTTTACTAGCTTGCGGCTTTTAGCTACCAAATGGTGAGGCCTGTGTTTGTTCCTCGTGAGGCACAAAGGAAACAGAGAAAGTCCAGAAAACACTCATTAGTGGTTTGCCTCGGAGAACGTCACACAGCATATGAAACGAATGTTTACCGCATCTAAAGTTTGCCGACATTACACCAAATAAAGCTGAAGCAGAAACAAAAACCTTGACCATATTAAAATTGAGCATTGGTGTGTTTTACTGCGTATGAATTATTAACCTTTGAGTTTGTAAAATAAAGAAGTTTAAAGCTTTAAACACTGATCAATCATCATGTCAGTGAACCGTGGAGATCCGTTTTGGGTTTTACGGCAACTGTCCTGTACGGGTCGGTCTCAATGCTCTCACCAATCAGATTTAGTTGTTGTAAAAAAAACTAAAAACCTTCTGATAAGCCCATAGTACACTGCCTGCCCAGCATCAAAGAGTCAGTGACCAGCTGGTGAACATAGTAAAGCGTTTAGCATTTAAAAAGTCAGATATTTCCCTCAGTAGTTGGTGGGGACCAAAACAGAGCTAAAAGAGAGTGGATGTTGGACTCACATTCATCAGGTGGCATGACATCAGCTAATTGTTATTGTGTCTGCAAACCAACTCCAGAAGGGCCGTGTTTCTGTGGGTTGATTCAGCTTTAAAACGTTCCCACGTACTGTATATTGATGTGTGTGTCTCTACTCACTACCGGCTGACCGAGGTGACCCCGTGCACCTCATTCCTCAGAAGCAGCTCTGTGGCTCTATTTGTTTTACGGCCTGTGGAGCCTTTCCAACCACCGTAAGCGAGGCGAGCGGTAGCCGGTCGACCATTTATGGTATGAGGCTTGGAGGGGAAGCGTTAGCAGACTGAGGGTAGATGTCAGTGAGAGAATGAACTTCACCGCAAACACCTTCTGTGGTGATATTTTAGCCCTGTGGGTTTTTAATCTGTATCTCTGTGTACTCTGTTGCGCTGTTAAACCTGATCTCGCACACTTCCAGCTCCCAGAGTTTTATTTCACGGAGGGAAAAACAGTCTTTCAGCTGTGTTTGAATTATTTTAGTGATTTGGAAAAATAAAGAAGGGGGACGGGGGGAGACCTCGGAAAGGGAAGTGAATTTTTTTTTCTATTAATGGAAGAGAAGTCAGACAGAATGAAGAGGAGGTAGTGGTGTCGGGGCCTGATCTTTAATCCAAGCATAAACAAAAACTGGGTACGCAAGGATTACAGTAAGTACAAATACCTGCAGGACAAGATGGAGGGAAGAAAAAGAGAGGAAGACATGATGTGGAGATGAGGGGGAATCGAGGAAATGCTGATGCATCTGCTTCAAACTGCACACGGCTTGTTTGGACAGATAAGAGTGTGATCCCCGGAGGAAATGGGTCACAGACAACAGAGAGACACACAGACAGCTCAGTTATGAGCTGAGAGGTGGGAACACACTTAGAGGATCAAACGTCGTAGATTTCCAACATGGCGGCCGTGGTCGGTGGCCCCGGACAACCTCAACACGTCTATTCTGAACACAATTGGTGTTTGAAGCAGAAACAAAAAGAACGACACAGCTGTTTAACCCTTCGTCCACGGAGCCCGCGGTTTCGCGTGGTGACACTTGAAACTTTTCTCTAAGTTTCTAAAATATTCACAGCACCCCGATAATACATCGCAAAAATATAATTTTACGTCTGGCGGAAAGAGACGGCTTCCTGCTTCCGGGTGCCTGCCCAGGCAGAGCCCAGCATAATTTTAACATCATCAGGCAAGCGAAAGGGCAGCAGTGTGTCATCTGACGCTGGAAAAAAAAAAAAAAAAAATCCTTCTCTGTGATTAGTTGAGTCATATGTCCGTCGCCATTTCGTGAACTAAACAACCAATGTACACTCAGGAAAATCTCAAAAGGACTACCCACTTGTACAGCATGTACACACTACAGTTTACAATCAACATCATGACGACAAAGAGATTCTGGAGAGCAGCGAGGAGGAGGACGACGCGTCGTCGTCAGAGCTCGAAGGCTTTAGTTCTTCTGAGGAAGATGGGTAAGTGTAGTTACTAAACTTTGTTACGTGTCTGTAAGGCTGCATGGTGCAAACTAGTAATGTGTACAAACTAGTAATGTGTACAAACTAGTAATGTGTACAAACTAGTAATGTGTACAAACTAGTAATGTGTACAAACTAGTAATGTGTACACTGCAGGAGAGCACGAGAGCCAGCCACGCGGTGCACACTGCTGTTCACGTTACTACGTCATGATCTAAGTAATGTTTACACACAGTCTGCTTTGTACAACACTCTGCTTCACGTTACTACCACTAATATTTATACATCCAATGCGGAGCGCTATGCTAAAATTACTACCACAGTCATGATCTGAATAATATTTGCACATCCAATGCGGAGCATTCTGCTCAATCGTTACGTCATCTTTCTTTCAACTGACTAGTATTGATTTATTTTACAGAGAGGAGCACCATCCGCCCCGACCAGCCTGGCCAGCAAAGAGGCAGCGCGTTGACCGACGACTAAAGACACCATCTCCAGCAAACAGGGCGCGTGCTGCCCGGCGACTACTTTCACCTCAGGCCAGATCAAGAAAGACAGCAGCACGTGCACCACCTGCACCTACGCTGTCCTGGAGGACGGATGAAGACCCGGACACTGCTCCCCCCGTCATCAAGTTCCAGCCCGGACACCTGGTCCACATGTCAGTGCCACAGCAACACCCATTGAACTCTTCAAACTGTTCTTCCAACTAAGTCCACGGTGGGTCGCAGGGTTTGCGAGCTTTGCAGCATGAAGAAAGTGAGAAAAGACACGGCGTGGAAGTGCGAGGCGTGTAACGTTCCCCTCTGCCTGCAGCTGAACAGAAACTGTTTCCATGACTGGTATGCCATGGCATGAGGATATGCCATTGAAGCATATATACTTGTATATTGTAAATGGTCTAGTCTTTGTTCTGTTTTATATTTCTGAATATATATTCTGTACATATTTTCTTTTTTTTTTATAATACATATTTTTATTTAAAAAAAAAAAAAATTGTTGTGATGGTCATTTTTCATTTGCACACACTCCCTGAAGCTTTATCTGCACTATGAAGTCATTTCTCAGTCCCATTTTTATCATTTTGGTGAAAGCTGTGAAAGACCATATTTCTACTCAAAAAACGATAATAAAAACTTTAGTTTTAGACATTTATTTACATGTATCTAACATTTTATTCATATATTTCACTGCTTTTGTGAACCTAAAACCTTTGGTAAACCAATTGCCATCACCTAAACAGAGTCACCACCTGAGTAAAGTTAGGTTTTTTCAAGCGATATGAAGAATTTCCAAAAATCGAGATTCCATTTTTCAGCTTTAGTGTCATATTATAAAGTTTTTTTCTTTACACTTTTGCCTTACGACAATGGTGCCTCATTATATAGATAGCTGAGATTGTTCTGCAATTTATGATGTAAAACATGGGTATATATCTTATATGCAAGTGCCTTAAAAGGTGAATCTAAGAAAATTATGTCAAATCGAGAAAATCGACTGAAAATGACCTCCAGTGTGCAGTGAGTTAACGGAGGATTGGCACTAAAGGTGATAACTAACTGTGTGAGTCCTATAATTAGAGTGCCAGTCTCCAGAAGCAGCAGGTTTGCTGTCGTACCTGCTCTATGGAAATGACTGTCGGAGCACAATGACAATAATGGGATGTTTCGCTCTCCCTGTTTTGTGATTCTGTTCATTGATTCCATTCAGTTTATATCAATGGTTTGAGTACAATGAGAGTAAAGGGCTGTATTTATGATGGTTCTGGTGTAGCCAGCAGATATCAGGCACCAAAACCTTCTTCTCCGCTTATTGTTTAGCAACTTGAGATGAAAGACGACGTGCGCGTCCGGATTGATTCAGAGGCGGACAGTTTACAAGCGACTTCTAGAACAATAAAAACCTACATCCTCGGGCGATACTCGGTGGGCCCTGAGATCTCATTTGGGACAATGTGTTCCACCCCTTTGGCTCTCCACAAGGATTGTTCATTACGACTGACCACAAAAGGCAACCAGAACGCTTCCAATAACAAAAAATTCTTCTCCTGCCGCCGACAGAATCAGTTTGTAGAGATCAGGTTGCCATAAAGAGTTATGTGACATCTTTGTGATTTCTTTTGGGGCTACCAGATAATACAAATCTTTTTTCTTCTTCTCCATGAAGAAATCCCATTTTGTTCACGGTTTTACTTTTGTTTTTAAATGAAAGGAACATAACTGAAACGCCTCATCCTGTTAGAGTTCCTCTGCGCGCAAAATGATTTTAGGAGCGTGATTCAAGAAGCGCGTTTCCAAACCTCTCTGATTCTCACGTCTGTTCGATACGCTCATAGACGAGTGGGAGGGAGTCACGGTCACAGCTCCTGTCACCGGCAGGACATGCAATTACGTTTCTGCAGAGACGACGGCTGCCTCCAGCGATGCTGACACCAGGAAAACGTGTCGGCATCGATCCAACGCTGACGCCATCAAAATATGATGATATTCATGTATTTATTGTTTTGACGTTTTTAGGACATCTGCTCTCCTGGATATGACTGACAGGAAATTGAAGAAACATCCCAAGCAGGACTGTTGTGTAATATTGGAGTGTGTGTGACAAATCCTGCTTATTTTATTCCCGTTAGGTATTTTATATAATAATAACGAGGATAAACTAAATGATGCTTGAGGATAAACGGGTTAGCTGCCTCATAAAGCAATATATATATTAAATAAAAAATGATCTAAACAAGCTTTTCGTGATTGCGTTACATGTCCCTTTTGCAAGCGCGAGTGTGTGAGTGTGTGTGTGTGTGTGTGTGTGTGTGTGTGTGTGTGTGTGTTAGATACATGTCACTCTCTCCAGGTTCAAGTGTCTTAAAAGTTTATCTGCTGAAACTGCACTTTGTGTCACTTATTGATTTGTTGGACCATCTGGAGGAACATAGGTGTGGGTTTGCGTGTGTGTGTGTGTGTGTGTGTGTGGGGGTGTTACCTGTGGGCAGAGCTTCTTGTCAGGTTTGTTGTTGGGTCGTGCTCCTCTTTTCCTCTGGGAGTTCTGCAACATAGACACATACAGAGGGTTCTTAGTAAGAAGTGACACTTTCGATAGGATGAAGAATGAAACGTAGAGGGATCACCTGCAGGGGAATCACACGTGTGATCACAACTACACTCAAAGTTCCAACTCTTTTCAACTAATTATTTTCCAGGCTGCATTTTTAAACTTCCTCTAGTAGGCAGAACACCAATGATTTCACCTTTACGTCATCTGAACAGAGCCCCTGTCAGCTGATGCAAAGACACGAGACAATAACACATCCAGGAGCCTTTTCACAACTCCAAACCATCCCGTGTTCTCGGACGATTAAAGCAATTTTGTCATTTTTCCAGACGTTGAAGGCGACACTAAAGACTCTTTAAAGGGATCTTGACAGTCCCCCCCCCCCCCCCCCCCCCTCCCCAGTTTACCAAGACGTCCTTCGGGTGAACCTCGTGAAAGGTATAGTTTGACATATATCTATCTTAGGACACAGTTCCTCTCCCTCTCCTGCTGAGCCCCCGATGTCACTGCCACAGTGATGTTGATCATCCCCAGAGGGATTTGGATCACCACTGATGAAAAGAGTGTGGAGTTACAGCCGTGGGGTGGAGGTACAGAGAGAAATAAAAAGAAGAGGGGGAAAAGAAAAGCATAGATCTAAATCCTAATGACATGAACCAAAAACTGGGTTGCATTGCTAAAAACTCACACATCTGGACACACACACACACACACACACACACACACACACACACACACACACACACACACACACACACACACACACACACACACACAATCCTCTGCTCATCCAAATGTCTGCCTAGAGCATTAGACTCTCATAAATCATCATGCTTCCTTCTCTTAAGACCCAGGACCAATCACACACACACACACACACACACACACACACACACACACACACACACACACACACACACACACACACACACACACACACACACACACACACACACACGCGCGCGCTGCAGTGCGAGAAGCTAAGCTCATCTGGCTCAATCCGTTTCCATGGAAACAGGCTACTCTCTCTGCAACCAAGCACCGACAACAAAAGAAAGGACTGGAGGGCAGAAAAAGGTGAGAAAGGAGGACAAATAATCACACTGTTGTCGTTCTTTCATTCATTTGGACTTCCCCCAACATTTAAATGAAATGTTATTTTAATGTTGCAAGTGATTGGTTGAAATACTGAAACCCTGGACATGAGGACTCTCCTCAGGTCCAGGTAGAGCTGCAGGTGCAGCATCAGCATGAGCGGGATTTGCTTATTTGTTTGATGTTTGTTTTCACAAGTCTGTCTCCCTCCTCCCTCACCTCTCCTCTTTCTATCCCCTCATCACTTTATGGGTTCTTTCCATACCTTTTACATGTTTCATCTCCCGCTATCCCTCTCTCCTCTCCTCACTCCTTCCTTCCCTCCCTCCGTCACCTTTCCTACTTTAGCGTCAGTTTATCGGGATGCAAACAGTCTACGAAAACTCAATGATCAATGAGCCCGATAATGGAGCCCCTGAGTCTGGCTGGATGTTGAACAGATGTTGGGACTACAGATCACACTTTAGCTGAGCAGTGTTCAATTGCAGTGCCGGAGGGGGGGGGGGGGGTCCATGGGAAATTAATTTGTGGTAATTTGTGCATGAGCGATTTAGCAAGAGGAAACCACGAGCAATTGCAACACAAAATCCTAAAGCGTATTTTAAATAGTCACTATTGAAGGGTGATTGATGGTATGAATAGAAGAGACATTCTCACATCACTAATTAGGGCGGAGGCAGCAGTGCGGTGCGTTTTCAAATGTGCAATGGAGCCTTCATACCTGTGTATAATGTCATTTTGGCGCGGCGCGGCTGCTTGTGGGTCTGCTCATCCAATTACATTTCACCTCTGTTTCTCTGTTAAACAGCTGATTCGAGACTCACTGAAGGCGCAGGTAGAAAATCCACGGCCCGCCACTGCATTTTGGTAACGTTGAAATAATTGAAGGGATCATACAGATAAATAAAACAAAAACGTTAACACAACTGCCATCCCAGTCCATTCTAACACGCACAGGTGTTACTAATGACACTAACGATGCAATAATGACATCAGACAGTCAGCTGTGTGAGCCTCCGCTGACCCGCTCCGACTGTGACATCACAGGGCGCATAAAATAGCTGCAAAAAAACGGTCAACGAGGCACCTGAAGAGCAAGACAACAACAACAACAAAGACACGCTGAGTCAGTTTGTCGGAACTGACCACCATCAGCCTGAAATGTGTCCAAATCGCCTTCTTCTATACCGGCTGCATCAGCAAGCAAACATCAGCTTTAAGTCGGCATTTGAAGGCACACCTAATACTCACAGTGGTTATAAATGTTCAATATGCATTATGTAAAAGCGCGCACACACACACACACACACACACACACACACACACACACACACACACACACACACACCAGGGCCTGGTTCTCATGTTTCCGAGCCCACAGGTCTACAGTTACACTGCAGATAAGATAACCGGTTGACTTCCATGTTATCTGATATTTAACAGCTTCTGGCTGTGTCCTCTGCTCCTCTAGCGGCAGCAAAGGGTTTTTTGTCAGGTATATTTCCCAGTCGTCACATAATGAAAGGGAAAAGCAGCAAAAAAACGATGACAAAGGCAGATATATATATCGGTAGATGAAGTTCCAAAAACATAAATGCACCCAAAGCCCTCCTTTGCCTGGTGGATGGAGGGACAGCGCTCCGGACGGAGAGGGAAAGATGGACGGACAGATAACAATAGCGATGGCAGAGCGGAGGGGGGAAAATGGTGGAGAGTGAAAGAGAGGGATGTTGTCATTCCTCCATCATGGATGAGGAGGCAGAGCAGTGTGAACTCTTGCTTCCTTTCCAAACCAATCTGATCTGCAGCTCAACCGGCCGTGACACGGCATCAAACGCATCGAGAGATCTGAGAGTCCGGATGATGGGGACGGGAGAACGTAAGAAACAGGATGAACTAATGTTGAACCTCTGGATGTGGAAATGATGTGAGCTCTGAGAGGTCGCGAGACTGCGAACGCAGAGCAAACGAGGACGAAATACAATGAAGACGGAATAAAGACAGGAAAGTAAACAGCAAATGTTCTCAGGAAAAAAATGACAAGATGCAAAAGAATATTTAGCGGTAAGAGCTGAAAATAGACACGGGGGAATGAAAGCAGGGTGAGACAACACACACACACACACTGATAAAAAGATTAAAAAGTGATTGAGAAGTGGCCGTGTGTGCGTCAGGAGACGTCTCTACAGTGTGTGGATGTGACTTCCGAACAGAGATGGTTTCAGCAGCGTCGTCAGGTTCAGGCCCCTCAGGCAGGTTACCCGACTATAGAAGAGATTGCTCCCTGAGAACGGGAGGGAGCAAGCAGCACGGACATCAGATTTGCTCTCGGCGTGCAAGGACTCAACCTGAAGCGAGGAGGGATATGAAATCCCGAGAGCCGCGCAGCGGAGAGGAGAAGCAATTTAAGTGCATGGGCTGTGTATTATTTTCTGTTTTCACCGCCTTGGGAAGCTCTCTGTGCGTCGCCTGCTCTAGAGAGGTGCTGTATAAATACACGTTGCTCACCTGATTATTACGAGCTTTAAGCCGACTTTTCTACTCGGTAAAGACTAGTTTGCACACATGGGACTGGAGCTGAAAGGTGACTAGCTTAGCTTAGCATAAAGACTGGAAGCAAAGGTACACAGCTCTCTCTCTCCATAGTTCAAACATACGCCGAACAACACCTCTAACTAATTAATGCTTTGCATCTTATTCTTTCAATCTGTATAAAAAAACTGAAATAGTCAAATGACTGTGTTTTTCCCCAGAGAGTTACGTGCTGAAACTTTATTTTTCTTCCAACGGGTATATTTGTAAGAGTAACCTCCCATATTGGCTGGTTGCTTTTAAGGGGTATAGCACTGTGTTTCGTAACACACAGACAGCACTGGAAACATACAGAGGTGGTATTTTTCACGTGCAATTTTAAAACCATTTCCTGGTCTTAGGGCTTTCTGGTAGGCGAAACAGCTGTGACCCCAGCATGTATTTCCAGTGGTTGTTTACGACGAGGCCATGTTGTCTTGTTCATGGACAAACCACGTTATGAGCCGCAGGTTCACAGCACAATGAGAGACATATATTTTTATGAGCAAAACAGCATCTAGTTACCAGTTATGTCATATTCCCACAGCTCGGCTGGCGGGACACAAAAGAACTCAACACACTGCAAAGTCAAACTTTAAAGTCACAAGGGTGTATTTGATTTCTCAAAAAAAAAAAAAAAAAAGAAGCAGAAATGAGATCTGATTGCCGGAGAACGAAACGGAGAGAAAGGGTGTGTTCGTGTGCGTGCCGATATAAAGAGAGTGCAGGTTTGTAGAGGAGGAAAGTGATTTATTTGGAGTGCGGGCAATGTGCCAGCCTCAGACTGAAGGAACACCACAATCATGTCTCTCCATCATCACCGACACACACACACACACACTGGAACAAAGGGTCTACACCACGCAGCACACAATGAGTTGCATAACCAGGTATCGTGTGTGATAACGATGGATGGAAGTGATACTTTCTGCAAAAAAAAATCCTGCTATAAAAAAAGACATCCAAGAATGTTAATGTGACAACACAAATCGGATGCTGGCAACAAATTCCAACATCCTACTTATACTTAGTCACACTTTGATAACAGCTTCTAGAGTATTCCGAGGATGCGAATGCAGCGTTCGCTTGTCTGCAGCAGAGGAAAGCAGCTCAGAGCACAACGGAGCCGAGCAGATAAGACGAGAGCAACACCAGCGTTTCCCTAAATCCCCAGACTGCTCGGCTCATTACGACACGCTCTGCAGTGTCTCACGCGCGTTCACACACTTCTGGGTGAAAACCTTATGACCACCCTGCTGGTACTGCACTGGGATGTAAACAGGACGCTACTGCGGGCGCCTGGAGCAGAACGCCTCTTTGTCTGCTGAGATGTCGTCGATGAGCCGGAATTGAGGATGAGAAATGAAACGGATCGGACTCTTTGGCTTCCAGTTGTTCATTAAGTACACCGGCTCGCTTTGGTTTATTTACTACAAATCAAGCTTTACGTCGCCTTAAACAATAGTTGCTGCTGCTAGTTCTTTGCCGTTTCCGTTCATTTCAATTGAATGATGTCTATTGGCACAAGTTTGTGAAATCCATCAAGCCTGCAGTAACATCATCATTATGAGTAATGCAGAAGAGACACTATTGTAATACTGATGGACGATTATGGATAACACAAACTGATTTGTATATGAGAAGTACAGACATGAATCTGTAACACAACCGCTGCCTGAAACAGAGAACTAAAATATGTAAAACATTTACAATTGTGTGAAAATGATCCACTAACTTTAGAGGTACATCATTTTTTTTCCAGGATTTGAGGCAAACACGTCTCCTGGTGAAGTACCGTTTGTTTACTTTGTTGTTCACTAAAATGTGCAACGGGAGCAGAAGAAATGAAGAGTCATGAAGTCCTCAGACTGACTCTGTATTATGAGTGACAGAGTAATATCAATTTAAAGTTATCCGACATTAGCAACAATAAGCTACCGGTCAAACCAGACCAAGGAAGTCTGTAGCTGCAAAGGGCAGTTTTATTGTGAATTCATTTAACTTTGTAGTTGCAGGAGCAGGGTTGTGTTCATTCCTCATTGAATGATACATGATGTCATTCTAACATATTTTACTGGACTACAATCTGTTATGGTGTCAAATGAGCTTGTAAAGGCACAGTACAGGACCAGACTGAGTGAGGCAAATGTGTCTTCTAGTGTTTCACCCTGTCAGGGCGATTTTCACACACGAAAGAAAGAAAGAAAGAAAGAAAGGAAAATATACGAGCTTTCCAAACCAAATGGAGACCAACAAAAGCTGCTCATTAAAAGTGAAAAATAGGATTTAAACCTTAATTTCTCTGCATGATCTCACACCTCTGCCTTTGTAAAATCCTGAAAGGAAAAATCTGAAACACTGAAGCATTTTATTTCTTGAATTTAGCATTTAGTTGACTTAAAACAAAGGCCTCTTTCTCTCCTTAACACCTCTCAGCTTGTTCACATGCATGTGTCCACATTACTGCAGGGAAGGTTGTGAGGACAGGGGGAAGAGATGGAAATGTTTTTTTTTCTTTCTTCAATTTAACAGCTCAAGAAATAGTGCTGCACAATTAATCAAAATGTTTTATTGAAATCGCAATATGGCCTATACTCACAGGAAGCGCAATATTTGTTGAGGTCGAAATGAGTGTAGAAGAACTATCTTAAACTAAATCATCTTTGGAACAGGTCGCGACACAAATCCCACCAAAATAAGGAGGAGCAGATATGCTGAAGGTAAAATAATTCATCTCATGGTTTCTCTCCGTCAGAACGATACAAATGGAGTGTTTTTGTCCTCTGTTTTACAGCCCGGGCATCTGAGCAATGACGACCGCTCAAAATGACTCACGAGGAAAACCCATCGAGTCAGTATCGATTCAGTTCAGATCAATACAGTCTTGTATCCAATTAAAGTGTTTCCAGCTCCATTGTATATTAGCGCTTCGGGGCATTTTTTTTTAGCTTGTTTCTTTTCTTTTCTGTTTTGATTCTAATGCTGCGTAATGATACAATACTGCTCAATGTTACTTTACAGGACCAGATGAGTCGTGAATTGATGCCTTTTGGGTGTCGACAAAGTAATGGATATATTGTTGAAAATGAGAGTAAGAAAACAGTCACCTGAATCGCCACATTCATTAGAGAACTTTGTTAACAAAGAAATTATAAATCACACAATCCTTCAACTGAAAAAAAAAAAAAAAACGTCTTATAAATACAATTACAAATTCATTTGATTGATGCTACAAAAAAAAAAATCCAAACAAAGGCTGTATGGAAGACAACTACCTTCTCTTGCGGCGGCTTCACCACAACCGAGTGCACACACCTTTTCTTCAGCCCTCCTGAGAAGGCTTTTCCTGTCAAACTCTGGTGTTAATCAATCTGCCGCAGGCCTAATGAAAATGCTACGCCGCCTGATGCAAATGATCCGGACCCGGCTGTGAATCAGCATGCTAGGTCACCTGAAGCTGCACCGATGCAGACAGACAGACAGCTACTATCCAGCTGTACGCGCTCAGTATCGGCCTTCTTCTTCATTTGTATGTCATTTAAAATACGATGGTTTCAAAGCACACATGCGTTTGTGTCGCCGCCGCCGGCGAGAGAGAGAGTGAGAATGGTCAATCAGCATCACATTGCATTGCATTAGAGAGACTGATGGGGACGGGGGCATGCCGCTCTGAATCAAGTGCATCAGCAGCTCGTCCCACTTCCACTTTGTCTGTCTCTACCTCCCTCCACTCTCATCTCCATTCTCCCTCTCATTCCGTCTCTTGGCTGTATTTGAGTCAGACAAAAACGGTCTCCTTCTCCTCCTCCTCTGGATACTTTGGCTCGTCGCACACAAACACACTCGGAAATGTGCAAACAAAGCATCAAGGGAGAGAAGGATGGAAAAAAGATGTGAGGAGGAAGAGAGGAGGAGGAAGAGAGGAGGAGGAAGAGAGGAGGAGGAAAGGAGGATAGGAGGGAGGGGGGAGGAAGGGCAGTTCTTTGTTACCAGAACGCTGCTCACTTCCAGCTGATTCCATTACAGAGAAGTGTGTGTGTGTGTGTGTGTGTGTGTGTGTGTGTGTGTGTGTGTGTCTCCAGACACTCTGCTTATTAAGGCAGTGTGTTAGTAGGTGACCTTGCGCAAATGAACACCACTTAATGTACAACCTGAATGCTTTATATTGATCTGAATTATTCATGTGTGGGTTGTCTATATACTGTATGTGTGTTTTGTCTACATATGTGTGTTTTGTCTACATATGTGTGTTTTGTCTGTATGTGTGTTTAGCTGTGTGTATTTTTGTATTAAGCCATTTTTTTCACACACACACACATATATATATATATATATACATACACAGAGCTGCGTGTGTAAGGACATAGCGAGAGGTTGTGTGTGTGTGTGGCAGAAGTCAAGCCTCAACCTAAAACGCTCCTCTCGCCTCATCCCCCATCCATCCTCAGGGTCCTATTGCCCCTAAACCTTCATTAAAGGGCTATTGTCTCATACAAACCAGCTCATTTATGTTTGTTTTGTAGGATTCTACATTGAATGATATCATTATTTAGTTCACTCAACTGATTTATTGTATGCCCACTGCAGGCCACAGTCAGACGTGTCTCCTTTTGATCACGTGTCTGGACAACAAATGTAAAATAAATACAATAATTAATGTATTATCCAAATTGTTGAGGATATATTTTGTGTAGACCTGACAGATTGTTCCAGCTCGACAGTACAGCACATCTCAGATTGTGTGCTAAGAAACAAACTGAGCTCAGGGCAAAAATTTATGAATGAACACTTTTCCATTTCAGGAGTCAGGGTTTTTGCTTAAGTTCTGTTGGTGCCACTTCTCTCAGGGACATTTTTTTTTCTCAAGTTTCAGAGCAGAAAACACCTGAATATGCAGCCTGATTCCAACCAAAACACACGGCATGGCTCTGATAGGCAGGAGCAGCATATGGCTGAATAGAGATAGACACGTCAGTGTCAAAAAGGGAAATGGACTGAGAGGATAAGAAGGAGCTCAATGTCTGGCTAATTAAATATTTGATTGTCTGACCTCCTCAGAGGATGCAGCACCCATTTACATCCCCCCCCCCCCCCCCCCCCCCCCCCCCCTCCGCCTCACAACAAAACGCCCCGACAACCACAGACTATGATACGTTGCCGTGGCGACGGCTTTTGCAGCCTGTCGCCACGCCGCCCCGTTGGCACCACATTAATGAAAAGACAGAGAAAGAGGAGGGAGAGGAGAGGAAGGAAGGGAGGAGAAACAAATTGCAGGGAGGGGAGGATGCATGAGGAGAGGGTCTGAGGTTTGCAGGAGAGAAAGTGAGAGAAAATATGGAATGAGAAGAGAGAGGAGGAGGAGGAGGAGGAGGAGGAGGAGGAGGAGGAGATTAAGGGAGGAGGGTGGTTTGACGGAGTAAATCAAAAACAAAGAAAGCCCGGACCCTGAAATCGCTCCCGACGCGAGGAAGCCATACCTCAAAACAAAACACACATCATCGCTAATGATTCCAGCGCTCTCCTCCTGTCCTCCTCTTCATTTGCTCTCGTTTAGGAGGTTTGTTAATGAGACCAGATAATTAAATCATTTGCACACCGCCTGCATGTAGAATCAGGTAAACACAATTTACATGAAAGCATCAACAGCAAACAGCCAAAGCGTCTCTTGTGCCTGGGGATGAAAGCGGAGGCTTGATGATCTCCGGACTGTAAGCGGCGGCGCTTACAGTCCGGAGACTGCAACTAAATGCGTCTTTGCGTGCCTAGAAAATGTAGAGATTCAGTATAAACAACATTTCTCACTAAACTGTAGTTCTGTAATGGCATGAATAATAACACAAAACGGGGAAAATCTTATTGGTTGGCTCGGGAAACAGTTTCTTTTTTCTCTGTGCAGGAAAAAAAAAAAGCCACAATATCCCTCTGCGTATATTTGGAAGTATGTTGTAATTCTAATGCAAAAGCAATGTGAACCTTTCATATAAACATGACATATTGTTTAATATCTCTGCAAAGTGTGGAAACATGGAAAAAGCTTTTCTCCACAATTTTATCATATTTGTAAATGTGAGCACAGAGGAAAGACTGCGAAGATGATTTATCGGTTCACATGTTTGAACCTTTCCAGGAAAGAAGAAACAAATGATGGAAATGATTGACACAAACGCCGATTTTACATTTAAAAAAAACTGAAAAAATGAATTGACTGAACTAAAGTTACAAGCCATTCGAAAGGGATATGTTCATAAAAGTACATGTCATAAGTGTAATTACATTGTGCGATGGCGTTGCTCGCTTGTGACGGATGTATTAGTGAGTGGCTGCTGCTTCGCAGGATGTTGAACGGTGGCTCAGAATCCCTCTCCCCCTTTCCACCACCCACCAAACCCAATGACCTGATGGATTCCCACTAAGTCGTGACTGCGCCGTCCCGAAGCTGAATCTAAACGTCACCTTCTCGTGAGTCCACGGAGCCACGCCCGGTGATTTACAACCTTGCCATCGATCTCAACGCGAGGCTAATGGCACCGGCGACCCTTCTGGCTTCCAACAGCCGAGATCTGTCACCTGCTATCGGCTCCTCGCGAAGGATTAAAGCTGCACTCATTGAGTTGGGCGTGTGCCTCTGGTGTGTCTGCCTTGCATCCACTTTTAATTCCTTCCTCCTGCAGAGAAACAGTAGCTAGCGGTCAGTATCCATGCTGCAGAGTAGCACTGATAACCGTCAACGTTTCACAGTGAACAATGGTGGACATACATTGTGCTTCTGTCCTAGAATGAAATGATTATCGTCTCGTTTCAGATTGCACTTTTACGAAGACATTTACGAAGACGTAGTCCCCCTTTTTTCTAGACAAACAGAGAAAGAAAAGAAAAGAGAGCATCAAAGAAGAAAGTCAGAAATGTGACCAGGTGCACACTTAGCTCCACTGCATGACTGAACTCCCAACATTCAAACCAAAACTGGCCATTGTTCAAGGTCAGTTATGGGTGAAATGCTGGAATTCTCTGGCAGTAATATTACAATAGTAGGTCCGTTTTCATTATCCTGCCACTGGTCTATGTAGCAATGCGTCCCGAATTGCGGTGACTGTGATATGTTGTAATTAAATGTGTACCTGCCAATTCCGATAATTTCTGTGTGTTTAAAGCTGCTGCGAATAGCATTTAGTTTTGTGTTGACTTGCCATCTTGCCTGGTTGAGCAAAGGGTCACAAAACGTCGTCTTTTTGTTCTCGCGCTTGCAGGCACCTGAGCTGCCGGCAACCGTTAGCACAGTGTCACAGAGAGAAACCATATGTGAACGAGGACACGGAGACGGGCCGACACCAGCTTCCTCACCAACACAGAGAGTCTCCATCTGGTGTGTGTGTGTGTGTGTGTGTGTGTGTGTGTGTGTGTGTGTGTGTGTGTGTGTGTGTGTGTGTGTGTTGTGTGACAGCAGGGTGTTGCGGCGACACCACAACACAGCACCCTGATACATCCTATTAATAGAGGGCATCGTGCTGCTACACCTCGCTGCTCGCTTTATCTCCCTGTAGATTATGTTTTAGACAGGAAGCGGCTTCTAATGAGGCGAAGCCTGAAAGGAACCTTGAAGTTCGTATTTGCCAAGATGACTGAGTTTGTTCAGAAAAAAACTAAACTATAACTCTATTTCGGTAGAATAAATGGGTTTATTGCGTTTACGTAAGCTTTGCACATAAAAGGTAGCGATGACACAACATGATACCTTTTACTCCCGAAGCAAAGCTGCTCTGCCAAAGCCTGCACTCAGAAGCTCATCCATATGAACACACACACACACACACACACACACACACACACACACACACACACACACACACACACACACACACACACACACACACACATCCATATGACCCCCATATGGCCTGTGGGCATCGCAATAAATGTGGTTTGCACCCTTAACTAGTCTGGATGTCTTGACTTGTGGGGTTTCACACCTGACACACACACACACACACACACACACACACACACACACACACACATACACACGTGTCAGTAGTGATAGTTGTAGCAGTGTGTGAAGTGGAGCGTGTATGACTGGTTGACTGGGCTGTCCAGCATTTTGCAACGTGAACTGCATCAATTAATAATAGTATTTATTTTCTGCAAATATTACTATAACACAGTAATGTATTTCTCATATTAATGAACAGGTTAAGTGTCAGCACAGAATGTAAAGTCATCTGAGGCAAATGTGGGATTTTGGGCTCGACAAATACATTTAATTGAATTAAATACTGAATGTATATGCGCTTTATGTGTGAGAGCATAGCGTGCCATTCATTCAAGTACTTTGAAAAATATATGACAAATAAAAGATAATGATAATCTATGAAGGCCAGTCAAAGTAATCTATTGTGTGTTTCACAAGTACCTTTTGAGCTCTTTGTGCCTTGACTCACAGCAGCCTGTTTGAGCTCACTGACAGCAGGACGTCAGGGCTCCAGTGACCTTTAGGTGCGTCCGTTCAAACACACTGACGAAGATCAACCCCCCCCCCCACACACACACACACACACACACACAGTGGATGTGTGTAACTGCTGAACACACATCGATGTTAGGGGGATGACAGGTGTGTCAAGTGTTAATTGCCACTTGGAGGCAGCAAACAGAGGTTTAATTGACTAATTGATTATCAGGTGTGTGTGGGGGTGGGGGCAGGTATTAGACAAGAGGATTGATACTTTCATGTCTGGACACTAATTGTAAAGTTAGAGCTAGCGGGCAACTGCCTTAGGGGCCGATCACACCGGACGCGACCTTTAAAAGTGCAGCCGCTTCAAAAACGCCTTGGCAAAAACAGCCCGGTGCGCCTGTGGAGCGGGTCTGCGTGCGCAACCGGGCGATACACACTGACATTGATGAGCTGTGCGACTCCGCGCCTTGCGCTTAAAAGTTGAGCATATTTCAACTTTATGCGCGTCTAAAAACGCTATAAAAACGCGAAACGCGGCATTTAAAAGGCCTACCATAGGAAAACAATGTTTTTTGGTAGCGACGCGTTTTTGAGAGTCGCGTCTGGTGTCATCGTCCCTTAGCATACGGACTGAAAACTAGCCTGGCCGTATCTAAACGTAGAAAAAAACTGTTTAAAACTTCTAAAGCTCATTATCTTCTGGAAGAAGAAATATCCTTTAAAATTCACAGTAAATAATGAAATATCTTTTAAATCGTGAAGTCAAAACAGTGATCCTTCTGCACTTTAAATTCTAAGCCATTGGCTGCTGAGCTCAATTATTCATGTTATTTAAATGAATTAACATCTGTTAAACTGAGGAGGATCCATCACTGTGAAGGAGGTTTGTCTGTTTTCAAGCTTTCGCTGGGGTTCAAAGTTGATTTCCAAAGTGTCGTTAATAATCATGCCGTAAAGCTTCAGTCTTTCCGGTATAAATCTTTTCAAGGATCAGGTAGAGGCAGTGAGAGGATAATGGAGGAAAACAATATGTTTTTCTTCCTTCGTAAAGACAAAAAAATAAATAACGCAATAACGGGAAATGATGGTCTTCATTAGGAGAAACATTGCTGTGAACAACACCAGTGGAGTGAGATAGAGGCGACCAATCACCTTCTGCTACATTAATTGCAGCAGTAAAAAGATTGGCGGCTGATTTAGTGACGTTGAAAACTGCTGAGGTTTAAACCTTTAACACCTTTCAGTGTGTTTTCACTGTTGTTAGAAAACTAACGAGTGGAGAAAAAAGAATACTTTTGCTCCAGTGTGACGAGCATTAACTCACATGCTGTCATTCCAGCGGAGACACATCCTCCCCAAAGTGTCAGAGATCTCCCATGTTTGGAAGCAGACACTAAACACACCATTCCTCCTCCATCCGTTTCTAATCCTTTCGTCGAAGCTGCTGCAACCCGGGTTATCAGCCCCTCTGACAGGAAATCAAACAGGATATGACACACTGATTGGACCCTTTACCTCGCTCTCTGGGGAGAAGGACATGTGACCTCGTCTTGTCCCCAATAATAAGTCGTCTTGTGGGAAAATAAACCCTGCTCCTCTTGGTCCATGCGCTCTGAACACGGACAGGACTTTGTAATGGGAATTCAAGTTTTCTCCTTTTTCCATTATGCTTGAGATATATATTCATAGTGTGTTTCTACTTACCGTTGCATAGATTCATTAGTGTTCTTCATCACAATAAATTGCTTCTTGCAAACGTTTTACTTCGTTCTTTCCTCAGACAGTGAATTAGTGACGATGTTTGATACTCACACCACCAACAGGGTGTAAAGTGAGGTAAACTAATGCTCTCCACAGGGCACCGTTTGCCCTGATCTGACCGAGCTACAAGCCGCCGTGTCCCTGATTATTGTGGCACAAAACACAACCAATCACAAAGGAACACAGGCATGGACGTGTTCTCTGTATTAGCGTTGAGTAGGGGGATGAGCTTAATGTGTTTTTAACAGGCCGGCTTATCGACCCGCTGCCTGGCTGAAGTTATTAGGAGGGAGCGGGAGAGAGCAGGCAGCGTCCCCTATCACTGATAAACTACTCTAATGAACGAGAGATCATTGTGTGACGCGGTTGTGGTTGTGTTGTGTGGCAACGTTACGTTGTGCACCGCGCAATTCTGCAATGGGGTATAAAAGTTTAGAGCAGCACAGATTTCATAGCGGAGCGGGAGACATGAAAAAGAGTTCTGAAATACTGAGAGACGGTAGGTTCTTCGTTACTACGACATGTTACTAACATTAAAACCTCATTATTTCTCTATAACATCTAATGTTTGTGTCCAAATATGTCTGAGTAAAGCGACAACAGGAAGGACAACAGGAAGTAAACCAAAACAAGGAGCTGAAAGACGCTAAAATAAGCTGAGTTGGGTGAAAACTGAAGGTCGCCAGCTACACCCGGAGCATGCGGGCACCCTGGTCCCACATCTGTAAATCGACAGAATAGTTAGGGGGCATACATAGTGTGAAGCCTTAATAATGTAGTGAAACAAAATGGCATTTCAACCAGCGAGACGAGTGCAACCTGCACACGAATGCAATGATTTATCTGGTGAAAGAACAGAATAACTGTTTTCATTTAGGATCAAATTCTATTTAAGGAAAGGAGCTGATAGAGAAAATAGTTTCTTTACTGCCTTTAGGTACAAATAAACACACGCACGCACGCACGCACGCACGCACACACACACACACACACACACACACACACACACACACACACACACACACACACACACACACACACAATTCAATCTTGCAGCAGTGAGAGTCTTAACAGCTGAACCCTTCACTTGTTATAGTGAGAGGGCAGTGTGTCTCTCTGTCTCCGTTGCAATAAATTACTTGGGAGAAGCCTTTAGCAGAGATTCAGGCCTGGGGAAGGAACACACACACACACTCACACACACTCACACACACACACGCACACACACACACACACACACACACACACACACACACACACACACACACACACACACACACACACACACACACACACACACACACACACACACACACACAGACCATTTCATTCTGCTCCACTGCTCTGATCAGATCAGTGCTACTGGGACCAACTACGAGGTAGCCATTCATTTTCGACCTGCAGTTTGACAGAATAACACAACCCAGCTTTCCTGAACCCGCTGAGAGTGGGGAAGGGAATCCTGGGAGGGAGAGAGCCGAGCACCCAAAGACATCTCGGGGAGGGAAATCACCACCGTGGTCATGAATCCAGACTCCGGCGGGCTCGTCTGCACTTAACGGCCAATTTAACAGCCAGCTATCACTCTGACATCCATTTCTGTTCAATAAACCCCTATATAATATAAAAATAAAAATATATGAACGCATTTGAAAGGTGAATTTTGAGAAGTCAACGAGTTTCCTCCCTGCTCTCATGATTCTTATGAGTCTTCTTGACCCACATCATGGCAACGCAGTGCAGAGCACCTCTTCAGTACCCAGAAGCCCAGTGACGTGGGGTCAGGTTCAGACTTTAGTCTCAGGGTTGTACGTCACTCCGTCAAGAGTTTCACTGGAAAACGACTCGCTAACGCTGCATTCAGGACAACCTCGGATGTCGTGATAAATAATTAAATATAAATAATGTAAATAAATGTTGTGCAGAGAAGATAGTTTACCGTAACCAGCTAATAACATGGCAAAACATATTTTGACATAAATGTACATGTCGAACATTCAGTTTACCGACACAAGAGTATGTATTATTTTGAGTAAATACAGGCATGTATACTGAACGTTGCCTTTTAGTTGGTGGTTTATCATCTCCATTGTCGTGTGAGCTGTAACTCCTTTTTTTTTGTAAAGTCAGGGTCGGTGGATTTGCTCCAGGTTAACTCCGGAGTGGAAACTTCGGCCTTGAGAGGCGTTTCATTGTACGTTTTTCTAGTAGGAGGTCGGAGGTTTTCAAGTTCCGAGTTGTCTGGTCCGCAGCGTAACTGTCAGCTCGTGTGCACAAATCCCACGCCTAGTGGAGGGCTGAATAGAAGGAGGAAGAGGGGAAACACAGCTTCATACATCTTAGACGCTCTGGCTCCGAGTTCCCTCAAGGGTTAATACGACGGCTTCCTACTCGTCTGACGCCGCAATTTCACAGGTCAAAGTTCACTAAACCAGTGCATGCAAATCTACTTCATCCCAGCGAGTGAATCAATTGAAATTATTAAAATGACCTTTAATGCTAAAATGTGAATAGTAAGTTTAAAAAAAGGGCCGTCATGTTTATAAGGTTGCTTTTTTTTTTTTTTTTTTTTTTTACATGGTAATTTACCCATTTTTGGCATCCATTTATTTAACTACCATTAAAAATGTATCAACATTTTGTGATAAGAATCGTATTATAACAAAATACCACAGGAACAGTGCTTAACTTTGTGAGGAACCTCCAACAGCGAGTGTTTAATAGTAGAGTTATCTTCTAATTATGATCACGTATGGGGGAAGTCCGGGCTGCTGTGGGCGATGTTTGTGCTAATTAGGAGAAAAAGCCTATTCAAGGAAACACACAGAGCCTGTGCTGGAAGTAGGACATCAGGATACTCATAATCAGTCTGAGGGAGAAACAAAAGTGGGTGATTCATACATTTTTCAACTACATGTAGTCTGTTTCCACATGGTGACAGCGGCAGGGACACACAGTTGCCTCTTCAGACGGTGCTCTCGTACAAGAACCGCCTTTTGTGGGGATGTTGATGGTTGAACCTGGCGACGGCTCTTCGAGGGGCACAGAACCCTGTGTGAAAGCAGCCGAATGCAGGCGACCGTGAAGGGGAGGTGTGCCGTAGTTAATCAGGACAAACCTTCAGCAAAACAGTGCTTGACAACAGGACGCGTTCAGCGGGTGATTTGTGCGTCCAACGCCGCAATTTCCCATCCTGGCAGACGACGCAGCTTTGAGGGGGAACGGTATGGAGCATTATTTCCAGTGAGCAAAGGGAAGCCAATACGCTTATGTTGTCCAAAGCTCTCTGTGTGAAGTTGTATACTTAATGCAAAAAAGGGAGATTGTGTCGTCGGTCCCAAAAAAAAGTTTTATTTTATCGTATAAATCTAAAATTATCATACTGTTCGTTTGTTTTTTATTTTATTTATTTCATTATATCGTGCAGGCTTACCAGCATGTGCCTGACTGGTGTACATGTACACTGTCAAAGAAACCGAACCACCAGCCGTTAACATGCATTAATTCCTCTGAACCGAAACCTTAAATTATGAATGATCCCAATCTCTTCCCCTGTTATTAGAACCAATACTCAGCTCAGAGCTCAAGTGTGGTCTCGTGGGAATGGCGCTCTCTGTAATGGTCCACCAGTGTCCTCTACCAGCAAGCGAAAGGACAGAGATAAATCTCTCTCAGGACTACGGAGTCATCCACTCCACTGAGCGTGTCCAACCCCTCCATCACACACCCCTCTCTCTTGCTTCTTACATTTGATCTCATATGTTTCGTTCCATCACTACAATTTTAGCCTTTTTACTTTTCTCCTCCGACCCCAGGTTCACCCATTTCTCTCTCTCTCTCTCTCTCTCTCTCTCTCTCTCTTTCTCTCTCTCTCTCTCTCGTGCTCAAGCTCCCTCTGTCCCCACGTTTTTTCACTTATGCTTCAATCTCTCTCTTGAAATCCACTGATTCGACAGTCTCACTTTCTCCCCGCCTCGTTGTATTTTCTCTCTCCATATTCATTCCGCCTTGCCCAGTTTCTCATTTTGTTTCAATCCCGTTCAAATGAACTCAGTGAAAGCGTCGGCATTCTTAAACTGCCGTGTTATAGCTATCACTGGGAAGGCACTGAACATGCTGCTCGTAGCATCATTGTTGGGGCACTGTTATTAAACTGTCACAGGACAATGAGACCACTAATGGCCACTGCATCACATTGGTTGGTATCGTTACTGTGGGGTATCCGTTTTGACCAAAATGAAGTTCCCATCAGTTTGCGGTTCCCACCAAATCGAACCGAGGTGACACGTTCCAAATTGAAAGTGTCCCACGAGAAGCGGCCTCAAGTGGCCTCGTCATTTAACAAAGAGTAAGGTCCCAAGATTGACGCGGTAAGACACAATTTGTGCTTCTCGACGCGTTTTTTTTTTGGATCGGCCTGAATCAGCTGGAGAGTCACATGTATACCGTACAACTTGACCTGCTGCTGCGTTTAATGAGCCCGAATGCAATTACATTACAGAATCTCCCCTCCTCTCCATTTGTTCACACAGGGAACCTTTGAAGGCACTTTTCTCTTCATGCACTTGCACAATCAGTCCCGCCGCCACCACCACCACCGCCACATAATGATCCCCCTATTTCTATCTATTCCAACCAGCCGGTCAGCCACTGTGTGATTACATTAGAGCTCCTCTCTCGGTCCAGCACCAGATACCCAGCGCTCCATTCGGCCCCATTTAACCGGCCGGTGATTGTTCCTGCACTGGATGATGGGTTCAGGCTTATGAAAAACTAATAAAAAAATCATTGCAATGATTATAATACTGAGAATAAAAAAAAAAGGACAATTTTATCAAACCCTTTGGAGTTTTTTATTTCTAAAGCACCATTGTGCCTATTATGCATGATTTAGGGGTAGAAAGTCAGGTCAATGCAAAATGAATTCTCTCAAGATCTGCATAACTGGATTTTTTCCAGACCTTTCGACCATATCACAAGGTCTGCATTCGTGGAAGGAGTTCGCTCAGTTGGAAATGGATCTCTTTCATGTTTTGAAGCGTGGACAAGATGTCCTAAATCATAACCGCTACTAAGCAAACTATCTGGGGATGAAGACTGTGGGATTCGGTTTAAAACTGGAAAAGATACCTTAAGTTTGGATTTGGATTCTTTAAAAAACTACTATTTCAAGTCATTTTTTTATGAATGGTGTGAATCATTGCGCATTTACTAGCTACTTAATCATTTACAAAACATTCTCATTTAATACTGTGAAACCTGACGCTAAACACTACACACTAAACACTAATTTGATGTTGTAAATAATAACAAACCTCCATGTTCTTTCTGTGGGAGTCAGCTGATTGACAGACAGTGGAGTGCAATGTAATACAGCACTAATATAAAAACACTTAAGATGAAACAGAAAAGAACTCTATGTGATGCCTCGTCTATGCCTATGGTACTTTTCTACTCTCTGGAGACCATTTGCAATAACTTAAAGCCAACTATATTATTCTATTATCTGTTTGGAGAGAAATGACAATAAGCTGAAGGAAAAATAATAAGTTCCCCGAGTGCTGCTGTACTTTCCAGCAGTATCTATATAAAACACAATTCAATTAAAAAGACAAAACTGAAGGCCTAATTGCTTGGGTGCAATACCAATAGAATATATTTGGTGATGTGCTTTAATTGAGGCGGTGGAACTTTATATTTCTGCACATATAAACAATATAATAGTAAAAGTAGTCTAAAATCCGGCAAAATTGAGACAAGATGTTGAAATGTTTTCAACTTTATTATCATTTCTCCAAAATCGTTTCCACCACAGTCAGTCTGAAGCCAAAGAAGAGGTTTTAGATGGTGATAAATATCTCTTCATTAAATCAGTATTGATCCCAGATCGTGCTTTTCAAACCAAACCTGAGTGCTGCCTCACGCAGGCCGATAGAACAAAGCAGACAAAAACGTTCGTGCCGGCTCCTCGTCCTGACCCGAACAGAAAAGACTGCCACAGCCATTCAGCATCTTTTATGTAACTTGGTCATCGGCGCAATCAAAAGGACCATAACCGGCTCATCCATCCCAGTTACATAACTCACTGGTTAGGAAACGGAGACGCAGATTCCATACACAGATGGGACTGATAGATTTAAAGCAGACACACAGTAGATATGGGTATAGGTTATGGTGCATTCAGGTTCAAACGTTACCATTTGACTCCTTGCAAAGTGTCTCTGTAGTTATGAACGGACCACTTATTACTGTCACCGGAATACGTCTGTATCTGGTGGACGATTACTTCTAATATTTACCAGATATATTATGATTGTAATAGTTACAAACCTTCATAATAAAGTATTTTCCAATCAATACAGGCAGCAACTACGGGCCGTTCTGGACAGTCTGTAAACTGGATTTACGTCTCTATTTGTGTCAAAATACAGCCTTCATCAAAAGAAGATCATTGTTTTTTTCTCCTGGTATAAAAACGGATCTAAAAGTAAACGTGACTTCATGACACAGAAACCCGTTCAAACATATAATTTGTCTAAATCAGACTTTGAGGTTCGCTTCGATTGTTCTCCACTCGGGATGACGTTTATGTGGGTTTGACCGAGAGAACCAAGGTTGCATGTGCAATTACAACTTCCACACCGGCAGTAAAACAAAGACGCAATGAACAAGAGGGGGTGAACAATGTGAGATGTTCCCCGCTACTCTTGTTCATTAGAGAGTCCCCGCAGAAACCCACGATTTCCCACCAACACAAACTGGTACTGATGTCTGGTAAGAGGAGGACATGGGAGGAAGAGGATGGGGAAAAGAAGAGGTGGCAAACATGACTGGAAAGAAGAAATGAACAGAGAGCGGAAGGGGACACTCTGAAATTTGAATCATGCAACACAGGCTCACGACTATGGAGCAGTGGCCGTGAAATACTGAGAGCAGACATGTCAGGGAGATCCTCTCCATCGGCGTGTAACTCCTCCCCCTTTACAACGGCCCCAGGGCAACAGCTTAAGAGCGTCTTTATCGAGAAGTCGCTGCCGCCGGGAACATCAAAGAATGAAGTGCATTAGTAATAATAGAGCGTCAAACTATTACGACATCCCCGTTGCATCACAGGCCAACGCACTTCTCCACGGTTCATCGTCTGCAGTGAATGAGCCACCGCCACGTGGACGTGGACGTGGATGTTCGTGTTCTGCTTCCGTTATATCGGAAATCAGGTTTCAACATCAGAGCAACGATTACGTTCTGTCTCAGTGAATGTCCTCATGCGCTCCAGGTCGCGAGAGAGCTGCTCTCTGGGAGAACTAAAGGCCTTTTATCTCGTAGCAGAAACCTGCTTTGATGAGGCAGCTAATTCATTACACTCGATGTGTGCTGCTGATAAGGATGAGTGCAGCATTGAATCCCTTCAGCACTTGTTCCTCATTAAAGAAAGACTCAAATTCCAATGTTTCCAAGAATAAATTGCTGTAAAACAAAACAAACATTCATGTCTAATATAGCTTTAGAAGGTCTCAAATGGACTTAAAATACCACTTACTTGTACACTTTTCCATTAGATGTATAGAATAATACTCCAATCTAAAATAACAAAGTCTGCTTGTATTTGAACATCAATGAAGGCAATGTCCACTGCGTCTACTCTGCTTATATTAGCCCGCAAAATAATTGTATATTTAAATTAGACAGCAAGAAATACACTATATACTTCATCCTTTCTCCTTGAAGGAGCCTCCTTATGATATAAGATCGAAACCCCCGTAACAAGCTATTAGGTGAGCCTTGGCTGTTGATTACTTTATTATCGTTTCATGTCCCCCGAGGTCAAGAATGAACCTCCATGGTCAGACTAATAAAGCGGCTCCTACGCGCTGTAAACCTGCTTGTTAAACGTGATGTCTTTGAACGACTGAAACACTAACAGAGGATGTGCATCATCATGTGCATCATCAAGACCTCAAAACAGGAGTTATCAGATTGATTTCAGAGCACGCCCAGTATCTGGTTTGCCTCTCTCTCTCTCTCTCTCTCTCACTCTCTCTCTCTCTCTCTCTCTCTCGCTCTCTCTCTCTCTCTTTTTCCCTCCTTACAGCTGCTGTGGGACATCACAGCAGCACGGTATCCATAGCAACAAGCGACACACCGCCAATGCAGCCATGGTAACCGCGGTGCGGCCAGACATGCACCAGCGGGAGGTGCCAGCTCCTCGTTTTCCACGTCTCCACTTCCACATCACAACACCCAGAACGGCAGCGCGTTGATGATGTCACTTTTGGACCACGGCGGAAAGACGGGGCAGGGGGGAGGAGAGGAGGGAAGGAAAAGGAAACACAAGGACGGAGAAGGGGAGGAGAAAGGAGAGTGTGAGCACTTTGAGCCTCTCCTGGATGTGTGTTTTCCTGACTTGCCCATGCTTATCTCCTCGCCGTGGCTCCATGCAGCCAAGTGTCAATACACAGCAGAGCTCACATTCACGATCCTTTAACAGTAAACCTCCACATCCATCGTCCACCCTCGGCCCATAAACCTCCCGTCCACCGGCAATAAACACCAACAAGGTCAGTCGAGCCTCCTCGTGGGGGAACGGCTCCATCCAGTTGAAACTTCTGACATTGTTTTGGGACGAATTAGATTCTTGTTTTGGTTATTTCCCGGAAACCGTCTGTCAGTCAAGCGGTGCCGGTGGGACAGTGAAGTCTGGTTGCCTGGATTTGCTGCTGGAAAACCGTAATGCGGTGGAAAACTCCGGAAAAGCCAGTAAGCTGACTTACGATTACTCGGTTATTTTCTGTGTGACAGAGTGTTTTTAGCTTGAAGGAACGACCACAAACTAGATGTTATTCCTCATCCTCCACATGGAGGTTTATTTGTAGGCAATGCATCCAAATCCCTGGCTGTGCTTCAACCTCACAGTTGAAGATAATGACCTCACTAAGCATGTTGTTTATTTCTGCAGTGGAGAAGAAGAAAGAACCCTCAAACTCAGCTGAGTTCAGTAACCTGTGATTTTTTTTTTTATATTTGCCTTCCAGCTATTATTATCTCCCAGCAATATGAAACTTGAGTAGTTGTTAGTGTTTAGAGTTCCTCCAGTGAAAATGCTCTCAATTTGCTTTAAAGCTTTTTTTAACCAGCAACAGGGACATTAGACCAGATAGTGAGGAAACACTGGGATTCTGCAAACTGCTTGTACCTTACACCTGCTACGTAGTCAGAGCTGCCGGTGCTGCCAGGTAATGACCACATGCACATCCATCATCCTCACGGTGTCATATAAATCCCTGCAATATCTGTCTCTTGTCTCATCTAATTGCAAAGAAGAGGTCAAGTGCTGTGTTTTAATGAGGAAGTGAAAGGTCAGACCACCAAGAACACAACCGTGTGAACATGGAGAATTTCCGCACACACAAACAGGAAGCACTGAAACTCAGTTTGACTTCAACGCGTTTATTTTGAACCTCTAAACACGACAGTTGTTGCATTTCAGCCAGACTTTAGACCGGACTGGAAGCTGCTGATGACGTCCAGGTTTTGTTCCCACAGCTTCGCACCAGAGGGGCTGAATGGAAAGTGTGGCATTTTCACTTAGCAAAGTGTGAAGCTATTAAATTCAAAAGGCACTCTGTCCTTTTAAAAAATGCAAACGCTGGTATTGATTGGAGCTCTGCTGCCTCCGGCCTCCTCCGTTCATCTGCTCGACGGTTAGAAACCAGCAGAGAAACCACAGACAGACGAGAAGCTGCTGCGCAGATTAACAATTATCCCGGCAGGTTTCATTCATGTGACGCTGGGACAATCTTTATGACTGTCACAGTGGAACGGGGTCAGTGTTTGTGCTCGTATCGTTTCTCTACAGAAGCGAATTAAACATGTAATCGTAATAATCTGGCGACTAAAGATGCAGTAACATTTGTGTCGCGTTTTTTCGACATGGCTCAAGTGTGGAAACACGGCGTGTGGCGGTGAGTTGCAGTTCAACGGTCTTGCATATATAACGTGAGGAGTGCCTCTGTGAGCCGCATGGTTAGTCGCGCTATTAGCCGCTTCGCTCTGTGGACGGTCTGTTGGCCGGTCCCCACCTTTGATCCAGACAATTATTGGATGGAGTTACATGAAATGTGGAACAAAGATTCATCGTCCCCAGATTAATCTTTCCGACTTTGGCGAAACACTTTGTGTTTTAAAAACTTCAAGCGGTTAGCTCTGAATAGCAAACATTAGCAAGCTAGCATGCTGAGTTAATACAGGGAACATGGTAAACGTCAACATGTTTGTAACGTAGCTGATAACTCTGATTTAGCCACTATGCACTGGTAATATTAATACCATTAACAGAGGTTCTATTCAAGAGGTTAAAGTAAGCCATGGCAGTGGGACAGTGAGCATGCCCTGAAACTGAAGCAGCTAAATGCAACGCAGCCATCATTCATTTCATTTAAACCTTACAAAATAAACAATAACTCTGATAAACTCCTATTTTGGTTATCCATCTGTAACTGTTCTGAGTTTGAACAGATTCAAACTGACTGCTAATGAAAGCCTTCGTTACAAGACCAGCAGTTTAAACAGATCCCTACAGGTGCTGTATAGTGGTGTACAGCAGAGACCAGTACAGTAGCGGTGTAAATGGTCTGCTGAACAGATACCTGCTGACATATACGTACATGACGTATAATTCATGTATAATTCATGAGCCACTCAGCTTCACATTCTGGTGCAATACACACACACACACAATTATACTTTTACATACATAAAAAAAAAAACTGATTGAAAACACACACAAAGGAAAGTAAAGTACAATCTCGAGGGAGGAAAATGGTATCTATACGTTCCAGACTGTATGGAAAATCAATAGATAATCACACATACTCACATACACATACTCACATAATAGGCTGCATATTGTATGTGTGTGTGTGTGTGTGTGTGTGTGTGTGTGTGTGTGTGTGTGTGTGTGTGTGTGTGTGTGTGTGTGTGTGTGTGTGTGTGTGTGTGTTCATCTCCAGACACAATGGTTCCCAACAGAGACCAGAGTGGAACCTTTTTCACAAACCCCAATCCGTCCCCCATTCAGGAGGTGAGATAATCTGCACTCCAGCCAGCTTTTAACAGCTGCAGACCTTTTAATGGATGAGAGAGAGAGAGATAGAGAGAGAGAGAGAGAGAGAGAGACATCCCTCCTCCCCTCCCTCATCCATCTGCTCTTTTCTTTCACTCAGTGTGTACAGTATTGTTCTTACAGGCGCCTCTAAGGTGTCTGTTGGCCAACGGTGTTCCTTTCTTTCTCTCTCCTCCTCTCTCACGCTCTTTCTCTCCCCATCGACTCCATTTTGGACAAACAAACACACTGCCTAAAGCCTCTCATCCATCACTGAGTGTATCTACTCAAGATCTAACCTCCATCCATCTCCCCTTTAAAGCCTTCCTTCACAACCGGCTCTTAATTGGGAATGCTAAGCCCACGCCCAAGCAGGAATTTGTTTTAAATTGCCATGGTGATGCCAATTCCTGCGCAGGTTAATCCAATCTTGATTATAGGGACAATTACTATTTTTATTTCATAGTGTGGTTATTTAAAAAAGCCTGTCAGAAGACAAATATATATATATATATATATATATATATATATATATATATATATATATATATATATATATATATATATATATATATTATGTATGGTGAATGAGGTTGTGTGTGTTTATTCAACCTGCTGATGCAGCAAGCCATTATGTCAATATATAAATCATGTATATATATATATATATATATATATAAAACATACCTTCTATAATAGACTGTAGGCTACACTTTCATTGGCTGCTTTCGGGTTTCTGGAGGACCATTTACCTGACAAAAACCTAATAAGACTACATATCATTTTATATATATATATATATATATATATATATATATATATATATATATATATATATACATACACAGTATATATTCAATTGTGATTAGCTCGTGTTCTATCTACTGGATAAACACAGACTTGTTTAGTACTTTTTCATATACGTACATCAGAGATGACTGAAAGGAGCAGATTTGCACCTTTTGATATTTACAGACTTGTTGACACTCGAGGCAACAATGGAACAATATGAAACTTTCAATATTCCACCTGCTGCAGACAAACGTGGGAGCAATTATGTTTGACTTTTGAGTGCTTTGTGTCTTTGAGCGAATGCTCAAGCTGAAGCCGAATCCCAACAGATGAGAACTCTGTGAGTGTTTCAGCAAAGCGTTTCCAAACCGGCTCCTAACGAGGGGACGACTCAGAGAGGTGAGCTTTACGCCAGATAAGATAAAGATAAGAGCCTTGCAGCATCATTTCTGACTCATTCTCTGGTAATGCAGAAGCACTCAAATAAAGTGTCTTGCAGTCAAAGGGGGAGCATTAATCAGGTATTTTACAACGGCAGAAATCAAAAGTACAGGTCAGAAAAGACTTGGATCATCTTGGATCATCCTTACCGGTTCCTCTTTTTTTTATTCTGCTCTTATTGCCTCAAACTATCAGCACATCCTTCCATTCAATCCAGTAAATGCATTCATTTAATAATAAAAATTGCCAACAGCTCTTTGGTTCAAGCTTCTTGAGAGTGAAGATTTGCTTTTTACTTTCCATTATATGATTGTAAATTGAACATCTCTGGATTTTGCGGACACAACAAGCAATTTGAAGACACCGTCTTGACAACAGGCAGTTTGTGTTGTCCTTCCTCCCTGCATGCTTTCTATCACTCAATGGTGTCTACACATTCATCCCTCCCTCACCAGATCCTTCCATTTATCCATCCATCCTTCCCTCCCTCCTTCCTTGTACCCTCTCATCTTCTCTTCTTCCCCTTCCCTCTTGCGTTTTCACAGGTGTATTACTCCCCTGTCACCTCACAGTGTCTCCATCAGTGACTTGAATAGTTCAAGGCCCTTCAATGCGTGGGGCCACTCAGACACACTTGTGTTCCAGCTACTGAGGCATGAAATTACCTCTGCGCCGCCTCCGGGCCCCCGAAAAGGATGCTCAACTGTTAAAAGTATGAACACAAATATTTGCGGTGAGGAGAGGGAGCGTGAGGCGGAGGCAAACACAGGCGGCGCTCATCAGCTCAGCATCATCATGTCAGAGAGTCGTGGCGTTCTTCCTCTGGGTCTCGCGAGAGAACAGCAGATATATTTGAGAAGCCGCACGGTTAAATGTTTCTTTTTTTCTTTCTCTGTTTTGAAAAGGCAACCGTACTGATTCCTGCCTGTGCTCTATGTTGGGTTGAGACTGTTCTGCAGAAAAGGAGGTCGGCATGGTGTTTGGGAATCACACAAAGTGTGCAACCTTGAAATCAGAGACGGTCACTTCCCATCTCTGATCCCCGGTGGCAATGTTTCCATAACCTCAACCGGGAAACTGCTTATACCATGTTCCTACATACAAAGTAGTTACCAAAGGCACAATTATATTGGACCAGCGCTCTAATTAGCCAACTCGCTCATCTCTGCAGCCGCCTTAAATGCCGCTCGTGAATAAAACCTCAGCATTCATTTTTAGAGACGCTTCTTCCCGACGATCGTCAAGTCCAACGTTCGCTCTTTCCTTCGGTTCCGCTTTTCGTCCAGCACCAAATCCCGGGGGTGGCGTCTGTCTCTTTAGCCGCTAAGTGTTCCGCTGTGCTAACCGGCTAGTCGCTAACCGCAACGAGAGTCAACAGTTACATTCGAGTCGCAGGCCGGAAAAAACGAAACAACGAGCCGAAAGTTGCTGTAAAGCCGACTACAGTTGGAGGGCTAACTAAGATGCAGAAGGTGCACCTAAATATTTTCTTATAGGATCAAATTGGGGAGTTTGTTCATGAGGTAGAGATACGGCCTTCATAATAAAGATGCGATACACATTCAGTTGCAGGCTCATTACTGGAGGTATCCTGTAGAAAAGTCCCGCAGTAAATCCTCACCTCCAATCAAGGTGAAAAAACGGTGGAGGCATTTCGGAGGGTGTAGTTAGTGGTGGTGTCACACTGCATTGTTTTGATCTGAGATGTGTTTCCAACTCCTGGTCTTCCCTCGTTAATGAGGAGGACAAAACACTTGAAACACCTCTCAGAGCTGGCAGATTGTCTGCATGCTTAGTTTGACACAAAAGGAGTCGCAGATGATGTAATATTCTTTGGTTTGTTGCTTTCCCTCAGCCTCTCTCTCTCTCTGTGTGTGTGTGTGTGTGTGTGTGTGTGTGTGTGTGTGTGTGTGTGTGTGTGTGTGTGAGAGAGAGAGCACCGGTGAGGCTCCCGTCAACTCAGAAATGCTACCGGCAAGATTCCCTGTGTCTTCTTCCCCTGAGCCCCTCTCTTCTTTCTTACTCTCTCTTGACATTTGTCTCTTCTTCCACATTCTTTTGTTTGGTTTTACACCCCCTGTATACCTCCTGTGTGTCTGTCTGCCTCATCTTTTCCATCCACATCCTGCTGCCCCTCTTCTTTTGGTATACACTGTATTCACTTTCTATCACTCACTCTGAATCTATTCCTTCTCTTTATCCCTTTCCATTCTTCATCTGCCACTCATCTCCGTCTTCCCCGTGGCTATTGTTTTCTCTCCGTATCACTCTCCATCTCTCCTGCTCCGTCTCTTAGCTTATCATCTCGCCAAACATTCTTTTTGCTTTCATCATCTCTCCCTCTATCAATCTCTCCTGTCTTTTCTTTTGACTGTAATCTATAGTTCCGTCTTTGTAACGCTCTGTGTGTGTGTGTGTGTGTGTGTGTGTGTCTCTCTCATATCTTGTTACATGTGCTATGAAAAATCAATTGCACCATGGACTTTTCTGATTATGGCAGCTGTAATGAAAGCTAACTTTTCTTCATCCGACTGTCTTCCTCTCTGACACACACACACACACACACACACACACACACACACACACACACACACCTGTCTCGAGTGTGTTGTGGGGCTGCTTTCCCCTCTCTGTTCTTCTAAGACCATCTTCACTAATCAATCACTCTGACCCAGATACAACTTAGTTTAAACCCGGGCTGCTGTGATGCTCTGACCCATTTAAGGACACTGGCGTCCCGACAGACAACATATATGGACCGCGAGGGAAATAACGCGGTATTACCTGCGCGCTGCGGAAAAGTACATATGGAGTGGGGGAAATGGGACTCGGCCAATGAATGATTGATCCTCGACGGTTTGGCTGAATTACATCACTGTGATAAGTCAGGTTTTTACAGCATCACAGCAGTCCGCGGCATCTGTGGCTCTATTTTATTTTACTCCTGAGAGGTGACTGTTATATTCGCACATCTGTCCAAGTTTCAGGTTGAAAAATGTAAGATCTAAGGCTGGCGGGACAGCTTCTTTTTTTTTAGCACATCTGACAGTCCTTTTTTCTGGAGCACCCTTAATGCATTACACTTATAAATACATGAATACAAAGTATTATAAACGCATTGTCTTCAAAATCATGGGTTAAGGGCAGGAAGAAAATGAATCTGCAGCTATTTTGCTAATTGATCAATTGTTTCTGTAATTATTTGAGCAGAAACAAGCCAACACAAGACATCACATCCCCTTGGAGACAAAGTAAATGCCATTTTTTTTCACTATTGTGAATAACTCATTCATTGAAAGATTAATCAATAATGACAATAAACGGTAATTGCACCCAAACCCACTCTGCTGAGCTTGCAACAAGGGGAGTGAAAAACCGAGTTAAAGCAGCCACGAGTTCGACGGGTTAATTGAGGCCTTAAATACAAACACCCTGGTTTTACACTCAAGTTGTCACACCAGCTTAACTGACCTTCCATTAACCCTGAATCCTTCCTGCTCTCTCTCTCTCTCTCTCTCTCTCTCTCTCTCTCTCTCTCTCTCTCTCTCTCTCTTTCCTCTGCTGCTGAAGGACATCACACTTGCCTGTCCATAAATTACCCGCATGCAGAGATGCATGCGGGAATCACTGTGAACGCTCAATATAGGCATATACATTAACACCCACTGCAGGCTAACCTGCCACACACACACACACACACACACACACACACACACACACACACACACACACACACACACACACAGCAAAGTCTCCGGCTACCCTTGCCCCACATCCCACAACTCGCTACAAACAATAGGCAGCACTTCCTGAAAGTCAGAAATAACAGGGAACAGTTTCCTTCAGCCGTAACTTGGGAATACGAGAGAGAGAGAGAGAGAGAGAGAGGAGAGAGAGAGAGAGAGAGAGAGAGAGAGAGAGTATTGAAAAGACAAAAAGTAGCATACACTAGTGCAGTGGTTCTCAACTGGTCTGGCTGCGGGACCCACCATCACCCCTGAATGACAAGCCGCGACCCGAATCGAGGAACATTCTCAACTTCTCAAATGTATTTAATGAAAAGATGGTGCAGTTTGAACCTGAGATAGTACAGGACATGTATGCTAACATAAAAACAAGTTTAATGATGAACCAAAACGAGCAGCTGGTGGCGATGCTAGAGGGGGAACTATTCCCCTTTACACTGAATTAGCTGCATTTTAATTAAAAACCAAAAAGTGCATCTTCAGGACACGAGGTATTACAACATAGATAACCATTCAGAATCTTCAGCTATTTTTAAACAGACTCAACAGCTTTCATGCACAAACAAAAAAGTCCAACAACTAAGAAGTAGTTTAAAAAAGACTCAAATGACCTAACATTAACTGAGAACACACACTCACTGAATCTATGACAAACACTTTACTATGGAACAAGTCACTGTCTTGAGGAGCAGCTTTTCATAAATTCAAAATAAATTAAACAAAAAGTGCAATTCAAAAGGATTCATATATACAAAATGAACTGTTCTTATGATTACCTCATCAGTAGGTAAATACTGAAAAACATTGTGCTTTACTGAAAATTAAGCAGCACTCAATTCTCCTCCCAACCCCAGAGTTGTTTCCTGTCATGCAGGCAGCGCCATCAGTTGTGAACTTTATATTCAGTAAGCTGTTTAATTTAATTATCCTAAAAACCCAGAGTCTCCCTCATATCAGGATGGTTTGACCCAACCTGGCACACGCTGCTGAAAACAAGTGCAAGACAAGTTGAAACCAGAGCCGGCAAAAAAACGACACTCCCAAATAAAACCACAGGATAAAATATATATATATACAGTATATTTGATTTTTTTTTTTTTCAGGCAAAGGCTCGCGACCCACTGAAAACGGGTCCACGACCCACCAGTTGAGAATCGCTGCACTAGTGAATACTTTTTTCTGTGGGACTTTTCGAGGGCACTACAGAGAAACACATTTCAGATGAAGAACCCTTACTGCTTTTTTCCATCCGCCTGTTTTGTTTCGCTGGGGAATTTGAAGACATGCTTTTACGCGGCTGAGGTGGTGAAGAGTTTTTTGCGCATCAATACAATTTAAAACAACATGGCGCCCATTTATTCCAGTTGTCACCCAGCGCAGACACCTCGGAATAAAGAATGTCTCCCCTGTGGACCATTGCATATCACTGCTGTCCTGTAAAAACCACGAGCCACTTATTCTTCAGTGTATCTAGAGAATTCAAAATGCTAACTTTGGATATATACATATTTCTTTGGACGGTGTATGGATCGTCCAACATCAACCACCATTTCCGGCGAGCTGGTTGGCCGCACCACATCCAGCTCTCTCAAGAAATCCCTGTTTCTGACAAAGACACAGAGTCAAGCGTGTTCCTGAAACAGCAGGTGCATTATGGGAAGATTGCGTGAATGCCAGAGAGAAACAGAGCATTAACATGTCCACTTTATGTATGTGCCCAAGCAGAGAGAGTGACCTTATCATCCTCAATGGACTAACTCTAAATCACCATGCTATCACACACACACACACACACACACACACACACACACACACACACACACACACACACACACACACACACACACACACACACACACACACAGAAAGAGAAAAAGAGAAAGAAAACCCCTGGAATGAATGACCTTCAGGAGCAACATGGGAATTAAACACACGCAGAGAGAAACAAAGGAAAGAGGCTGAAAAACAAAGAAGGAATTAGAAACAGAGTTACAGAATGAGAAAAGAGAATCAGTGAGTGACATGCTGCTTTTCCCCCTTCGCCCTCAAGTCCATGTTTTGTTTTTCTTTTTTCAATTAAGGCCATTATCTCCTCGACTGCCAGCCCCGCTACAAAGACTCCACATGGTACAGCCTCTCTCCACTACCTCTCTTTCTCTCTCTCTCTCGCTCTCTCTACCAGACCTATAATTTCCTTCTTTGTTCTCTCTTAATTCCTCCTATTCTGTCTCTCAATAACAGGAATACTTCAAGCTCGACCAATCCCACCATTGCACATCCCTCCGTCTGTCTACTATCTGTACTTTTATTAACCCTCTCCATCTCTCGATTGCTCCTTTGTGTTTGGTCACCTTGAGGCCACGGCTGGAATACAAGCTCTTCTGGAGTCTGTACGAGCAAAGCAGCGCCGGGACTCAGCATGGCAGCATGCAAGAGCTCGTACAAAGCGTGAGCATGTTTTGTCTGGCAAGAAGACAGCAGTGATGGGAATTCATGTCGGACTGTTCTGCTGGTTACCAAAAGTATGAAATGTTGATGTTTTATTGTCGACCTTACAGGCTCAAGCCAGGAGGGATGAGGGCAGCATGAAAAGTAGAAAAGCCTGAGAAGGAAGCAGAAGCTCTATAAAAAGGCACGCACTGAACTGCTGAGTCGTGATCTTCAAAGGCTAAAAGAAGCATTAAAAGTACCAACAGGTCAATTAATGCTGATACAATGTATAATATATACATTTGTGTACTTAAATTGTGGAATTACTGGACAATACTACACTACACATAATACACTGTGTTCCATTTATGCACCAAATCATAGTAGCTGAAAAAAGGCTTCGAGGACCTTGAGGCTAAGTTACGTTATTGCAGTCGTTGTATTGTAGAATGTTCTTAAAATATTCACATCTGGTTGAAGCAATGCATTTAAATTAATTTGCAATGTGTGGAACCGGTCCAGCAAAATAAGGGCTTTCCCATTGTATCTATCTAACACTCACGTGCCCACGTATTGTGACTGCGAGCGGTCTTTGCTTGCACATCCCGTGCTCGCTATAGATTGAAACAGGAAAGGGGAGTGAGGCCGATAAAGCATGACACGTCACACAGCTGGGACACGTCGGGATGCGTATCCATCCATCCTCACAAGGTCAAAGTCCCTCACTCATTCAGTTTATGATCACTTCATGAGCGCACACCCCGCCCTCTTCATTCTCCTCTTTGCATCCATCGTCACTCATGAGGCAGAGACGCATTTAAAACAGCAGTTGAACCTGATTCAAACGGAAAGACACTAAATATGCGGCAACACATATAGTGCGCCTGGTACAACGTTTCTTTAATGTTTTGCCTGCAATTGTGTGTCCTTTTTGTATAGCAGGCTGCTGAAATTTAACTTCAACCTCGATTTCATCCTTCAAATCCCCTACACATCAAACTCCTTCATCATCTCACCCAGCATCCCGTTTTCCTCCATCCCTTCAATCATCCTCCCCTCTCGCCTCACCTTCACATGGCAAAACCTCTCCCATCTATTTCTACAGAGACCATTTCTCTCCCTCCGTCCCTCTGTAACTCTCACCCGTTCACCCCCTCCCTCCACCAAATCTGACCTCCTTCAAAGGTCAAACAGCTGGAATGAATGGGTCGATGTTTTTGGAAAGGACTGGAAGAGGAGAGAGAGCGAGAGACGAGAGGAGGGGGAGGACAAAAATCCGAGAGGTGTGAGTGAGAGAGGCAGAACGGGAGTTGGTATGGGGGAGGGTGAGGGCGATGAGAAATGGGAGGACAGGAGGAGGAGGAGGAGGAGGAGGAGACTGGCAGAGGAGATTTTAAAAGAGAGGGAGACGGGATAACGAAATCCCTGCATCAGCATTCCTCTGGGTCTCTGTGGGAGCAGCAGGAGAGAAGGTGATAATAAATAGGGAGAGAGAGATGGAGGGAGGGAAACAGTAGTTGGTCTGTGAGCGAGGGATGAGCGAGGGAGCAAATGAGAATAGGACAGAGAAAATTAGGGAGAGGGAACACCTCCCTTCTCCCCGTTCCATTTAATTGCATTGATTTTCTCTTTACCCACAGGACGGTAAACAATACAGGTGTGTGTGCGTGTGTGTGTGTGTGCGTGCGTGCGTGCGTGTGTGTGTGTGTGTGTGTGTGTGTGTTGGTCACAGTGTGCTAATTATACAGAGACTCGAGCAGACAATGAGTTAATAGACTTGCACACAGCGTCACAGATAGAAAAACAATGCAGACCTGCAACATAACAAACAATACAAGTCTGCTAACCTCACGGTGGACTAACGTAAGCAAGACCTGAAGCGCTGATGCTGCTCACGGTACGCCTCCTATGTACACAAGGTGTCACAACATCTGGCTAAAACATGTTTTGTGTGCATTACGAGGCCATTTTTTGTCGATCACTTCATAAATATCATTTAGAAAAATGCATTTATCTGTTTTAAATTTCTGCCACTCGGTGCACGGTCCCTCTTTTAGCTTTGTGCATAAAGCATTCGGATTGTTGTGTTTGCAGAAACTAATCCCTCTCCAGTTCCCAGAAAAACATTGACGGCCTGCAGCGGCAGAATAAAGGTCTAGACGAACGCTGCATAGCTGTGCTTTATATAGAATATCGATATCAGGACGGACGGGGGAGGCCTGCAGCCGCCACCAGGACACGATCAATAATGCACGCCCTCTTTTTACACCTGTGAATCACCACCGCCTTCATCGTCTGCGGGTTCTTCTGTCTGCATCCACGTCTCCACCCGAAGGCCTCCTTCCTCTTTTTCTGCCCTCTTTGAATTGTCCTGTTTCTACCGAATGATCAAAGGTGAGACGTTCCTGTGTGGATGAGCACACACACACACACACACACACACACACACACACACACACAAACACGCTTCCCTCAACCGTATCAGCTGTGAGAAGAATCCCCTTCACTGGAGCGCTGGCAGAGCCCAGAACAGGGCTTATGAGACCGCGTTAGTCAGACAGCCAACCGACTAGAGAGACCCCCCCCCCCCCGCACGGTCGGTCAACGGACGGCGGTTCAAGGGTCGGATAAGCGCTGAATCGGCAGTACAGAAGTGGAGACACTTAGTTAGAAAATATGTGGTTCTTGGAATAGAAAAGGTGAACGCAAGCCTGTGTACATAAGTCAGCTACAACTTCCAAGGAGCATTTGTTGAAAGCGCAGAGTTTAAATTTCTGTTGCATCCACTGCAGACAGCAAGCACAGTCTAACACTTTGTAAAAAAATGAATCATCCATCAGTTTAAATCCCAACTGCAACGTGTTTTGAATTCACTACCGGCTGATGACAGTAGTATTTAAGGACATCCATCTGCCATATTGAATCGAGGGAAACCATCAACATCAGTAGCATGTGGCCAGAACATAAAGAAAGTATTGTCAAAGTAGAGGATTTCATCAAAATAAAAAAAATATACTTGGAAATGGAAATATAAGGTGGGTGCATTAACTCCAAAACACATGTTAAAAAATGTACTCGCCAATACTAGGTGGAGAATTTGAATCACTAACAACATTAAGTACAACATTGAGATTAATGTAATCAATTATTAAACACTCATTCAAAGAGGATTTTTCGCAATGAGCATGAGGTAAAACAATCAATACGGCGTGGTTGCTGGTATCTGCAATCTCATTCATATTGTCAGTAATCCAAAACTCAGGACTGGTGGTAAATATTCAATGTGGAATTCATTTTTCACCAATGTGCCTCGCACTCTATCTTACAGTCATCAGTGAGCGAGGAAGGCACCAAAGTAAGCCGTTACTTTACATAGAGTGTCCCTCTCAGCCATCTTCCCGGCCATCCACAAACAATTGTATGGAGGGAACACGCAGTCCAGCCAGACCGGGGCCGACGGACTCAGATCTCCTGCCAAGAGAGCCAACCCATCTATCCAACCCTGACCCACATCAGGGGCCTGGGCCAGGGCCATGAGCATCAGACAAGGAGAAGGAGAGAGAGAGAGAGAGAGAGAGAGAGAGAGAGAGAGAGAGAGAGAGAGAGAGAGAGAGAGAGAGAGAGAGATGGGGCCTTGCAATACCTTTCCCTCAGATTGGACTGCTCCAGAGGGAGGCAGCAGAGAGGTCACTCAGGCTTAACTCAGGCACAACACCACTTTACATTAATGTATTTTCCTTTGGAAGGAGTGCAACGGCAACTCTGTTTTTGTTTATTCTCACTTAAACTGGCCCTGACATCAAGTCGCATTCTCCCATTTCATTGTAGTGCTTTATTGGCTCCACTTGGAAAAGAAACCAAAAGTCCCTGGAGTGGCAGCCGAGTGGCAGAATTGAAGTCAACACTCGATGCGAGTGGAGAGGGGCTCTCCTGAGGCCCGCGGGCAAACAGTAAACATTGTTTTCTTCCAAAAGCCAAGAGGCCGACGGTCTAAATAAGGATCTGCCTCAACCTCAGTGTTTGGCTGAAATTTCCAGGTTGGGTCCAAACTCAAACAGACACTTTAATCTGAATTTAAACCATAATCTCAACCATAAAAAGAGAGTTTACTCAACAACACAGCAGTGAAATGGATGCTGATCTCAAGGGACACAACTTAACGCTATTTGTTGAGAGGAATGTTGCAGCTTTCTGGCACACAGAAAGAAATAATAGCAACAGTACCTCTGCATCAAGAGAGGAAGCCTTCCAGCTCCGTCAAACAATTTCCATATCTATTAGCAGCCCTGCTGAACCCAGCACCGTTATGAGACTCGCGTCCTACCTTGTCAATCTCCTGCTGCAGGACCTGTTTGGCGACCTCCAGGTCCTGCAGGCGCACCCTCAGCTCCTCGTTCTCCTGCTCCAGGCGACTCCTCTTCTTTTCCACGCTGTCCAGCTGGCTGTGGAGACGGATGGACACGTCCTTCGCCACCTGAGAGGACGAAGAAGGAGGGAGGGATGGAATTTAGTAGCTGTGCCAAGTGTGCCAAGTGCGTGGATGAAGGAATTAATGTCCCGCTGAACGCTTTAAATACAGCAGGTGAGCGAATAGGAATTACGTGAGCGAATACTGCATTTGGCTCCAAATACTCCTTTGTATGTTTTTTTAGGTACGCGGTAAGCTGGAATGTTGAAGTAACGCAACTTTGATAGTCTGCCGAAAGGCAAAACTGGTTTTGATTAAAGGAATAGATGGATAAAAAACCCACATCACAAAAAGAATAAATAAAACCCACACTATTCACAAACAAGCATGCACAGGTTAATAAGAGAACACAACTAAAACATATGACTCATATTTTCCCCCCAAATAAAGCTGGAGCTGTGAGTCATTTCTGTAACCAGATCTTGAGTACAACCACCTTGAAACTGTCATCATGGGATATTGCTCAGAGGATTATCTTTTATGTTACTAATCTGTGTTCAGGTAAAGAAGATAAAGCGTGGCTCCATTGCGTTTCATTTTCAAGCCAGAGGTTCGTTCTAGGTTTGTGCGCTGCCAGTGCAAACAGAACCAGTTCAATGCTGGGGTTTGTTTTTTCCGCTGAGTTTACAAAATGTGTTATCTCTATCAGGCAGAACTTTTTGGTGGGGGTGTCTTTTAATCGAATAAAGCCCAAAAGATAATTATCGCCATTCTGGCAGGAACTGATCTTTTATACGTAAAGTGATCTTATGAAAGTCAGATCGTTTCCCCCTGAGGAGATTCATTCATTAAAAGTTTCTAATGTCAAAGAGTCAAACTACGACGAAGGTCAACTCCCCGGTGTCTGATATGAAAACAGCACAACAGTAAAGATCTGGTAGCTGCATCATGGTTGAGTAGAGCCCATGCGGTTATTATGTTATAATAATATTAAAAACATTGAATTATTTTATTATGAGGCGAGTACAAGACAAACACCTTGCTTCATGTTGGATCGTTGGTTTAATCCGATAGATGGTACATGCAGCGAGAAGCACGGTCAATGATCCAGATCCAGGTTTAACGTCCTAATGACGAATAGATGAAGTCAAAGCACACCCTGAGAGCCGATATTAAACCACCGTGTTCATGTCTGTTCATTCAGTTCCGCGTTATAGTCTTGAGACCAGCAGCGGACGCATTGGAATGGGCTTTTTATCCTAGATATATCACCCGCAGACTTTTACGAGCTGGGCAGTTATATAAACGGCATAAAACCTCATATTCTGGGCCGCAATGAAGGCCGGTTCATGCTGCAAATACAAACTCACGCTGGTAAATGATGACGGCGCTTTTATGCTGAAGTACAAGCAGAGCAGTGAAGAGTTGTATTTTCCCACAACAGCGTTATTAGGGCCGAGTTCGGACATCATGGCATTTAAATTAAGGCTGAGAGGCTCGCACTACAATTAGCAGTTAGACAACTAACATTTGACTATAAATCTGTTTTTTCATGAGTCTCAATGCATCAAGTGGCACGTCTAGTCACTGTCTTTAAATGACCAAAAGAACGCGATGAAAAAAAGAAAAAGTCCAGATAAAAGAGGCCGTTTGTTACTAAATGTCATTTGGAGCCCCTTAATGATTGCTTTGTCTCCAATGGAAGTGGCTGTGAGGGCTTTTATTCTAAAAGGCTGTATTAGAGGGGATGAAATGAATCGTTGATGATTCCCACTGGGAGCTCAGTAAATGGACGCGTCTCGTTTTGGAGACAAATGCCTGCGTTAAATCAATCACCCAGTCGCTCATAAATGTGCTCAGACCCCGTTCACCTAAGGTCTTTATTGTCTGACGATTTAACCGCTCTGCGCCGATGTATTTTAGTTTCATGTTAACGACTAGTGAGGTCAGGCTTCTTCGGCCCCGTCAGAAAGGACGTGAGAACAAACACATTGCTCACATGACCTGCCCTCTCATTTCATTATATGGAAACGAGGTGAAAAGGTCGCTCAGTTCAAAGCACAGCATGACTTGCTAATGTCTGTGCCTACATGATTTTGCAGTATGCTAACACACTTAAAAATGGTCAACCTTTATGCTTTTTTATTTTTTATTATTGAACTTTTTCCTCACATCAAACTTGAGGTTATAGTTTGAACCTGGATTGGCTTAAATGTGTGTTATTCTATTACCATGTCACTTTTATGATATATACTGTATATTATAGTTCTGTTCACAGTGTGGAAGGACGTCTGCAACGCTTGTGTGATCACTGGATGACACCGAATATTTATCTCATTGTGAATCAGCATAATGAATACTACACAATAATATATTACGTGTGAATGACTGTGTGTGTGTGTGTGTGTGTGTGTGTGTGTGTGTGTGAGAGAGAGAGAGAGAGAGAGAGAGAGAGAGAGAGAGCCGGTGCCAGTGTGCAGCTGAATCCCACAATGCCCCTCTGTACGGCCCACTTTCATCCTCCCCAACGGCTCCCTGAGCTCCACCACATACCAATTCATGCTTTTTTCATGCGTGTTTCTTCTTCTCTCTGTACTACTCCTGTATTTCTCTCAATCATTCATTGTTTCAGTACTTCCATTATAGGTATCTTTGTTCCCTTGGAAAGTGTATTAAAATGCTATATGTCTCTTTTCTCTTGTCTGTGTTAATTCTTCCGCTTCACTACTTCCCCGTCTGATTCTCAAACGTCACAGATCTTCTGATAACCGTGCACCTGTTTGAATTGATGTCACGGCCTTCTGATTCACATTCAAATGTCATGTTGCTCTTCTCCGTCATCAGCGGTTCAACCAAAATCAAGTCCATGACGTCCTTTTTCTACTTGCGGGTCAGAAACACACACCTCCCTCACATAGCAATACAAGAGTGCAGCACGTTGACAGCTATAGAACCAATCAGTGTGGATAAAAGACGTGAGATCAAACTGTCGCACTCTACCGCCGACTTCCAATTAAAAAACTTCAAAACCTCAGCCAGAATGTTTTCCCGAGGATTTACTTATTTATTTATGGGTTTTCCAAGCTGCCGCTAGAATCTTCTGTGATAATCAGCTCCTTCTCTTCATACCGTGAACTGAATTATAAGACAACGGCATCCATCAACGCGACACTAAAACGTGCAATACAGCAACTTTAAGGTGTTGCGTATCGACTGACAACTGAATTTACTTTTATTTGTAAAAATTATTAGTTTTTTCATCTATTAAAACAATTCAATCAATTTGCTCCATCTCTTTCTGTCCAGCAGATCAACAGTATGACTCGGCATGTTGTGTATTAGGAGTGTGTGTGTGTTGATTAACGCTATGTGTCAAATTTTGATCGGTGCATCAATATATGAAAGCGGGATGCTTTTAGCAGTGCAGGTTTAGGTACTCCTCCTCTCCTCCCCTCCTCCTCCTCTCCTCCTCTCCTTTGACTCCTAATAGATGCTGTATTGTTCTTCTGCGTTAAAAGGGAACATGGAGGAATTCAGCGCCATTAAAGCCGTGGTTTCACCCAGCAACAAAGCTATAGGATGTAATTAGCATTCAGCCAGGGTGCTGCTGAGCTGACAGAGTGGAAATTGTGTGTGTGTGTGTGTGTGTGTGTGTGTGTGTGTGTGTGTGTGTGTGTGTGTGTGTGTGTGTGTGTGTGTGTGTGTGTGTGTGTGTGTGTGTGTGAGAGACAGCGAGAGTATGGAATCAAGAGAGAAGTACAAAACCTCCAGAAGCAGAAAGAGCAAAGTTGTTTTTGACTGTTCCTTCACTCACACACACCAAAACACACAACAAACAAACACACTCACACACACACACACACACACACTGGCCACAGGGCAAACAGCAATATATTTCAACAAGAAGCAGTTAGTCATCAAATAGATCTCTTTCATGTACACTGTGTGTGGTTTGTGTGTTTGATTGCGTTCTACACACACGTGTGTGTGTGCAGACCGGCTGCATAACTGGAGGAACAAGACTGGCTGTTGAACACACACACACACACGCACATGATGGAAATACAACAGGCGTGTGTGTGTACACACTTCTACTTTCTTTCTTTCTGAGGCTCAAGCTGAGTTTTGACTAAACTGAAAACAAGAGGCCCTGTTGTGCCGCCCCCCTTAACTCACTTTCTCAAAAGGATGTTTTGTAAGATTAATGTTGTAACGCCTTTAGGTTTAAGTTAAAGGTTGGGGTTAGACAAGTGCATACATATGCATGTGTGAATCTTGAGGAAGATTATTACAAAAACAGACATATAATCTATCCTGAAAAATTTACTTTTTTTCATTTTCTGAATAATAGAAGGGGATTAAAATCGATGGTATTGTATGATCCAATGATACCTCTCTTTTTAAGGTTCTTCACTCACGATAGCAACCTGTTCATCACAAGGTAGCCACGCCGCTAAATAATTCCCTGCTTTACTGCCGATTGAGACCATAACAATGTTTACTGATGTAATAAATAAAGTAAAAAAAAAGGGTCATTTTGCTAAGCTAGGCTATACAGATCTCTCTCTGAACGTACAGAGATACAAATTAATTTGTGTCTGTATCCAACACCAAAGTAAGCGATCAAACATATTTCCTAAAATGTCCGAGCATTAAAAAAAGTGTTTCCTGTAGATTTGAACTATTTTACAGGAGTGGTGGGCAGCAACCAGCACAGAGCCCGGGGACGAGTCCGGACTTTCCCCCGGAGCGCCGACAGAAGGACTTCAAACCCCTCCTGAAACATTCATGTCTCTTGGTGTGGGAGGAAACATGCACACCCGAGAAAGGCTTCAGTCGGCTCTGACCTTCTTGCTCTGAGGCGACAGTAACACACACACACACACACACACACACACACACACACACACACACACACACACACACACACACACACACACACACACACACACACACACACACACTCACACACACTGCTTAAAATTAATTTATCGCACCACTTGGCCCATAAAAAAAAAAATGTAAAAGAGAAGAAAACCAAGCATGTAATTTGTAGCTGAAAGCATTTTGCGTGGAGGCCAGTCTATTATGAAGTACAGTAATAATACAACCATTTATACGGATGCTAAATCTGACAGAGAGACACGTTGGATCTTTTATTTACCTCAGGGCTCGGCCCCGCATGCTGCATGTTGGGGGGCGACGACTTCACTGACACTGAAAAGCGTCCGAGGTCTTGCAGTCAACCTTGAAGGTGACTATATTGTTTTTTTTAATGAGCTATGAAATGTGCTTGCAAAGTGAAGCTCTCTTAGGAATTATCGACCGCCTGCTGATTCAGCTCCTAGATGTGCAGACAGATAAGACGGCTTTTATTTTTATTTTTAATCTCTCCGTCTCCGTCTAGATTCATTTCAAACCAAACGTGTTTCATTGCAACACATCAATAACATATTTTTTATAAGTTTATAATTTCAGATGATGTTGAAGATACTGGACTTCTGGCAGACATGAGCTGCTGATGATGAAGTGCCCGGCAGAGGCAGAGAGTGGAGGTTAACTAAGGAATGAAAATAAGGAATGAATGACGATGCAAAAACCTCATATCATAATCAACAGTCAATCAACAATTTAAAGGTATAGGTTTGATAAATCGCCACTTTGTTTTATGTCCGTGTTACTAAAAACATTTACACTTCATATCATTTACATAAACTTTATAAATGAGACCAAATAAATACATTTAGGTTGATGACCGCGAGCTTTTCATATTTGATTCAATGATAAGTTGGCTACAATTATCAGAACAATACAAGCATTCAGGCTCACGTGGCTATAATAATTATATACAATTATATATATATATATATATATATATATATATATATATATATATATATATACATATATATATATATATACAATTCAATGGAAGAAATTTAGAAAATTTGGCGATCTAAGTGAAATCTCCTCTGGGCTTTGCCCACGTCTTTGGGGATGGCTGGTACAGGCCGGTACAAACGGTGTGTCCATATCACTGATGTAGCTGCTGTCTGGCCCACAATTTATGATTCGTGCTTTTCATATTCAGTGTGTGTCAGAAGTAAAATACTGTGAGACATGAGTGAATAGCTTACATATTTCAATCAAGTCTGTTCTAAAAGCATTACAGGATGTCTGTGAGTCTGTGAGGCTGTGAGTGCGCAGCCCCGGTGTTGATGTTTAGTGTTGTTGACCTTTTTGACATTCGTCCAACCTCCTGGCCTCTCGACACCCACTTAGTGGATGTTACATCACAAGTAATCTGCTTCGTGTCTATATATATAAGACCATTATGTGCGAAAGAGAGAGAGAGAGAGCCAGTGGCGTGACAGCTGTTCCAGTAGAGGCCGTGATCCATCTATCTTTGGATCCGGAGAGACAGAGAGAGGGAGGGAGGGACAGAGGCCGGTGGAATGTGATGAATTCCCACAATCCTCGGCAGTTGGAAAAGTGTGATCTAACCGCCGATATCACATCAGGCATTCTGTCCCTCCATCCGTTCATACATACATACAAACATACAGTACATATAAACATACATACATACATACATCTATCCAGTGGTATTCTTGATAGAATTGCAGCCGTAGTAGTATTTGCAGTGGCACTTGATAGGACTAATGAGTGTTTACATTATTAATGTATCACTCAATTATCGCTTCAATTAACTGCTGACTGGGTTGACCCTCCAATTAATCAGCCAATAATTGTTTGAGCGCAATTGAACAGCGATTGCTTAATCATAGCATGGCTGCTAAAGGAGAACCGCTCTGCAACACCGGCACACTGAAGCGGATAAATTACTGTGAAGAAAAGATCAGGTTCTGATTTTATAAACTATAAACTACCGCCCGGTGTGGAGTAACAACAGTGACTTCTGCTGTGCTCTTTATTTGGTCTGGGGAAGTTTACGCTCCAGTTACTCCGTCAAAGCTGGTGGTGAGTAGTGTTACGTTTGCCAAAGTCATCGTCTATTCTTCATCCTGTTCATCTTGTGAAGGTGAAGCTTACTGTTGGTTTGTGACCAAACATTGATTCACTGTGTGGCTCCATCGAAGTGTGTGTTTCCATTGTGAGCTTCAGTAATCAGCAAAAAATGTGGGCTTCGTAGATAACAGGCGGTCTTTCCGGGGAAACCCAGGTCTGATTAGGGGTGACGGCATCCATCCCACTTCGGATGGAGCGGATCTCCTTTCTCCAAATATGACCAAGGCTATTGGTCGACTTCGTGCACGACAGATCAGGAAGCAGAAGCAGAGTTGTAGTCTTACACACTTCTCTGCATTTCCTGCATTTTCTTTAGGGCAGCTGCCCACCTTTAACTCTATAGAGACTGTGTCTGTCCCACGGCCACTTAAATTAATTAAATCAAAAGTAACCAAAAGAGGAGTTATAGAAAATAACCTCATAAAGGTTAACACCACTACTGCAATAGTGCAACACGATAGGAGAATTAAATGTGGACTCCTAAATATTAGATCTTTGTCTTCTAAAGCTGTATTAGTAAATACATTAATATCAGACAACCATATTGATGTGTTCTGTCTTACTGAAACCTGGCTGAGGCATGAGGAATACGTCAGCTTAAATGAATCTACTCCTCCAAGTCATGTTAATATGCACATTCCTCGAGACACCGGCCGAGGAGGTGGAGTAGCTGCCATCTTTGACTCGGGTCTGCTGATGGGTCCTAAACCTGGATTGAACTGCAACTCATTTGAAAGCCTCGTTCTTAGTCTTTCACATCCAACCTGGAAAACAGTACAGCCGATTCTGTTTGTGGTGGTATACCGGGCACCAGGTACGTACTCAGAATTTATATCTGAATTTTCAGAGATTTTGTCAAGTTTGGTCCTTAAGACTGATAAGGTTATTATTGTAGGTGATTTTAATATTAATGTGGATGTCAGCAATGATAGCCTTAGTGTTGCATTTAGCTCATTGTTGGATTCGATTGGCTTCTGTCAGAGAGTACAGGAACTGACTCACTGCTTTAACCACACCCTCGACCTTGTTCTTACATATGGCATTGATGTGGAGCATTTAGTAGTGTTTCCACAGAACCCTCTTTTATCAGACCATTGCCTTGTAACTTTTGAGTTTATACTACAGGATTGTACAGCGTTAGGCAAGAGTTTTTTACACCAGATGTCTAACTGACGGTGCTGTTGCTAGATTTAAGGAAGCGATTCCTTCTGTATTTGATTCATTACCATGTCTCAATATAACAGAGGACTCCTGTGCTAACTTTACTCCCTCCCAGATTGATCAGCTCGTCGATGGTGCTACTGGCTCACTGAGAGTGACACTAGACTCGATAGCCACTCTAAAAAAGAGGATCATTAGGCAAAGGAGGCTCGCTCCATGGTACAACCGTCATATTGAAGCAAGCATCACGGAAGCTTGAGGGCATATGGCGTTCCAAAGGTCTGGAGGAGTCCCGGTTGGTTTGGCGGGATAGTCTGAGAACATATAAGAAGGCCCTCCGTAATGCCAGAGGCGCCTACTACTCATCACTAATAGAGAAAAACAAGAGCAATCCTAGGTTTCTCTTTAGCACTGTGGCCAGGCTGGCTGAGAGTCATAGCTTGGTGGATCCGTGTATTCCTACAGACCTTAGTAGTAATGACTTCATGAACTTCTTCAATGGTAAGATTCTGGCTATTAGAGACAGGATCGGTGATCTCCTGCCCTCGACTACTGCCGGTCCATCCTCAGGTGGGATGACCATGGAGGAGGCTGTGGGCCCTGTTGTGCGTCTGGATGGATTTTTTTACCATCAACCTCGACCAACTGTCTTCAATGGTTTCTACTTCTAAATCTTCTACCTGTCTCCTAGACCCTGTTCCGACTAAGCTGTTTAAGGAAGTTTTACCTTTAATTAGCACCTCTCTACTAGATATTATCAATGGGTCTTTACTAATGGGTCATGTACCACAGTCTTTTAAAGTAGCTGTAATTAAACTTCTTCTTAAGAAGCCCACCCTGGATACAGAGGTGTTGGCTAACTACAGACCTATCTCTAACCTTCCCTTCCTCTCTAAGATACTGGAGAAGGTAGTCGCAAATCAGTTGTGTGACTTTTTACATAACAATAGCTTATTTGAGGAGTTTCAGTCAGGATTTAGAAAGCATCATAGCACAGAGACAGCACTAGTGACAATTACTAATGACCTTCTAGTTGCATCAGATAGGGGACTTGTCTCTGTACTTGTCTTGTTAGACCTTAGTACAGCATTCGACACCATTGACCATGACATCTTATTACAGAGGTTGATTGGTATTAAAGGTACAGCATTAAGCTGGTTTAAGTCGTATTTATCAGATCGATCTCAGTTTGTATTTGTAAACGATGAGGCCTCGATGACCACCGCCGTTCGTCATGGAGTTCCACAAGGTTCTGTGCTTGGACCAATTTTATTCACCTTATATATATGCTTCCTTTAAGCAATATTATCAGAAAACACTCCATAAACTTTCACTGTTATGCCGATGATACTCAACTATATTTGTCGATCAAGCCAGATGAAATCCACCAGGTCACTAAACGTCAAGCGTGTCTTAAAGACATCAAAACCTGGATGACCTGCAACTTCCTGCTGCTGAACTCAGACACGACTGAAGTTATTTTACTCGGCCCAGAACACCTCAGAAATCAACTATCTGATGATATGGTTTCTCTGGATGGCATCGATCTCAGAGTTATTTTTGACCAGGACCTGTCCTTTGGCTCCCACGTGAAACAGATCTCAAGGACTGCCTTTTTTTCACCTACGGAACATCTAAAAAATCTGGCACATCCTGTCTCAAAGTGATGCAGAAATATTGATCCATGCATTTGTTACTTCAAGACTGCATTACTGTAACTCCTTATTATCAGGCTGCTCCGGTTAAGTCCCTTGGGTCTCTCCAGTTGATCCAGAATGCTGCAGCTCGTGTACTAACAAGGACTCGGAAGAGAGATCACATTACTCCTGTATTAGCTGCTCTCCACTGGCTTCCTGTAAGATCGAGAATCATATTTAAAATCATTCTCCTCACATACAAAGCCTTAACTGGTGATGCACCATCATATCTTAAGGAGCTTATAGTGCCATATTATCCCACTAGAGCGTTACGCTCACTGAATGCAGGGTTACTTGTGGTTCCCAGAGTCTAAAAAAGTAGGTTGGGGGCTAGAGCTTTCAGTTATCGGGCTCCTCTTCTGTGAAATCAGCTTCCACTTTCAGTCCAGGGGGCAGACACAGTCACCTCATTTAAGAGTAGACTTAAGACTTTCCTCTTTGATAGCGCTTATAATTAGGGCTGTTTCAGGCTTATAGTTAGGGCTGACTCAGGTTTGCCCTGGTCCAGCCCCTAGATATGCTGCTATAGGCCTAGACTGCTCGGGGACATCTTAGGATACACTGAGCTCCTCTTCTCTTCCTCTTTCGCTCCTCCTCTCCTCTTCTCCTCTTCTTCTTTCTCTTCTTCTGGATAAACTATTGTCTCTTCAATGCACATTACTAAGTCTACTTTCTTTTTCCATGGATCGTGGCTGCCTGGAACCGGTCCTGCCTGCTGCCATGGCCCTGCTGATGGAACCGGCCTGGAACCGGTCCTGCCTGCTGCCATGGCCCTGCTGATGCGCCCCCCTCCTCTCTACCTCCTCCTGCTTCATGAATCGTGGTTATCAGGATCATGGACCATGCCTACTACTCATTATATGAATAATTTCTGTCATATTCATTGAATGTGCTGTAACTCCGTTACGTTATTCATTCTGGCCACATGACATCTATTGCTTCTGTCCACCCGGGGAGCGGGATCCTCGTCTGTTGCTCTCCCTCAGGTTTCTTCCCTTTTTTCCCTGTGAAAGGGTTTTTACTATCTTTATTGGGGGAGTTTTTCCTGATCCGATGTGAGGTCCCGGGACAGGGATGTTATGTGTACAGATTGTAAAGCCCTCCGAGGCAAACTGTATTTGTGATGTTGGGCTATATAAAATAAACTGAATTGAATTGAATTGAGCAATCAGCACATGCAGCAAAAGTAGTAATATGACTTTGTTCCATACTGACATGACACACACACACGCACACACACACACACACACACACACACACACACACACACACACACACACACACACACACACACACACACACACACACGGTGGAAACCACAGTCCCAAATGTGTACAGGGATGTAATGATTGATAGTCGCATGGAAACTGTACTTCCTACAGTGAGTGCATGACACATGGTGCAAAATTGGAGGTTGGGTAGTGTGTGTGTGTGTGTGTGTGTGTGTGTGTGTGTGTGTGTGTGTGTGTGTGTGTGTGTGTGTGTGAGTGAGAGATTGCCAAAATTGGATTCAGTCTATTTCTTGTTCTGTATATTTCTTGTTCTCAATAAAGTGTTCCTCTTGCATCTCTCTCTCTCTCTCTCTCTCTCTCTCTCTCTCTCTCTCTCTCTCTCTCTCACACACACACACACAAACACACACACACACACTACACATAGCAAGACATATGGAGATGAGGCTGGGAGCTGGCCCGGTTCAGATAAATGTACCGGATACTGCTGCTTCCCAGCCAGTCTAATGACTGTGTGTGTGTGTGTGTGTGTGAGAGAGAGAGAGAGAGCTCCCGTGCTTATATCTTTGTGAGGACCAGTTTGAGTTTAAGACTTTGGTATTGAGGAGATTTTGGAAAGTGAGGTCCAATCCTCACTTCTTAGAATGCCTTGGCCTTTTTAAGAGTTAAGACTTGGAGTATATGTATGTTTGAAGGTTAGGCTTAGTCGCTATAGTGAATGTTTCATGTCTACTCGGGTCCTCACAGCCACAGCAGTGTGTGAGGGAGCGAGAGAGGGGACTCTTCAGTGTGTGATGAAGCCCCTCATTTCATCTCCAGGACAGCACACAGAGCCTCCACTCAGCAGCAGCACAGATGATGTATCTATATAGTACAGAGAGGGTGGGTGGGAGAACTCAGAGGCGCTCCGGAGCAAAGCGACAGGGACAATATGAAGAGACATGCTTATGCCTGCTCTTTAAAACAGCAGACTATTTATAATAATGACATTCACTGCCAATATAATATTGACATTACCAATGGCACGGGCCGTGCAGTGGTGGTGTGTGTCGATGAATACACAACCCACCATAAAGCTGTCATAGTGTCCAGTCACTGCTGTAGTGGTCTGAGGTCTCTCCTTATTTGGGCAACCGGCAACTTGCTATGCTAATAAGCAACACAACCTGGGTCGCTCTCAGAGAAGAAACTGATGTAAATCTTCTCAGCTAACACCTGGTGAGAGAGAAAAAAAATGTATCTGGATCTGTTTCCTCATACTGCAAGCATATTGGCTGAGATCATACGTGTAAGATAGTTTAGAGTCAGCCCTTCAAGGCAAACGCACAACTGATTCTCTCTGGAGATAAGCAGAACTGCTTTGTTGACTTCATGAGAATCCTAACAACCATTTCCTCTGTGTGTGTGTGTGTGTGTGTGTGTGTGTGTGTGTGTGTGTGTGTGTGTGTGTGTGTGTGTGTGTGTGTGTGTGTCTGTGTGTGTGTGTGTGTGTGTGTGTGTGTGTGTGTGTGTGTGTGTGTGTGTGTGTGTGTGTCCAGATGTCTGTCGGAACATGTGGGAATGAGAGAAGTGTGTGACTAAGACAGGAAATGATGTGAGACATTCTCATGGAGACTCTGACAGCCGTACTGCGCACACACGCATGCACACACACGCACACACACGCACACGCACGCTCACATACTCACTCATGTCGTCACATGCAAGCCGACACAAACAAGATGTCTAAAAACAACACAAATAAGAGCATGTGGCATACATGTGGCATACAAAAATTCAAGTGGCAAACCAGTTTACACTGACACACAATCGTTCCGTTTCCCCCTCAGCTATCGCTTCTATCGTTTCTCCATCTGTCTTTGTCACTCACACCGGCCCCCATACTCTCCCTCGAGGAGCCCCAAAGGTCACATGACCAGAGAGACACAATGGGAACGGCAGAATGGAGGGGCAGACAAAGTTTGAGTGAGCGGAAAAGAAGGTGTGAGAGAGTTCCAGTGCGGCACTTTAAAGCCTGCATGCATTCGCCAGTTTGTAGCATTTGCATATGTGTGTGAGTCATCACATCGGGGCCAATAGGTATCAAGAGGAGTTAAGCCAATTTCCTTTGTAAAGCAGCTCAGTGTGGAGCAGCTCGGTAAGTTCAAGGTCAACACTCAGTGGGCGTGTTCCAGCAGCAGTACATTAACAGCAGAATCTCTGAAACATCACAATGATTGTCCTAAAAGCCTCTACTAAATGTGTCTCACATAACAAGGGTGTCTCAGTGGCAGCTTAACGCCAACTCATTTGCATTTTCATCCCAGGTTTTTGTTTTTTCTCTCCCCACTTTGTATTATGTGAAGCATTTTCTGATTTGTACTCGTTCCAAGAGCGGCTCTTTTGGTGCAAGATCTGGCAATCAGCGTCTCCTTGAAGCAGCAAACAAAAACGTCTGAGGTATTTTGAGGACATTCGAGGCACCATCGGTTTGAATCCCCTCAACAAAACAGGATATTTTCAGAAAAACATACCTATACATACATAAGGGCAAAACCTGAGAAACGAAGAGCATATTATAAATGTCGCACCTAAAGGCCTAAAGTCAGTCATTCACAACTTGATTGGCTCTGGACCCTTTAATAATACAAATAAATATGTCCTTGCAAGCACATGTATAGGTTGCACGTGATCTGTTAGCAGTTAATGCGTTGAGTGTTCCCTCCATGACTTGTTCGCTTCCAGGACCCTGAAGCCAGCAGGTAAGATTGTATCCGACCGCTCTCACCCTGGACACAAACTGTTTGAGTCCCTTCTAGGGCTGTGCGGTATACCGGTTCAAACCGTATACCGGTTTCAGATTTCCATACGGTATGAATTTTTCATATACCATCATACCGGTGCTTACACGCAACAACAGCAGGCAGCAACATTTATTTTGCTCTACCCAGCATGCAATTCGGCAGTGTAATTTTATAACAAGTTTGAACCATGACTGAAGTAAGTCACCCTGACCACTAACTAGCTCCACTGCACTCCCAGTATTAAACTGTAAAAAATAAATGTTGCTGTTGTTGCAGCCATGCACGGCTCGCTGACGGCACCGCTGTCTAGTTGACCGGAGCTGTTAATGAATCAATGTGTTTACTCGTTGAAACAAAAATACCATGATATACCGTGAAACCGCCAGAATCTTACAAAATACCGTGATATGAATTTTTGGCCATACCACCCAGCCCTAGTCCCTTCCCTCTGGATGGAAGCTGCGGTCCATCAGGACCAAGACCTCACGCCATTTTTCTTTATTAAATACACTTGTTTTAAAGTACTGCTATTTATTTGTTTGTTTACCATATTTTTTAATCAACATTTTTTTATGTTTATATTTTTAAATGATATCTCATGTTATTGCACTGTGTTTCTTTTCTTTTTGTTTATTGTTACGCACCTTTCACCGAGTCAAATTCCTTGTCTGTGTAACGTACTTGGCAATAAACAGTTCTGAAGTGTCCTTCTCAGGTAGGACACCGTTGGCGTAACTATCTTCGGGAGGTAACCATCTATTAAACGTAAACAACTGTTCACTTCTCCGTGCCGTGGGCCCTACTCAGCCAGCAGCACCGGCATGAAGCATCACGACAAAATGCTGGAGACAGATGGACGATGTGGATGTGCAGGAATGCACAGCTTCTACAGCTGTTACTTTGAGTATTCACGTCACTCTGGAGTTTAAGAGTGCTCAGACCAATCAGTTGCTGGTAGTAATTGTCTTGTGTTGTGTTTAACTTCTTTTCCAGTGTGAGCTGAATAAGTGTTGAGTGACTGAGGCAGGAGTGAGTGTCTGTTTCTATAAGGCTGAGGATAAAGCCACCAGAATAAACAGAGGAGTCACTGTGAGAGGCCGGCATAAAAGGAGCTGAGCACGGGATTAATGCGTGCGTGCGCACCACACACACACACACACACACACACACACACACACACACACACACACACACACACACACAAACACACACACACACACACACACACACACACACACTCACACAGAAGATAGTGTAACTTGACCTGCCGTCTGAGTCTTTGGCAGCAAGACAAGACAATCAGACGTGCTGTGAGAGAGGTCAGGGTTGTCTCCCAGCAGTGTATATGTTTTCAGTATCCTGTGTTTATGGTCTCTTTGCTAATGCAGGCAACAGATACAGACTGTACTTTTTTTTTTCTCAAGCTTTGTCTTTTTATTTCCTTCATCATTTCTGAACTCACTCTTTATCCCAACGCTACTATTGGCTACTCAAGATTCAAATTCAAGCCAGACCTCCAATCAAAATCCAATCCTTGTTTTCCTTCCTTGTTTCTTTCTTTGATTTTTGTTAGTTTCTCTCTTTTTAATGTGCTCCTCCCGCCTCATCCTCCCTCTCTGATTGGCTGCTTTGAATTTTCAAAAAGTAGCCAATCCCCCCCCCTTTTTTTTCACCCTCAGAAACACAGGATGTACACTCATCCTTTTCCCTCCCTCCTTCCTTCTTCCTTCTTCCAAAACAACCAGATGGAGAGACAGCAGCAGAGAGACAGAAAGCCACAGCCGGCAAAAAAAAAGGCCATGACATCACAGTCTCACTCTCACACACTAACACACACACACTCTCTCTCTTAGAGGGTATAAAGGCCTCATTGTATCCTCCATCACATGAAAAAATGTTGGCGGAACGCTGTGAATTTGACAGCGTGTATCCACAGCCCAGGGTCAGTGTGACAGAAAACACACACAGCAGCTTTAGCCTGCACTCTCTGTGTGTGTGTGTGTGTGTGTGTGTGTGTGTGTGTGTGTGTGTGTGTGTGTGTGTGTGTGTATAACTGGTCTTTACCAGGCATTCCTGTGTGTGTGTACTGTGGAAAAGAGAGCGTTCTCCATGTGTACTTTTACTTCATCTGTGTGCGTGCAAAGTTGGTCTTAAACGCGAGATGGATGACCGATCGGTAAAATTCTAAATCGTGAAGAGGTCATAAGAACGACTTCAAATTACATAAACCAACAAAACAAACACAGCGTCCAAGAAACAATAATCATAATCAATGTTGTTCTTTTTTAGTCTGGTCATATCACCACCAACAAATTAGACTGACTTTTGTTTTCAGATCATTTCCGCTAGCTTTGCAATACGTTGGAATACGAGAATATATGAAATAATTGATGGAACATATCTACATTGAAACAAATCCACACAAACTGGAGGACAAAGACCTAGCTGCTGGCTATTTTTTGTTTGTATAATTATTTGTAAATCACTAAGAGCTCGGAGCGTTGTGTGGAGTAAGAGACTATGCACTTTAAGAATCTGTATATATAATAAGCTTACAGCCACACTTTGACATGTTGTTCCAGATATCTCACTTTCTCCATCCTGCTAACCTCAAGCTAACCTCAAGCTGTCACACAAACTGTCACAGCGCCTCTTCCACACAAAGCTCCATATCTCTCTCTCTCTCTCTCTCTCTCTCTCTCTCCAGCACTCACTTTGACGTCCTGCTCCAGCGTGCGTATCAGTTCTCCGTCCACCTGCCCCGTTTGGGCCACGCGCAGAGAGCGCCGCTCTGCCTTCCTCAGCCGGTACTGCAGGATGCGGCAGGTCTTGTTTGCCTGAGAAACAGAAGATGGATGATGTTATGTGGCGTCATCTGTCTGAGCCCCTCTGTGCCTTCAAGGAAAGCTTGCCTTGTAGCAGCCATTCAAATACAAAAGAAGACATGCAGACGTCCACATTGCACCTGGCCTTGCGTGTTGGCCCTCCGGCTCAACGGTGACATTAAGATGATCGATTGCACACTACCTTACTGGCCTGTTTCTAAACATGTTGCAGTCCCTGTCTTGGTTACGCATTTAAAGTTCCGAATCAAGACGCTGCATCGAAGTGAGAGCGCGGGTTTTCATGTTGTACCTGCTCAAGCTGTTGCCGTAGGTCCTGCAGCTGGTAGACGTCGTCTTCCATGTACATGTCCCGCATCTCCAGCATCTCGGACCTCTGCTCCTCCATCTCGTCCTGGAGACAGGGGAGAAGAGAGAGAGTAAGTGCATCTGTCATTTCAACATTACTAGTCAACCTGCGGGTAAAGAGCAGTTACGTGTTGCACAGGCTCCTAACTGACTGTAGCCGCATCATGTGCGCGTACAGAATGTGGGCCATAAAGGGAATCCTTGAATCTTTAATGGGAGGCATTTAAGCTCTTAGCATCTTTGTCATAAATGCAAGACAATCATCATCGTTAAAAAATAAATAAAAAATCAGCATCCATTAACCCTGTTCGCAATCCATCCCATCAATCGCTGCCCGCTGTCAAAAGCCGAGACATCTTCGCCTTCATCAACCTCATTATCAGTAGAGCCATTACAGACGGCGTCTTCTTAAAATGAACTGCTGCGTAATGTTATCTCAAGTCTCATAAAAGGGGTCATTGGATATAGAACAATACATGTTGTAAGTAGCAGAGGGGTGTAGTAAGTAATATGATGCTGCATTGATTCTCCGTTCTCTCTCCCACCCAGGAGGTCAGAGGTCAGGTTATCAGATTACCTCAGAACAGACTCTTAACAGTCCCTGCAGGGGAATTGAGAGCGAAAGAAAAGTAAATTCCTACACCCTAAAAAATGTGAAGTCAAAATATCTACAATATCTATATCTAAAAATTTGTAAAAAAAAAAAAAAAAAAGCCAATACATGTGATTAAGTTACAGTAATGCTATCTAGCTCTCTATTGGACATATCAAATCGTGAATTATTCATTCCATTCTGAGAGCATGAATTGCATCATCCCTCTGAATCGTAGGTGCAGCTCTTGTTTGCGGTTGCGTCTCTGAGGTGAACCACACCCCATCAGAAGAAGTCTGGGTCGCTGGGCTTTATGGGACAGCAGGCGGGCTGTTACACAACAGTGTGCTTCCAAGAGTGTGAAATGTGTGTGTTGGCAACAATCTGTCTGTGTGATGTGTAAGCAAAATAAGCAAAAGGAGTTGGAGTAGTAGTAGCGCTGTCAACATGTACTACAGTGAATAATGTGGGTCAGCCTCTGCTGAGCCTCTGCTGTAGCACCGAGGATGTGTGTGTGTGGAAAAAGACAGCAAGAAAGGGAGTGAGGGGGTAGGGTGTGTCTACGCTGCTACTGCCTTACAGTATAAACTATTTGTACGAGTATGGATTGTCAACATGCTAATGATTACGGTAACTTGACGTGTGTGTGGTTCGGCATGCAGCAAATTGTGTGCTTGTGTGAGTTTGTGTGCCTCTCTCTCTCTCTCTCTCTGTGTGTGTGTGTGTGTGTGTGTGTGTGTGTGTGTGTGTGTGTGTGTGTGTGTGTGTGTGTGTGTGTGCAATCTTATGAAAGAGATTTGTTGATCGAGCTAAAATAGACTGCAGCAGGAGGCAATCTGCAGGACACTGACCACTGTGCAACACATCTGCAACACAGAGGAGAGGGGGGGCATAGATCAAATGGAAAAAGGAACTAAGGACAAGAAATAGGAGAAAGAAAGAATGGCAAAGAAGGAGGGAGAGAAAAGAGTAAGACAGAGAAGTCCAGAAGATAAATCAAGATGAGTAAGTAAAGGCAATTAAGGGCATGACAATAAAGGACCGAGGAGGGGAGGAAAGAAGAAAGAAAGAAAAGAGAGGGAAAGACACACAAAAAAAAGGAAATAGTAACAGAAACAGCAGAAGGAAAGAGAAAGAGAAAGAACAGGGATGGGGAAAAACAGAGCATGAAATAAATGTTGACGGGGAGGCAGATAAAAACACGACACCAGAGAGTGTGACTGTGAGGACACGAAACGAGGGAATCACAAGTTAATGTGGTGAGAGAGAGAGAGAGAGAGAGAGAGAGAGAGAGAGAGAGAGAGAGAGAGAGAGGGGTGGTCCACTGACCTGCTTTACGCAGCTAGCTAAAGAAGAACAGGGAAGATGTTTTCTGTCATGTGAGCAACCAGCCAGTCAGGAGATTGAATCAACCAATCAGATGTGAGATTTGAGTGAGCCAAGACTGGTTTAGAAATCAGAGCGCACGCACGTCTGCTGTGATAACGAATGCATTTACTACACCTCTAAAGCTCACCAGTCATAATGATATAATGCTGTGTAATCCTTCTTTGCTATGTACAATATTGTGAGTATTAACATGTGGTAGTGAGTAGGCTATAACAGTCATCCATACACGTTTAGCCTGGACAGATGCTCAACTATCAGATAATAACTGTAGTCACAAGACATTCCTAAAAATTAAACTCAGAAGCCGGCTGTTTGGAAAGAACTACATGTTGTTTATAATGTCGGTTGTTAACATGTCACACAACAATGCGACACAAACACCGTGCACATTGAAATATTTATTCATAATTACAAATTCCAACAGCTGTGAGTTGTCTTGATCTCCTAATTGCCGACCAAAGGGGAAAGAGAAGCTGCACCAATCACACAGTCAGCACATCCATGAAACTACAGTCAAAGACAGACTTACAAGTCTGCACCAGTGGCGTCCCTAGGCTAAAACATCCGGGGCTAAAGCCCCGGATGTTTTTTAATTAGCCCCGAATATTAATTTTCAAAAAAAAAAAAATACGTCATTCACCCAAAACAGCGGCGTCAGGCAGCAGGCGCACTTGCAGTGTGCGCCCCCCTATTATACAAGTCGTCATTTAAGTTTCTCTTTCCTATAGAACATGTCTACACCTTGTTCTGTTATTAAACAAACTAAACGGACGTATTTTATTGATCTTATCCGTCATTTCTGTCTCTAAATGGTCGCGTTAACACTTCTCCTCTGCTCTGCGATGCGCACAGACACGTGCGCGCGCACACACAGGTGAGCACTGAGCACACAACAGCGGACAGAGAGCGTCGAAAAATATGTCGCGTGAAAAGCAGACCGCTATATCGGAGTTTTAAACGCTCCCAGGGTGAAGATGGCAACAGCAGCTCTCCTGTGAGGAGCAACCGGAGTTCTCCACGCACCGGAGCAGCTCTCCTGCTCCAGGTGAAAGAGACAAAGTGCTCTTGTCTTCTACCAACAATGAGCTGCTGGCTTCACATATTACAAAAGTACAAAGTACACGGACATAAAACTAAGTCATTAATAAATACATGGAGAAATGTCTGTACTTTCGGGTAAATGGTTACGCCGTTAACAGGTTACGCTTGCGCATGCGCGACTCGCTCGCTTATTTTTTGGCGTTTTGCCAGAAGTCTCCCTGACGTCCTTTCTGCTGCTGCGTGTCTCAAAACAGAAAACAGATCTCAACGTTGAACATGAATTGTATCAAATCTACAACCCTGTTTTATAAAGATGTGTAGAGGAAAGCAGCTCACTGCTCCACTAATACTGATGCAACCTGATGCTCACATATCTGCACTCATTCTGTTTTGTTTGGCAACAAAATAAATAGCTTATTGTTTTCCACAATGAGCTATTTAGTAGTAACTAAATATTAGTATTTTTTTTTTGCACAGATACAACTTCCTGTTCATTGATCTAAGTGATTGCAATTAAAACATAAAAAAAAAATTCTGATGGAGCAATCTGATTTACTTGAAACTTTAAGTGATTGCAATTTTCTTTATTCTGTTATTTATAAAAGCACAGATGGAATCACAAAATGTTATTTACAGAAAAAGTTTGAGAACCACTACTTTAAGTGTTTGTGTTGGTGGAGCACTATTAGCATTATTAGCATCTTATGTCTAAATATTATGTTAAAGAGTATGTTATGTTAAATCATGTTAAAGAATATGTAAAGAATAAATACATATGAGTATGTAAAGAGCATTAAATGTACAATGTAAACACTGTACATGACAAGATGCATGGTTCATTAAACATCTCAATGTTTACTGTTGCTGAATGGTTGCTGTTGGTATGTTCAACATGATGAATGGGGCATTTTTGTGCCTGGGCTATTGAGGGAAGTTTGTGAAAATTGCTAGCCTATTTGGTATTAACTGGTAACCATGAAATGCCTCAATTCAATTCAGTCCAGAAGAGCAGGTACCTGTAGGGTATGTGGAGAGTGTTTCTATGTCTAAAAATGTCGCTGCTTCACTCTTCTGGGCTAAGCCCCAGATGTGTCAAAATCCTAGAGACGCCCCTGGTCTGCACGGGCAGAGAAAAGGGATGAGTGGAAGAAGAGACAAGGGTGCTGGAGAGGGTGGATTAGAAGAAAATAATAATAATCAGACTCATCTCAGCGAGAGATTGAGGGGCAGCCTGACACCACGGCAGTGTGTTGTTTTCATCTTCTGATTTATGAACAGGTGTTCCTCACAGCTGCAACAACAGACACACACAAACACACGCACTTCACTGCCAGGCCTCCCATGAGGCTTTGGGGTGGTCCAGTGAGCTATAGCTCTGTTACATGATGGCCTATATATTCAGGCAACAGCTCTCTCTCTGCCTGAATATATAGCAGCCACATAGACAGAAATACGCACACACACGCACACACACACACACACACACACACACACACACACACACACACACACACACACACACACACACACACACACACACGGCTGCAGATCTGCTATAGACCTGCTATAATTATGCAGCACATCTTATCATACATGGTGTATGAATAAAAGAGTGAAAAAAACTCCTAATGACATCTGAAAAGTGTAAATAAATCATGATTTTAGATGGACAGCAAGTGAATTCAGAGCTATAGTAACATCTGATGATTATTTCCGTATAGAAGATATGAGAAATCGTGACAAACGGCCTTCAAATTGCTTCACTTTTCCCTGCCAACAGTTCAAAACCCAAGCTAATTGTTTTGATGAGATAGAAAAGCAGCGAATTCTCAGGATTGGGAAGCTGGAACTAGCAAATGTTTCAATTTTTTGCTAAATAAATGGCTTAAATTGAAACTAATCCGGGCTACATAACAATAGGAAGCAATGATCATAACTAGCAGAACTAAAAGTCATAATTTAGTGAATCATATTGTGATAATCAATCACTATGACATGTGACTTCAGAATAGTGGAATAGTATTACGTTTTATGTCTAAAGGTGTCACGGCTAGTGTTTTACAAGAAGATGAAGAAAAAAATGTAATGCATCTCCATAGTGATCAATTAATAAACCCTTTCTGCTGAAGGGCCACCCATAATCTAAATTCTCCGACACTGTAGCACAGCTCCATGAGAAAAGATGAGGAGGTCCTCACCTTTTAAAAGTAAACAATCACCCTCCACAATCAATCTCTGACAATTATTGGCTTGTCTGGTAACTGCCAGTTAGTGCTTGGGGACATGCTAATATAATTGATCCTTCCTCCTAATCAATCACTCTCGAAGGCTGGATGGATCCACTTGACCGGCGGGTCCACGCACGCGTGATACATCATCACGCCACTTGTGGGATGCTGAGGGATGCCTTTAGTGTCGAGGGCCGATGACACGCAAACCCCACAGTGGGCCCGGGTAACCTGAGGATGCAGTGAGGGGCTGGTGCTTATTTTGAGCGTTGATGTTTTGTTTTGTTTCTGCTGTCAAATTTTGATTCTGCTGTCAAATTTTCTGAAATCATGATTTTGAACATTTCTGATCAAATGAAATCCCCTACATTGCATGTGCAGATATTCCATATGAAGGATTTGAGGCCACACGGCTGCGTGTTTTGCTCATGTGCCAATGAGGGTGCAGACTCTCTATTCACAACATCATCATCATCAGCATCATCCTTGTTGGGAGTAGCCTTGGATGCCATCCAAAGGCTTACACACTGGGAAACAAGTCAGAGTGAACTTGGTAAAGAAACCCAACAGACTTTATAATAACACAGCATAGATGTCTAAATCTGAGAGTGAGGCTTTGTCTTTGCATCTTGTGTTGAAGCAAACTGACAATTACGTCATTTATAACCTATATTTTGTTCATGCTGTCTGTTATTAAACGGTTCTCGTGCAAATACAATGGACCTACTTTGAGGTAATCATTCTCGGATCTCAGCTCCTCTATTTCCCGGACAAACTCCTCGTGCATGCCGTCCATAAACTCCTCCGTGAGGTCTGAGAAAGCCAGGGATGTGCTGGCAGGGACCCTGCTGTCAAACGAGGTGACGGAGCGCTCCTCGCCGGGGGAAATGCTCCCTTCCCCGGTCCCCACGGCCAGGGAGAGCCGGTCCTTGCAGTCCCTCTCCGCGGAGGAGCAGGTGGTCCTGGCGGCATGTTGGTGGGCTCTGTCCCTAAGCGGCTTGTCGCCGTCCGGCCCGCCGCCCCGGCTGCTCCGTGATTCGGCGTCGCTGCTCGCAGCGTCCGCGGAGAGCTTGTTTTCCTCAGAGGCGCAGTCCGACAGCTCGGAGCTACTGTCGGTGGGGGACAACTTCCCGGTGGCGCAGCCGGAGTCCTTGGATGCATCGTCGGATCCGATACTGGCGTCCGACACCTTCCGCCGCCCGCCGGTGCTCTTGGCCGCCTTGGCCGGTTTAGACGACGCGGAGCAGGGGGAGGAGGAGGATTTGCCCGCCGGTTTCCCACCGCTCTTCTCCGCCTTGCCGTCCCGTGCAGCCAGCCCTCCCACGGGGCTGCGCCTGGAAATGCGGTTGCCCAGGTGGATGGCTCCCGGTTTGACGCTCAGGGTCGGAGTCCCAATCCCTCCGCGGATCTTGGTGAGCGACCAACCGGGTACATCCTTCGGCCGGGCCGGGGACGGAGCCCGGTTCATCTTCTTCTTCTTCTCGCCCGCGGGATGAGCGGCCACCATCGCGGGGAGCTCCGCGTTCTGCGCCTGCCCGCTGTCCGAGCCCTCCGGCCCGCCTCCGCTTTCCATCTTCTGCCGGAGATGGAGTCTCCGTTCCTTGGGCGAGGCGAAGACGAGGTGAGCCGGAGAGTTATGGACATCAACCTCCTTTGTTTTTGTCATTCATTCCGTTTAAATGCCGACGCGAGAAAGAAAAACGGAAATGAAACCTCCCGTTTGCGCGAAACGAGAGTCAGAAGTTGGAGCGTGGATAAACAACTGCAGAGCGACACAAAAGGAGCGGATCCTCGCTCCGACCACAACGAGGCTCCCGTCGTGCAACAAGGAGGAGAAGCAGGAAGCGGAGTCCAACAACTGCAAAGAACGCAACGAATAATCCCGTTTCGCACCGTGTGTGTGTGTGTGTGTGTGTGTGTGTGTGTGTGTGTGTGTGTGGCTGAAAGTGTGTTTTTATTCCGCTTTGTTCTGATAGATCCCCTCCTCTCTTCAGGAGGTCGGTCTCGATGACATCAACCAGCCGGTTCCTGCTTAGAGGAGCTGCTGTGGGTGAGAACAGAGAGGCAGTGTGGAGGATATGGTCTACCCTCTCTCTCGCTCTCTCTCTTTCTCTCTCGGTCCGTTATCTGGGCGGAGGGAGAGAGAGTGAGAGAGAGAGAGAGTGAGAGAGAGAGAGAGAGAGAGAGAGAGATAGCTTACTTCTGCAGCTCTCTGTCGCCACCATTGCAGGAAGATTGGGGCAATTGCATTTCAAATACACTTTACTCACTATATACCATTGCAGGATATTAGAAGACAGTAGGGAGCAGGCAAAATAACACAATGTATTGATGCTCTGAGAGATGCAGCATCCAGGGTTGTATATATATATATATATATATATATATATATATATATATATATATATATATATATATATATATATATACTCAAGCCAGGGTGAATCCTGCTGCATCTCTCAGAGCATCCATCCATTGTTTTCTATATATATATATATATATATATATATATATATATATATATATATACATGGGCAATTGCATTTTTAAATACACTTTACTTAAATATATGTATGTACAGGTCAGTGTATGGAAGGTCATAGGCTAATGGGGTGCAGCCAGAGACCACTGCCCTACTGCCATCTTTCTTCTGTCTGCACAGTCAGGATTTATTATTATGTATGTTTATTTTATGGATACCTGTTTCAACGTTTTGTTGCATGCAGCAGCTCGCCGACAAGATCAACATATAGACAACAGACACAATAGACAGGAGGGCAGAAGACAACGTCTATAAACAAACTGACCAAATAATCAAAGCAAATGTGCTTCAAAACTATATGCAGAATTGTTAATCAATGAATAAATACAAACAAATATATTTTAAAAACAAGCAATATCGTCTCTGCAGAATGAGATAATCCATCACAAAAACATCAACGTTAAAATTTGATTTGGGAAAAGTCTCTCTCTCATGATCAAATTATAATAATCCTGTATCTTTTAGTTTAAAACTGAGTCTTTTCTGCCAAATAAATCCCAATAATGGGCACCCCCTAATGCTGTTGGCGGATGGGTCATAGCACTCTCTTAAATAGCCAAAACCACAGAGCAGATAATCCATTAAATAAAACATTTGGTCAATTTAATTAGCGGCAGTAAAAAATATTGAAATTTGTCAGTTACAGATAATTGGGTATTATGTTCCATAAAATATCCAACTTCATCTTTAATACAAGACTAATTCACCTCCTTGTGGGATTCCATGTGCACATGGTAGCGCAGCACAGTGCGTCTCAGGTTACCTGTCTCTCTCTCTCTCTGTTTGTGTGTGTGTGTGTGTGTGTGTGTGTGTGTGTGTGTGTGTGTGTGTGTGTGTGTGTGTGTGTGTGTGTGTGTGTGTGTCAGATATCAGCTAGAAAGAGAAGAAAGCCCAGGATTCCTCAGTCAACACATTTTCTGATGCAGTTACTAAGACAGAGCCATCTGCCCTCTAGCCACAGCTCCAGGTTAATGATTCAGAGTGTCGGCAGCAATGCTGTGCTGGAGCCTTTCTACGGCCAGCATGCTGATGTCAAGCAAATTAGGCTTTTACCATGTTTCACCATCTTAATTCAGTATGTTAGCATGATAACACTTTCTAATGATCAACAATCAGTGTGCATTTGAGGATTATGCTAATTAAATTCGCTTTGCAAGTATTTAGTAATAACTTGAGTAGCACTTAAATGGCACTTATAGAACTTTGTAGTTTGGCCTTCTTGAAGAAATTGTACTTTCTTGATTCTCTTGAGTTTGTATTCATGGTTGAATGCACTTATTGTAAGTCACTTTGGATAAAAGCGTCAGCTAAATGAAATGTAATATAAATGTAGTAATAGCATTGGACAAACTGAAATTCGGAGTTGATGATGGCGCCAGATGAAAAGGTAAGAATCACCAAAACGGAATTATAGTTATTCCTGAGGTGGACATGAATGCCAATAGAGAAGACTCTTCACTAAAAGTCACTTATCTCAACCTCACAGTTGTGCTATAGAGAGAAAGTCAGGTGGTCACCAAAGTCATTAGGGTCCCTCCTCTGGAGACCACGAATGTTAGAGCCAAATTTCATGGTGTTCCATCAATAGTCGTTAAGACATTCCTCTAAAAGCAAAACAATGTCTTGTGTATGTAACCAATAGACCATCGCCTTTTTATTATCATGCAATACAGGTGGTGTTGTAAAGACTGACATCATTACATTTGTACCTGATCGTATACTCTCCTAAAATTGATGGGTAAAAGTGTGTTTCTGCAGTATTTTCCACAAGCGACAGGGACATTATGTCGATGACCTGTTTCATTATTAAAGCTAAAAAGCAGAGTGGGACGTCCTCCTCGGCTTCCATCTGTTCCCCATCTCTAATAATAACCATATTCATGTTTTCTTGTCCCCGCGTATGCTGTTTCCTCAGTAGTATGACTGCACGTATGGACACACTTTGCATTTTTTATTCCAAAGCTAATGCAACAGCGTCTCTATTCTCCATTATGATCTTGATCTTTTGTCTCTGTTGTGGCTGTTCCTCGAAGCGTGACCGTCATCAGATTAAAGACTCATCACTGAACCGAGGCAAGATGTCAATATAGTCTGCGGTGGCATGCAGAATCACACTGCGTGAATGATTTATGAGCCAAACACAGAATTAGAGCAGTTCGAATAGATTTGACCACTCAGGGATTTGCTATAGAGTTTAGAAGGCCTTGTTTGATACTGGCAATGTTTTACATGCACACAAATAATGTGTGACACTAGTGAGAATAATGCATAAACTAATGATGGTGCCATTATGCTCCACATTAAGCAGTGTATCTATCATGGTCAGGTTTCACTGTTTGTTTCCACTTGAGAGATTACATGGGTCTGTATGAAGAGAGGAGACTATTGAACATTATTTAACACATTTAAATCCAGCTGTGTGAATAAAAAATGCATTGAAAAACAAACTTAAATAATTTGTAATCACTTTTTTTACTCAGCTGATTAATATACTGGCTCGATCCTGCATCCAATCCGCACTGGGGACTTTGTTGTCATTTCACACTAAATAGTTCATTAAAGAAAGAAAATAAATCCAAAAAGAAGACATTAATGTGTTTTTTTTTCTTCCACCAAACTCTCTATTCCAGTCACATTGTCTTACTTCTGCAGCATTTGTAAATCTTCTGGTAGTGATCTTACATGTTTAGAAAGATACGATTATGAGCTCAATGGGCGAATTCAAAATGATGCTGTCTTTAAATCATTCAGTGCCAATGATCTTGCAGTGGCAGCCACAGAACTACATCTGATAGACTGTGCCTCTTCATTCACACCACAAATATGGCCAATAAAAGGCTCACTGTGCTGAAAAAGGGTTGTTTTAAACACTTAGTGTCTTGAATCCCTGTCAAAAAGTGATGTATTTCAACTGTCTGGTTTGTTTTGCCAATCAGACAAAAATAAATAAATAAGTGGCTTAGTGTAGTAAGCATGCAAGTAGCTTAGCTGAATGGTAAAATAATCAAACTGACAGCAGAGACAGCAGAGAACAACGTCGAAGTAAATCTAAGCAAAAGATGTCACAGCGCTGTCTACACGGTTCGATATTTGAAGCTGTCAAAGTAAAAATACACAATTATTGCGAAGCAACCACAAATGTTGTGACCACCATAAGATCACCTCTTGATTCATACATGTAACATTTCCACAACAATAGGCCTTTTTTCAAAGCACAGTTGTTACTAACCACATTACCAATGTATCCCAGTAGGCCACATCACAGTGACATGTGAGCCAGCATACACGATACCAGGACGCTGAAACTGAAGCATCTAAATGGAATTAAACCACCATTACTTTGATTATTTGTACCTGTGCTTTTTTACTTCTGTGACATGTCAGAATGGCATCAGTGAAAACGGCATATTTTGCTGAAATCTTCCTGCGGTGATATCGCACAAGCCTGAATCCATTTACGTGGGAGGTCAATGTCGTATCTGGTTATTTTGTTTCCCTTTTATTGCATTGTAATTCAATGCTCAAATTGCACATTTATCAAGGATTCACTATAACATGGAAATTGCAATTTGGAGTAGTAGAATGGATCTTTGAATTATTAATGAGCAGGCCATTCATTGTATAGGGAGGTGGTAAAAGGCGTTCATTAAATAATTAAGCAGAAACCCAAGTGCAATACCAATAGCCAGTCCCCCAGTGATAACCCTATACGAAACACACAAGGTACTACACTGGTGTAGCAAATTCATAATTATCTGAAATACTAGTATAAGAACAACAGTGTTGCAGCCATGTTGATGCAGTTTACTCCTTGCTGCTAGTTCTTTCTCAAATGAAAAGTGACATTAATGAGGCTCTCTGTAATGTGCCCTCAAACACACATAAAATAAAATAAATAAAATAAAATAAATGAGTAAAATGAAAACTGCAAGGTACAAACCTTGCAGTTTTCATTTTACTCAACCATGTCAGCAGAATAGGGGCTGGTACAGTATATGTGTAGTTAGGGTTAGCTTGACATAAACCAGCGCCTCATTTTAATGAAGTAGCTCATTGCCGCTCAGTATGTTAGCATTAGCTGGTAGCGCACGTGTGGTTTGAACATTGGTTTGCCAGTAGTTTTCACTGTGCTAACTACAACCAGTGTAAGCCCTATTTGCGGGGGTTGTGTCTTTCTTGAAAATAAATGCTTGGCACAACAACATATGAAACTACGTCATTTCAAATTCCATTCTGACTGAATCTCTTCTGCTGTGAATGTCTGGATACACCTAAGTGTCTACAAGGGCCAAAGCTACACTTTTTCACACACCCGTGCGACAAAGGTACTATTATCAAGCCAAGCTAACATCAGCTATTGAAGCTCAGCTAACAGCTATAATTCCCTGAATGGGTAAAGTTATAACCAATACGCTAGTGAATGGGTTTGATGCCAGCTGAACTGCTGCTGTTCATGAATCAGCTGTTACCTGTTATTAACCTGATATTATCCATTTCCCTCTCTCTGATTTACAAACAGCAATGGACATCACTACGTGTGTATAGGACAAACCAGGCAGTGGCCGGCAGTGGATTTTATAGCCTGCTGTTTAACAGCTGATCGCCACTCACTCTCAGGCATCAGCCTGAGAGTGAGTGGCGGTTCTACACGTAATTACGCCCCGGGCGAGACCCCCCTCCGAGCGAGACCCCCCTCCGAGCACCCCCAGAGTACACATAAAGGTTTAAGTTACGGAGTAGAGTCAGTAGACTGGATATAAACACACATCGGTCTTTTTCTCCCGTCACCCCGAGATGGGACCGGCTCGTAGCAGAGAAACACGCTCAGGGCTCTCACTAATTCGGCGTAATGGTGAGTTGTATCTTTATGCACTTTATAATTGTCTTTATGCCGGTCGTATTACGTCATATTTATTACGTCATATTTTGCGCCCACACCGTGAAGGCCGGTCCGCGAAAATATTGTCTGACACAAAACCGGTCCGTGGCTCAAAAAAGGTTGGGGACCGCTGCATTAGAGTATTGCCCTATAGCCAGTGGATCCCCCCGCCCGCCCCACCCGGGAGACCCAGAGGCGAGCGTTTGCGCGAGTTAAAGCAGGGATTGCAATAATTAAAATCAAAGTGAGTTTAACACAAATCTATTGTCATGGTAGTGCGGGGCTGGACCCAAAAGCAAGGACACGGAGCAGGAGTAAAACACAATTATCTTTATTTCTAGGCCAGAGAGAGGTGTGGGATCTGTGCTGGCGTCCTCTGGTGGGGGAGCGAGGCAGTTCGCCAGGAGAGTTCCTGGGGTGCAGAGAGGCTGTAGCTGAGAAAGCACAAGGATACAGACAAGAATAATGCAACAAGTCCAAGAGGCCGTCGCAGTCATTCCAGGAATGAGGACTGACGATCTGGCGGGGAGTTGAGGGAGAACTGAGGCAGATATACTGTGGGAGCTTGATTAGGGAATGTGTTTCATGTGTGTGGGTTGATTGGCAGCAGGAGGGGGAAAGGAATGCCACGCCCAGGCAGACACACACGGGATATATATATATATATATATATATATATATATATATATATATATATATATATATATATATATATATATATATATAGATAATTTTCTTGATGCATTTAGGAAATGTCTGGTACATCCATAGCCCAACACTGCACAACTCAGCGACTCCAAGTGTAGACAAGTCATCTTCTGCCACTCCATCACCGCCTGCGGAAGGTTTAGTTCCGCAGGCGGTGATGGAGTAACTATTTGCATGCATGTCTGTCTTCGCCTGCAGGAACACAAAGTATACCACCAACCCCATGTTCACTCACTACAGTAGCTTCGGATGCAGAGACATGTACAGCATCAGAGCACAGCCTGCAACACGACCAATATTTTGTTTAGGTTATTCAAGAAATAGAACATGTAACTTGAACAGATTTTGCAGAGGGCTCCAAAAATGAGAGGGCCGGCTCTGCGTTGGATGGTGCAAATGTGTGATGGGCAGTTTAACTGCTCTGGGCATCCCAGTGCTGTGGACACTGCAGCGTTCTCTGTCAGAAACCAGTCAGGCAACTGGCCAGCATAGCAGACCGACGGTCAATTAACCAGTCATCTTCCACATTTTTCTCTGACAGAATGTGTGAATCTTCTAAACATGGTTTCTCGGTTATTCGTTGGATTCTTTCTTGTGTATCAATCTAACTTTTTTTCCAGACTGATACATTGATTTAGTTTCTTTACTTGTTCGCCTGATGTCGGTCATTGAAACAACCGGCCATTCAACCTCTCATCAAGAATGCAAGTGTGAACGAGGCTATAAACGCCTCACCCCACCCGGCTGTCGTTTGGGCTTCGATGGCTGGAGGGAGGAGACCCAGCCGACCAACCAGCAAAATACCCGTTAACAATGACCATGTTTTACTAATTATCTGTGGAAAAAAAACACCCTGATGGGTCTTTCATTGCCGTCCAATCTGGGTATTAGAGTGCATAATTTTCTGTCTGCTTTGCTGAGACAATAATGGGAAACTTGCTGTCCTTGCAAGTTATCTTCAGTCAAGTAATTGGAAAGCAGTGGGTGTGCTGCTGGTTATGAAGAGGAGCTGCATCAGCAGTGCCACTGCTACGTCCGTACGTGAGGAGACAGAGACTTTGCATAGGGTGCTGCAGGGATGAGTCCTAAAACCCGGAAATGAGTGAGCATTTTTGTCACTTTTGGTTCCTTTATCTCAAAGTCAAAGTTTTGGTTGCCTTAACACAAGCTCAAGCAATTGTAATGTTTTGTCCTATGCTATCAGTAAATATTCCTCTAGTGAATTTAAAAAAGTCGGTTGCTAACAGGTGGCTAAGTGGGACTAAACATCATCAAACGTAATATCATTTAATTACAATACAATATAATTTTCCATCTCTGCCACGTTCATTATTACTGTGTATTTCTAATCATACGTTTTATTGTGCTATTGAAGTGGACTAAACCTCTGTGTGTTTTCCCTTGAAGCCTCAACCGATTATTCTGAATCCTTCTGAAAGAGCAAGTGGAGAGTCTTGTCTGAGTCTCATGTGGCCCACTTTATCTGCAACAACACATTTCTCCCCAGATCTGCCTCCCTGCTGGGTACAGTAGATGGCCTATATAGAATGATATCAAATCACAGATTTTTTTTGCAATAAATGTAAGTGATCCCATACTCCTATCATTGTTTAGGATCATACAAATGTGAATATTATGAGGATCTTGGCTTTAAAATGCCTCATTATTGGATTTAAAATTCAGATTGTCATGTCGCAGTTTTGCATAAAGTGTTCCAGACCTCCTCACAACTAATTTAAATATAATCCTGTATTCAGAGGAGGATCAAAGCCTCTGCCCCGTTAAGTGTCCTTGAGCAAGCCACTCTATCCCATATAGGCACCAGGGCGGGCTGGTATTTAGTGGACGCTTTGCTGGGAAGAGATAAAATGAATCTTCCTATTGCTGAACACATGAAGACCAAGCTATTAAAAGACATGATCATCTGGGGATCAAAGTTTCTTTTCTATCTTCTATCTTTTACCGCCACCTAGTGGTGAGCGGAGAAACACACAGTGAACTGTTTGGTAACATACAGCAAACAGGAAGCAAACTTTTCAAATTAATAAATTATTATTATTATTCTGGTGCAGGGGTCAATGTTGAAAGGCAGAGAAATTCCAACGTTTAACCAGCTGCTGTTAAATGTATGATACATGCCATCGTGAATACTGCTTTTTTTATTCTCAAGAAAGATATTTTTGAAGCTTTCAAGCATACCCTCTTTTTTTATCTAATGTATTTTAGAAAGCCTGTTTTTGTTTCTGTGTTGATGTACTTTAAGAAGCCTTTTGTATACCACCATGGCTAGGGTAAAGATGAAAAATATCCGCTTTTGGTTCATTGTGGCATTTTGTTGTATTTGTTTCCTTTTCTCAAATATTCCATTTACATCTCTCTTCTTCTTACTCGCTATGCTGCGCATGTAGACAATGATAGTAGTTATGCAGAGTCTCTGTTTAGCCACGTGGAATATTTCTTTAAATATGCAGCATCACTCTGAACACATTCCGACTTTTTTATTTGCAAGTGTAATGCTTTTGTGAGCATCTGTATGTATGTACAGTGCATGACTGTGTCTGTGTGTGTTTGGTCGTGTACAAGCATAACTGTGTGTGTGTGTGTGTGTGTGTGTGTGTGTGTGTGTGTGTGTGTGTGTGTGTGTGTGTGTGTGTGTGTGTGTTTGTCATGCTCATAACTGTGTCCCACTGTGAGCATGAATAGAGACCTTTTTCTCCTCTGCACCACCGTTCTCTGCCTGTTCCCTCCTCCTCTCACCCTCTGTTGTCTTTTTTCTTTCATTCTCATCACACCATCATGGTTGTTATATAATGATGGGAAAATAAATACACTGCTTGTCTGTTTGATGCTTCCCACAGCATCAAATCATTAGTGAAGAGTCCACTTTTCTGTGCGCAGTCATGTGAGTTCAGTTTTAACAGCAAGGGAAACTTTGTACGATTATTGTAATGCTTTCTCAACTTTTAGTACTTTCTATAGATGGTGTTCATATTGTTTTGTTCTGTGTTCAGTCAAGATGACCACCACTGTTCATCTTAAATGACCCAGAAATGCATCAAGACTTGTGTGTCTGACCGGCAAGTTTAGGACAACAAATTGATGAGCTTTATAAAACTGATTATAAGCTGAGTCACAACTGTTTTATATTTTTTTTAAATCAGGAACAAAAGGGCATTTATTAATACAGGAATCCGCAACATTACAAATCAACACAGTTAAGACTAATTTAGTAACTTGATAACACAAGAACATGAACACAGAAAGACAGAGTGGATTAAAGAGATACTGTCAGCGTAGAACATTATGTCTAATTCTTCGTCATGCCCGTGCTATTCTCTAAGCAGCCAGCCAGCGGTATCAAACATATCATTGACTGATAGGCTGCATTATTGATGACAGAGATCATACACACTGGACAAGCTGATGTCTCACAAACAGGGCTTGAAAAAAGCACCAGCTATCCAGAGGCCAAATGTTATGTTTCAAGAACCGTGGCGCTAAAGAAAGTAACATTTTCTGTGACAAAGTTATCAACTGTGCACATTTAATGGAAAGGTTAATGGAAACCTCAATTTGTTTCTCTTCAAAAACACAAAACATAATCAAACATCATCTCCTGATGTATTCAACACCCAGAAAGACCATATTAGGATACACTTTAACATGAACCACTTTCTACAAATCTTCTAACAATCTTCAGATCACCATTTTTTTTACTGTCATCATCATCATCATCATCATCATCATCACTGTCATAGTCAATGGCTGGCAGGAAAAAGTCATCGTGAGCAGATCAACAAATTCCAGTCATTCTCCCCATGTTCAGTTAATCTTGTTTGGCAGATAAAGAATGTGAAACCATCAGGGTGTGGTGTTTAGTGGCCACCTCTGTACACACAATCCACCTGGCTTCATATTGGTCGGCCCGCACATGTCCAGTATCACCATCAAAACAAAGTAGTTCAAAATACTAGGGAGATCAAATAATTAATTGCATGGGATGTGTGTTCAAACATCATGAATCCGGGTTTAATCTATATATCATATATTTTAACAAATTTCAATAAATTGATATATTTAATTCATTAGTTGATAATAATAATAATAATAATAATAATATAATATAATTAATATATATATAAAATAATTCACCTATAAAGCTCTCCACAATCTAGCCCCCACTTACCTCTACGACCTCCTTCAGGAATACACTCCCTCCCGCACTCTCCGCTCATCCTCTTCTGGACTACTATCCATCCCCACGCCTCGCCTCAGTACCATGGGTGCCCGAGCCTTCAGCTGCTCAGCACCCAGGCTCTGGAACTCCCTCCCCCCACACATAAGACAAGCAGACTCCATCACATCATTCAAGTCACAACTCAAAACTCACCTGTTCAAACTGGCATTCACTTTATAACTGGTGCCTGTGCACTTCACTTGTTCCTATGTTCTTATATTGATGTTTTGTTTTACTGTTGTTTTTATCATTCATGCTTTTATCTTTTACCCACCCTGTATTATTTTTGTAAGGCGACCTTGGGTGCCTTGAAAGGCGCCTCAAAATAAAATGTATTATTATTATTATTATTATTAATAATAATACAACCATATAAACAAAACAATGGTGAAACTTGTTAAAGTAAGGCTCAGATGGCAAAAGATCCATAACATGATATAAAACAACAAAACCAGAACCTGTATTGTGTATATTTTTTGGCATCGTCAATTCTATTCTACCGCCCATTCAACATGTGTTGCTATTGGGCAAGCGTTCCGCACCCTACACCCGATTGGCTGCGGCGCAGGCCTGTCATTCATCCAACCACGCCCCCACTGGCCAGTGACTTCCGCTTCTGTGTCAATCCGAAGCTACACACTAAAATTCCTGCTCACATCTCTGGACTTGTCAAAACATTCACTCCGCTCACACCGCCGAGGTAAGGCGACAGACATTTTACTCCTCTGACTACAGTTTCCTGTTCAAGGCCACCAGTTCAGCTTGTGTTTGTTCTCACAAGGAAGGCGCTAACTATTGCTTGTTAGCCACCTTTTCTTTTCTTCTTTCTTTTTTGTTTAGCCTGCTCGCTAACGTTAATGCTAGCTGTCAAAAAGGCTCCCTGACGTCCTGTCAGAGTTGGAGATGTCCGCTATGGTTCATGTTGTGAAGGACACGCAGTTTCCCCGAATGCGTATTTAATTACCTTGTTCTCGCTTGAAATGGTGGGCCCATGTTTATTAAGTTTAGCTTTGTCAAGCTACAACAGTAACTGGAACAGTGTGTGTGCTAATGTTAGCAAGCAAACGGTGGGGCTCATGGACGTTATTCAGTCACCAGTGAGGATTTTATCCACAACAAACAGCTTGACGGTTGAGTGATTTATTATTATTATTATTATTATTACGCAAACGGCTGTGGTAAGTTGTCTGCTATGGTAGCGGTGTGACTACCCAAAGTGAAAGGTGAGGGGACACACAAAAAACAGAAAAGGACCAGCGGGTCGGAAGAAGAGGACCCCGTCAGATCCCCTGTGCGAGAGAGACTGTAAAGGGTTGCCATAGATCACTTATCTCAGGTTAAAGTAGGTTAAAGCCGCCTCCTATCGCGTCTGATGCCCCAGCACACAGTGGGAGTTGTTCCCCTGCCTGTTTGGCTTCCCACCGCCTCCATCACCGTGCAGACCCAACTCACAGGAAAGACGCAACAAAGCTCTGTCTTTTTCCATGTTGGTGCACTGGAGGTCAATGACACCGCGGGCGGTTCATCTGCCCTCAGAAGAAGAGATTGTATTGCTGCAAACAACTGGTTTGTGCTGCTGCTGCTGATCCCAGGAAAGATTAGATGTGTTGTCCCAGAGAGGGATATCTCTCCACAGCCAGTACACAGAAACATACAGTTATGCAACACGCAGCACTTACAGGACTACTTGGAGTCTCTTCAGATACCAATATCATGTTGTTTTAGTACAGTAACATTTTGACTACTACTGGGGAGCCTGTATTGCTATCAGGAGCAGATACTTAGCTTTTGAGACCCTTTATCTTTTGACACTGGATCTTTTGTCAATAAATTAGTAACAATTTTTACCAGATGGACAATACGTCAAATGCTTTGATTATATTCAGACCTCTACATTGATAACGGTAAAATGCAAACTGGACTCCTCTTTTTTTTTTCTTCTCATGCTTATAAATTAAAACACAGTTCAGTTGTACCTGTAATGTAGTTTTGTAGGTGATTGATAATTTAAATCAAAGGTGTTTTCTTGTTGTGGCTTCCATAACTATAACAGAAATAACTTGGGTAATTTGTTTGTCATTGTTTCTGACGTTTTGTTGCCAAAATTACACGTTGATTGGTTGGAAAAAAAAGACCTGCTGAGTTTACTGCTTCATTACATGAGATGCCAGACCATTCCCTGTGGAATTACAGCTGTTGTCATTTTGTTGTTTGTCTCGACTTCCTCCCGAAGGTGCCGTAATTATCTCTTAGTTCGTTGCAATGGTGACGGGCTCCATTTGAAAGTGGAGCATCACATTGGCTCAACGGACTACCTCCCCCCTGCAGAACAGCAGAGTGACGCGGGATAGACGGATAGATCTTTGTGTTTGTTGATGTAGCGGTTGGCCGGTTAAGTGTTAATTCTGTGAACACCGTAAAAAACATTTGTGCAATATGTATTCTTTTAGTTCTGTGGTTAAATTGAAGGGAACAGGAAAGAGATTGTGCAAGGCATGTCCTAAAAGCCAGATTTCAACACGGTTGAGAGGAATATTGCAGTGACGGCAGGACCTACACACACACAAAAGCATATGTAACACTAGTAGAAACTGCTTGAGCTAGTTTGGCACCCACTGTGTAGTCGTGGGATTTGAAGTGTATGTATGGTCTTTTAAAGAAGACCGAGATTTTTAGAATTTCAAAACGTTGCCTATACAATCAGCTGCTGTTTGAATCGTTGACTATAAAAAGGCTGCATTTTGTTTTTGTGCGTCTCGCATCTGCAGTGTGTTGCCACGTGGGGATTAGACAAAGTTTGCGCTAGCACTAGTCCAGGCAACCATCCAGGCAACAGAGAAACAATGCTGTATGTATAATGTATGATGCGAGCAGGGTAACGGGGAGCCAATCTGCAGCTTGTCTGACACACAGCCTTTGTGTTGTTTTGCTCCGCTTTGTTTTTGGCTCATGGTAATAGGGAGCAGGGACAAACTGGTGATAATAGGAGATATAGATTTTGATCTGTTATTAATTTCCTGACAGCATTTAACAGATATTTTTATTTGGGGGGGAGTGTACCGACTGCAAGAAGTGTGATTGGGCAGCTCGGCTTTCTTTGTCCTTATCTTCCCTATTCTTGTTTACTGGTAGTGAAGTGAAGATAGTGAAGACGACGTTAACAAACACTTCTCATTCATCAAGATGAAGAAGGGCTCTACAATGTTCTCCTTTTCAGTAACACAAGAAAACAAAGTAGTATGTGATCTAGCAAAGTTGCACTGCTGCACAAACCAACTGAAAGAATGTAAACACAACTTGTTATTGTAGGATACGCGTGCCGTGAAATGAAAGCGTGTCTCGTCCAGATAACGTGAAACCCGTTCTTTCAGAGCTGCGAAAGCAATCGACAGGTTAAAGCCAAAAATACTAATTGGAAAGCCGTCCCTGCATAGCAGCTCATTATCTTCGGCGTGACCAGCAGAACATTTAGACACCAAAGCAAAAATCCGGCTTCACCAGATTTTGCCAGCTGAACCAGTCGTATGTCAGCACAGTCAAGAACAATGGTGATCGCAAAAGTTGCTTTTGTGCGCTAGTTGTTTTTTTTTTTTTTTTTCACGGACTCAGTTGGGAGTGCCAATTTAATTAAGGGTGTACACATGAAAGAAGTTTCGAGGCACGATGCTGAGCTGGTTTTCTTTTCTTTCTTTAAACCTATGTGAAAGTAAGACTCATCCTGCCAGGTTTGACTTCTGAGCAGGTATCAGTGGAATATGCTGACGCACACTTCATTGGATGTGTGTGTGACTGTGTGGCTGACACGGCTGATATTAAGTCTAGTTCTCAAGTAAGACAAAAGTAATTGTCGCTATATTTATTGTGAAACTACGTAGTCTAAGACTAACTTTAGTCTTTCCTTGGGAAACAAGGTACTGAGTGGTTGTTTTCACTCGTCAATGGCAGACTTGACGCACACACACAGACCTTGAACAATTTTTTTTTTTTTTCAGGCAATCACTGTGTGGAAGCTATTTTCTCTCTTAGTGACGTTCGTTTGACTCGTGCAGCTGCGTTTGTGTCATTGAGTGGGCTTATGTTAATTTGTCCTTCCGTGCTTCATCCATCCTTATTTAACACGCGTCAAAAGAACACATTGACTGAAGGTTTCAGCACAAAGTGGCTCAAATCTTTGAAGTCTTTGTAAACTTTTGACATCCTTGTATTTCTTTGCCCTTCAAGTTCTGGGTATGAACTGAACTGTTAATATCATGTGTGTTTGTTTGTGTTGAGGAGGATCAGTGTTTGTCCCTTTTTGTGCTTTACTTCCGGGGCTGATGTCTTCATCCCTGGCCAAATGACAATGATCAGTCTTTCTCTCTCTCACTGGTGGATATTTTTTAAATGATGGTAAAAAGGTCGTTATCTTTAGTTCTTCACTCTTTGTCCCTCTGCATTAGAGGTGTGAATCTTCACCGTCCTCACGATTCAATGGCGGTTAACGATTTGTGCGCATAACGATTCTCAATGCATCTAGTTTGCATCTTTTGATTTTGTATATTGCTGCACATGGCTTTTTTTTTTTAAATCAATCAATACAAGCAGTCAGATACTATTGAATTCCATTTTTATTTAGAAAGTAATCAAGAATAAATCAGACCACAATAGTCTTTTTAATATACAAAGCTGCATATTTTCAGTACAAGTATCTTTGTGACACACCTCAGTACAAAAACAAAACAGGAATCTCTCTGCAGTGTATTACAAGTGTGCTGTAATCTACAAAAATACACTTTTCACATAGCACAGGGCAGAAAGGGCCCTTCCTTAATGCAGATGCCAGAGTTAGCCTCCTGGATAGTGGACCTTTCCTTCCTCGTACCTCCTCCACTCTCACTTGGTTTAAGTCACCGTCATCCCGACACAACACCACTGATTAGTTTTGGCCTCTGTTCGGAGTCCGGCTTGCAGCCGGTACTTGCCTCGCATAAGTTTTGTGGTCTCTTTACATTTTCTCATTTTCCACTGCTCCCAGCTGATTAGGTACAGGATATTGCTGTTGTATTTCTTTTTGTTTTTGTTTTGCTAAGTCCGTTTTTAATGTTGCCAGCAGTGCAAGTCCTTCCTCTGCAGACCAGCATAGATGTTGACGTGAGCACTTACAAAACACTCCGGTCAGAGCATGTACTCTGACAAGCTTAGTCTTGTGATTGAGGTTGAGTTAATTTGATTTCATACTCGCAGTTGTGCTTTAATAACAAGTTGTTTGTGGGCTATTGGCATTTAAACTCTCTCTTGGTAATGGTCTTGTGATGTGTACTTCTGGCAGCACTGAAGCGTCCTACTGTAACTAAATATAGATGACATACAGTAGTAGAGGATGCTTTTCAAGGAGCACTCATGAAGAACATTTTAAAACATCGGAGTTAGATTTGTTTCTCTCCCTGCATCAGAGCCAGGGTTTGGCTCGTTGGTGAGATTGGAAACAACTCTCAGATTTCGCACGTACGGCCAACCTATGTTGTTACATATACATCTCACCAGGTCATAGATGCAACCTGACAGAAGTTTGTCTAATCTTGTTGTTTTAGTTTGTGCACTAAAATGTTGGTGAGACGAGAAACTAAGTGCAAGGTTGTTGGTCAACAAACCTTTTGGGATTTCAATAACTATATATAGTGTGTTGCAGACTTAATGGAAACCATGAAATTCATTGCAGTGTTTGTGTTGCATACCAGTCATCTGGCCTTTAGCAGTTCTGCTATACTGGAAAGGGATAGCGATAGAAAGGGGATTAAATGCAGCAAAGGGCCCGCATCACTGCGATAAGGAGGACTTGATACACGCTGAATGCTCTCGGCCAGGAGAGCTGCCGGAGGCCCCCGATTTGGCCCTTTTTAGAAATCCTCTAACTTATCGACCTCAGGATCTGAACTCTACTAAATCAGGATGTTAGAACTCACAATATAGCAATTAGCAAATAAAGCTTTGTTAGCTTGCTCATTATTCTCTTTCTGCTATTGTTCAGGCTGATCCAGACAAAGGTCAATAACAGCACAAGGAATCCACGGACAAATATTGATGCTCGACAACCAGTGTTTTCGTTGCAATCTGCATGAACATTTGGGAGCATAAACTGCAAGCAGAATACAACGTGTGTCTAAAGGTTCAGGGGCTCCTGAAAAGAACAACCTGCTGTGGAAAAGGAACAATTGTCCGTTCTAAGAAGCCACTGGTCTGGCCGGGCAGGATTCTGTTCAGATGAGACACCAATCCTGCATTTGTTTCAGGCAACTTTCATTTAATTGTTTCCCCTTCTACATTTTATAGGCTCCCAAATTACTCAAAAAGCTGTGATTTTTGTTGTTGTGGTTGTTGTTGACATTAAAGCTAGTCACGGTTTAGTTTCCTTACTCAGCATTCAACCTTTTGTGTGTGTGTGTGTGTGTGTGTGTGTGTGTGTTAATTTGACTTGTGGTATGCATTTCACAGTCTGCAGAGGTGTGTCACCTATTGAGGTGTGTGTGTGTGTGTGTGTTGCTCAGCAATGTGCTCTGTTTTTTCACCTCGTCTGTCTGTCTGTCCTCTCTCTTTTTGTCCCTGTGGCTTTGGATGTTTTTTCGTCTTCCCTCCGAGGACAGCGGAGATAGACGTTGCTAGGCCAGTCCCGTCGGTAGGTTTGTCTTTATGGTCTTGAGTTATTGGCTGTGATGTTCTTTGCAATTTTTGCCAGTGGAAAGCTTTGGTTTGACCTGTTTTCTATGTGCTCATTTTAAGGCTCAATGAGGTTTAAAGTCTGACGTTAACAAATACATGTGAGCGACATCCTTCTTAGCACCTTTCTTTTCATTCTTGGCTGAAAAAAACGTTTTATAACCACTGTTTTTATCGTGAAGAGAAAAAAAAAAAGGATGTAGGAACAGCAACCTCTTTGAACTGTGTTGGCATGGTCGATTGTAGTCAGCAGTTCTGTGTTAAATCATGTGCAAGAAACCCCAAAATAAAGTTTCTATCACTACGGTGAGACTGTGTTCATGGTACCTGTTAAAACACTTCATCTCTACAGCCGTCGTGTAAGACAGGTGCTTTTCTGTATTGTAATGGAGTAAGAGGGTCTTAGATTGTGTGTGTGCCTGTCATGGTTAAGTCACGGCTCACGGGCAGAGCGAGCGACACAATCTGAGAGCCTTATGCAGCCAATCAGAGAGCTCTCTCTTCCTCTCGGTCTGTTATGAAATAGAAAAACAAGTTAATTAAAGACGTATTTGTTACCAAAAGAAAACTGTGTGTACAAATCACAGGGATATGGAGGTGTATCATCTGGTGTGGTTGACGCTGGTATCGGATTAAAAGAAATATTTGTTCCACAAAAATGAGTCATTTTTATCAAGATTCATTCCCAGATATTGCACTGATTCGCAGCTCCTGTTTATTTCCAAGCACGCAAACCTAATTATTGAGGTCTCCATGTCGACTGTTCCCCTCCACCAGGCCTCAGATACACTTCAAGGAGCGGAATCTGTTCAACATCTTAAAAAGGCCAACGACAGCCTGAGGGTTGTAGTTCAGCCAGTGGTCGTCATCCTTTTTCTCAAGTGTCTCCACAAAATCAGAAGATATTTTCTTCTCTCTCTTTTCTTTTGAGAACCTCTGTGCGCTTATTGTCTCTTACCTCGCGCTTCCTGTCGCTTACTACACGTTTCAAATAGTGTGCCGACTCCCTGGTGTGGGTTTTGTCTCATAACTGGAAGCACTTTGCTACAAGATTAGAGGTTAAATATTTCTTTAATGCAGTGCATTGCAGCGAGAGAAATTCCCACTTGAAGAATTGGTGAATTGTACTTAGTATGCGTAGTGTGTGACAACCAAGGCATGCCGCCGTACCAGGAAATGTTTGAGAACAAAATTCTTGCGAGATCAATAATTCATTGTGTAAATGACTTTCATTTGGATCAACCAACCTGACTTTCAAAGTTGGACAGAATAAGTAACTGTGACGTCTTCTGGTCAAAATGCATTTCTACAGGTAATGTAATATACTAGTCATTTAGTCCATTGCATCAAAGCAATAATACAATTATTTTTCAGTTTACCCGGGGGAGTGCAGCTGGGCAGATGTTCATGCTCCATATGTCCATATATGAGACAATGCTGGTCCTGTAACTCATGCAAATCACATTTTCAGCCGCGTTTGCTTCATTCACAGACAGACAGGAGTCACAACTTGCTTTTTGTCTGCCAGATGACATGTTCTGAGATATATATATATTTTCTTACATTTGACTTGTAGTCTGCCCACCCTCGTCTGCCATTTTTCTTCTGTAGTGGCTGCAAAGAGACCTGAAAGAGTATTTACTTTGCACGAATTGAATGTTTCTGTTTGGCATGTCAAAGGTTTTAGTTTGCTCTGATATGATACAACAGTTAAAAATGTTCTTCATAATAGTAGAATATCCCTTCTATGTGGAGAATAAAACTTGAGGCACTTGTTTCCTGTTCATTGTACGTAGATTCTCATGATCTCTGTAGCACATGTATAGAACACGAGTACTGAAGCACTGATGAAATATGCGGGATAAGGGTTATCACAATTGGGTTTGGTCATGTTTTGGCACACAAACTGGAATTGAGAGGAAGAGAACTGTCTTTGTATCCTCAGACTCAGGGGACACGTTTATGACGCTTGACACCACTATAGATTTAAAGAATAAAATGTTAGGTTGGACTTAAAATTAGCTGTTCGAACAATTGAATACGAGTTTGTCATCCATTCTGTCCACCTTATCTACCGAGGCCAAAGTTCATTTGTGTGCTGAAGGCGTTACCTGTCACTGGGGAAAAGTAAGAACCTTCCACTGTGTAGAGAAAGGCAGAGTGGGAGGAAGAGAAAGAGGGAACGAGCACCGTTTCGCCCCAGATTCAGCATTTCACCTTCATAAATTAATACCTGTCAGACAGGAGCATTCTCTTTTGGGATTTAATTTCGCCGCAGGTAGGTACAGATTTTGTAATGCTGACAAACTCAGAAATATTAGATGATCGTTCAGTGTTTCCATTGAAGAACAAAGTTATTTTAAGTAAAAGAGAAAGTGCAGATGACATTAAGTGATTGTCTAATTTAGAAATGATGAGCCGTCGTTCCTTGAATCATTTTACCATCGCTACGCGGTGTGTCATGTCTTATAGTACAGTCAGAAACAATCAAGAGCCTGAAAGCTGTTGGTTGAAATCGTGGAGGAGCCATGACACCTCCAGCTCTCTTTTGACGGGGGTCACTGTCTTTCAATGGGTTGGGAAAATGTGCATGTCATTTGGAAATTCAGAAGCTGTGAATAGAGACGTGACCACTGTTTGAAGGAAATTTAATATACGTTTTAGTTGGGCATTAGTTTCTGTAAACTTGCTTAATGTAATATCAGCTTTGCGACTGATACCAAAACCATATTTTTTTCCACCCAGTTCGAGGAATATGAACACATGTTAACACTTTCCTTATGCTTCTGCGCCGGCAACAGCCGTGGCCGTAAGCACTATATTTTGGGGTTGTCTGTCCGATACAGACGTGTGAACGTAATATCTCAGGAATGTCTTGAGCAAATCTTTCAACTTTGGCACATACCTCAAGGTCAATGTGACCTTGCATGCTTTACTGTGTGTGTTAGAAAAGAAATGAAAATGTGTGTGACGTCAGGCATGAAGGTCATTGTGGCGAGAGAAACAAATGGATAAGTCAGGTGTATTTATTCTGAGTCATTGTGAAGAATGTGGGCAGCGTCACCAAACAATGAGTACGTGATAGAAATTAAATATTAGCTTTTTTTTAATACAACAGAACAATGTGATCTGCTGCCAGCACAGTGAAGCATGTCTTTCCAAAAGCCTTTTAAGGGTGACTAACTGACTACTTTATAGGCTCATTTTTCTGTTTAATCACTTCACCCTGTGGGATACGGTTCATTCTCATCTTGACACCGTTACGCGCTGACATTCAACCGGGTAAGAAAGTGTCATCTATGGATAGCGCTGTATGATGTACAAGGCCAGTTCAATCAAAGGAGTAAATGTTGTGTTTCTGAAAGCTAATTTAGTCAAATGTCGAAGGAGTAAATGCACATCGCCTGCTCAGCAACCAATTTCTGGTCAACCAAAAAGAAAAGCCTAATATAATAGAACAAAAAAAGGCTGTGATCCAGATTTATTTCTGTTACTTGGAGCAAACAAAACAAGCAGCGAAACAGAAAGTTGTTTTTGTACATGGTGGAAAACAAACGTCAAAGGCGGACATTGAAGACTAAAAAAACTAGTTTTTATTTTTTTAGCTGTAATCAATTTGTCTTCCCAACAAATTGCTCCAGCACAGAAGTTGTGTCATTTTGTATTCATGTTGTTTCATTTTATAATGAATCGTTTGTAACAAAATTATATCGAACGTTTACCTTTTTTTATTTTTGGAATTTGAAAATGAAAGGCCATTTGGGCACTTGAGTTTAAAATGACAAAGAGCCAGACAGAAGGCAACAAAGACCCAGAATGCCTGTTGCAGTGGTGTCCCCATTATGTAACTACTGGACTAGCAAACTCCCTAGTTTGCAGTCAGTGGGCCATGATGGACAAGACTGTCACTCAGCCAGACCAAGCAGCTTGTCAGCTGGTAGCCTAGATAGCGAAGGACCCTTTTGTAACATCTGAACTCAAAATAACACTCTGATTATGACTAGTAGTTGTTGCTTTGGCTCTTGGTAACACAGGTTTCACGGCAAAAAAAGGGACTCTTGGTTTACAGAAACTCAATAATTGTGTGTTTGTCTTCATTTGTCTCTGCAGGTCACTGATTTACTTACACAACCGGAACCCAGAAGTTACATCATTTGTCCACAGGCCGCCGGTGACTCGAACAGCAGATCTGCTCTGATCGACATCTCCTGGTGTTCTTCTTCTCTGGTCAAAGCATCTGCCAAAAGTCGTCGCCATAGAGTTTTGGACGTTCCCTGGATATTGACCGAACGTTGTGCTGATTTGGTGGTGACACTCCAGAGGGACCTTGATTGACAGGTCTCCCTCCAGAGGAACTCTGAGGGATTGTCCACCAAAAGGAACATGTGCTAGAAGTTCATCTGTCCTAAACGACTGGTCGCCTTTGACTCTGGAAGATGAACAATGAGGATGAGTTCTACGACGCCGTCACAGGTGTGTGTGTGTGTGTGTGTGTGTGTGTCTTAATCTTAATGTGTTGGTTTCAATTGGATGCAAATATTTTGCAGATGGTCTAAAGATCTTTCTCAAAGTTTGTACAGATTTCTCTGTGTTAGTTCACAAATATAGAAAGGTTCTTCTTCAGGGATGTTGTTTTGAGAAGCAGGGCTCTTAAATGCTGTTGTAATTCACAACTAGCCAAACATATGTATTGATTATATTTATTCAGATCAAATTTTGTCACCATCAGAGATTGTGACCCTTGTTTTTGCGGCAGAAAGCTGTCATTCCTAATTAGATGGTCAGTTTTTGTCTCCACCATAGAAGCATAATACCATCCAATGGAACTGAACCTGCCTTAGTCTAATGATTGGTTCAATAATTCAGAAGTCTGCTGTCTTGCGGTCATGATCAGTAATGTCAACAACACACAACAGTGCTCAATTACAGGGGAACATATTTATTTTCATCTATCCAGCAGAGGCAGAGAAGGGATGGCATGGGTGTATCGGTTGCGAAAACCAGCCTGCGATCAGCACATAACACTCTTTATCTGATATCCCGTCTTGAAGAAGGCCGTTGAATAAATACATCCTGACTTGTATTGTCTTCAGCTTTCCACTACTGTAGAGAGATTAAACAAGTAGTCATCCAAGTCGAGTTTTTGTTGGTTCCATAACCGAAGGCAAGGAAACTTTTGCTGAAACACCCAAAGGTGAGCATTTTACTGTGATAGAAACATGAAGGTTCCTCTGGTGTCCATTTTAAAGCGTTAATAGTGTTCACGCTGTTGGAAGGGCGAAGCAGGGTGGTGTTCTCTCAGTAATTATGAGCGCTTTTGTCTTGTACTTGTTGGCTGATATTGCTGACGCACAGCCATTGTGAGGTCTTATGCAGGTTGTTGCTTTCATGCAGATATAAATAAAAGATGCAAGTGAGACGGCCTGTCTTTGTGCCATCATTATGATCATCTTACTGATCTGAGACAGATGCAGACCCGGGCAGATGTATTATTCATTAGTACATGAGCACAGGGGTCAACTGTGATCTGCACCAGGTGGCATCCAGCCTGGCCTTATTGTCTAGTTTTTCTTCCTCAATGGGCCTTTAATTTAAGATAATAGGCGTTAACTAGGATTTAATTAAACTGGCAATATTTTATATATATGTTTTTTGATTCTATCTACATAGTTCGCTTCATGACAGCATGTCATTTTGTAGTGTAGCACATTTACGCTTCTGTAAAGCTTCTGTTTCATGTTACCTTTTAGGTTTTTCAGATTTTTGAAACGCATATGACAATGTGCACGGGCTGTTCAGTAATACTTTGTTCCTCTTCCCGTATTATGTATTCATGTTAGAGGCCTTTGCGATACCTTTTTGTCTCACCCGATATGGTAATAATACATAGCTGACACCTGAGTAGGTGTGTTTACTAAATGATAATGAATACTTTGGTCTATTTTAAGCTGTTGTTAAGGCCCCACCTCGAGGTCACCACAGCTCCACCCTGCAGCACATAACACTCATGGTGTGTTGATGTTCAACACCAGCACATATTCTCATAATCAGTTTCTGCCTAATTAATCCCATGCAGGTTTCCTGATGTCAGGCCAAGTAATGCTGCTTTATTTACAACAAATAGTCCAAAAAGGTTGACGGACGTCAACAGAAATACATATTTAAACACCACACTCAGCCTGGCATTTACTGCATATTGAAACTTTGGAATCTTGACAATGTAATAATAATAAAAACAAGAAGAGACATAGCATTATAATTTCTAAAGAGACCCACTGCTGTGTCAGGGAAGAGGTTTGTCAGTGTAAACAGCTCCAGGCAATCGATACAATTTGCCAGTCAAACACAGGCAAGAAGTTCCTGATGCAAAACTGGATGCAAATGTATGTAGTTAGCAACATTAAGCAGTGACAGACTATGTCATATTTACATTTGACCCCAAATCCAACTGCCGGAAAAATAGAAAAGCCTGAAGTGTCTCTATGTATTTTATTTTCTATGTCTTTTACTTAAAATCACACTATTGAATGAGCAGGTGTTAATGTTAAAGGCATAACATGTTGTGGGATTTGTTGTGACCTCTCTGTGACATTTTCTGTCCCACAGGCCTGGATTCTGACGAGTCCTATGAAGGAGTGTCGGAGGCCAGTTTCAAAGATGCCCTGGTGTTTGACAGCAGCAGTCAGAAGAACAGCGGGTCGGTGCCACAGGAGAACGGCATCAAGAAACACAGGTAGGGCTGCATTCCTGCACCACATTCCATCTGTAGTGTGTGTTTGTGGCTGCGTTTACGTTTGGTCCAGAAAGTCTTGAAGCCTCCCACTAAAAGCAGTACAGTGTGTTTGGGCAGGGTCATAACTCCTACTGGTTTGGGTTGGATGTGTTTACATGAAAGGTCCTAAGCTGTGAGGTAGAGGTTGGGCAAGTTAACTTGAGAGGCAGCTTTGTCACAGCACATATGGCAATCTGCCATAGAAGGACACACTGGTGTTGTAGTGTAAACAGCTGATGAAGGCGTAGGTAGGAATACCATGGCCCGCCACTGGTATAGTGTCTGTTCTCAGGTAGGTTAGGGCTGATTTAGGAAACAAGGAAGGGACAGAAACGTTTACCTTAGTGCAGAGGTGTGGTTAACCCCGTTGGTAAGTATGAGGTGTGACTAGTTGAGCAAAAAAAAAAAAAGCACTCTTAATAATTATGGGCGGTGAAATCAAAAGACCTAACCATATTATTTGTTCTCTTTATTCATACATGGTGTGATTAGGAATGCTATTATTAAGCCAGAGGCCAACTTTAAAATGAGCCTAAACATTTTTGAAACACAGCCTTTAATTCTGCGTCAGCCTATTCACATGCGGACAGTCGCCATATTTATTTGCTTACGTTTGTTTACCATACTGTTCATTTTAATGTATTGGACATCAACTTTCATCCGCTTCTATGATTGCTGGCCAGCCTGTATGAGTAGCAGCGTTGGTTGGCGTATAAACCTATAAAAACCTATAAACCTAAATCTATAAAATAATAAATGTCAGTGTTGTGCTCATTTTTGGCGTTATCACGATCTAATCTGCAGCGTTTCATTGACTCAGTCACTCAGTGTTTGGAGAATATTTCTCCTACCTCTTTCTGTCCACTATTTTCTCCTCTGCTGAAGAAACTCTCAAGCGTCTATTAAGTCCTCCTCCTGACTCCTAACAGTTTTTCACATCAGGAGCTCTCTTAAGGACGGAGATGCTTAGTTAATAATATTTTTTCCCCCCTAGGATCTCATCTTAACTGTAAGAGGAAATTCTTAGAAAACATCCTAATTTTAAGAATTATTTTGAGTAACTCTTTGTACTTGGAACCTGTAAAAATACGGCCCGGGACCTTTTTATTTCTAGGAATAAAGCAACTTTATTCCTAGAAATAAAGCGAATTATTAATAATAAAGGAATACAGCAACTTTATTCCTAGGAATAAAGGTCCTGGGGCCGTATTATTTGCTTACGTGATGAAACCTAGGTTTCATCACGTAAGCTGGTTTGACATGTGGTTATTCTTCTGCTAGTCACCACTAAAGTTAGCAAAAGAGAAAGAGAAAGACATAGGCCAGTGGTTCTCAACTGGTCTGGCTCCGGGACCCACCATCACCCCTGAATGACAAGCCGCGACCCGAATCGAGGAACATTCTCAACTTCTCAAATTAATTTAATGAAAAGATGGTGCAGTTTGAACCTGAGATAGTACAGAACATGTATGCTAACACAAAAACAAGTTTAATGATGAACCAAAACGAGCAGCTGGTGGCGATGCTAGAGAGGGAACTATTCCCCTTTACACTGAATTAGCTGCATTTTAATTAAAAACCAAAAAGTGCATCTTCAGGACACGAGGTATTACAACATAGATAACCATTCAGAATCTTCAGCTATTTTTAAACAGACTCAACAGCTTTCATGCACAAACAGTCCAACAACTAAGAAGAAGTTTAAAAAAGACTGAAATGACCTAACTTTAACTGAGAACACACACTCACTGAATCTATGACAAACACTTTACTATGGAACAAGTCACTGTCTTGAGGAGCAACTTTTCCATAAATTCAAAATAAATTAAACAAAAAGTGCAATTCAAAAGGATTCATATATACAAAATGAACTGTTCTTGTGATTACCTCATCAGTAGGTAAATACTGAAAAACATTGTGCTTTACAGAAAATTAAGCAGCACTCAATTCTCCTCCCAACCCCAGAGTTGTTTCCTGTCATGCAGGCAGCGCCATCAGTTGTGAATTTTATATTCAGTAGGCTGTTTAATTTAATTATCCTAAAAACCTTTACAGCTCATCCAGAATGCAGCAGCTCGACTGGTCTTCAACCTCCCGAAATTCACCCACACTACCCCGCTCCTCCGCACACTCCACTGGCTACCGGTGGTCGCCCGCATCCGCTTCAAAACATTGGTACTTACGTATCGTGCCACGAACAGATCGGGTCCTATCTATATACAGGACATGGTAACACCGTACACCCCAGCTCGGGCACTCCGCTCGGCTTCTGCTAAACGACTTGTAGCTCCGTCACTACGAGCTAAACACTCAACAAAGTCACGACTGTTTGCTGTCCTGGCTCCTCAATGGTGGAATGAGCTCCCCATTGACATCAGGACAGCAGAAAGTCTCTACATCTTCCGCCGAAAACTAAAAACGCATCTCTTTCGACTACACCTTGAATAAGGAGGGTAGCACTGTACTAGCACTCTAGTAGCACTTGATGTCTCTTATTTATAGCACTTTGTAATTTTCTGTAATTTTCGAAATTTAACTCGAGTGAAGAAACTGCACTTTATTGATTATTGATTATTGATTGTTGTTTTTCTGAGTTTGTACTCATGATTGAATGCACTATTGTAAGTCGCTTTGGATAGAAGCGTCAGCTAAATGACATGTAATGTAATGTAATGTAAAAACCCAGAGTCTCCCCCATATCAGGATGGTTTGACCCAACCTGGCCCACGCTGCTGAAAACATGGAGGGACAAGTGCAAAACCAGTTGAAACCAGAGCCGGCAAAATAACGACACTCCGCTGCATAAAAAAGACCCTTCAAAATAAAACCACAGGATGAAAAAATATATTTGAGAATCACTGACATAGGCGATAGGAGCGTATTGCTGTCAGTGGGCGACTGACCTTGTTGTCTGCAATTTCTGCAGTGGAGAAACACTGTGTGGAAATGCTCCTGACGGAGCAAAATCTAGGTGCCTCGACGTTTTCATGTGAACAAATCTGTCTGGGTCCGTCCACAATCCTTAGAATATGATGACAGAGTTCAGTTGAATGTCTTACTTTGTTGTCTATCTTTGCCATTTCTATTCCAGTCTACATGTTGCATTTCAGGCTTGCTAACAGACCAGACAGACCACATGCTACAACCTCGTTTTTATTCTGACCAGTCTGTTCAGATACTGTTGCTACTGATACATACAGAGAGAAGAAAGCCTCTTCACTCTCTCGTGCCTAAAGTCTTTCTACAACCTTTAAGGGTATTAGTTGGTCAAGAGATGCCAAAGCTCATCCTTCGAGCAAACCTGCATGTCATTTCTTATTTTCTTTCATTTCAGGACGTCATTACCTGCGGCCATGTTTTCTAGAAGCACTGTCAGTATCTGGAGCATCCTGAAGAAATGCATTGGACTGGTAAGAACTGGCTGTGTCATGTTTTTCATTGGTTCAGTCCGTGAGATCACGCAAGTTCATTTCACCAACGGTTTCTCTTTTCAATTGCAGAAATTCTGTTTAGTAAAATGTAAAATACGGACTTTGTGTTTCTCACAGGAACTCTCAAAGATCACGATGCCCATCGCCTTCAACGAGCCTCTGAGCTTCCTGCAGAGAATCTCTGAATACATGGAACACACTTACCTCATCAACAAAGCCTGCTCTCTGCCCGACTCCATAGAGCGCATGCAGGTCAGACGCACAAACGCACACACACGCCTTTTTATCATGCCCAAAATAAATCTTTGTTGAGAAACGTTCAGCAATCAGTACTTTCAGTCCTTTCAATCGCAGTTTTGACTCCGATATGACTCACTTGCTAACAATCAGTAAACGTAAACAGTTGCACCGGTGGTGTGATTAATGAAATACACGGGTTACATATTATAAATTAGTAATGACCAAGGATTGAGATAATTTAATTTGACTTAATACACTGATCCCCAGTATATTTGATCAGTCAACCAACTTGCATGGAAACCCTGATGTGCACAACACACACTTATTGACTAAGCCCAGCTCCAAAGGATTAAAATGAGAACATGCAACACACACACACACACACACACACACACACACACACACACACACACACACACACACACACACATCTAGACATTGTTATGTCACACACTCACTAACATGATCCGTAATCCGTGTGTCTTCAGGCAGTAGCTGCTTTTGCTGTGTCAGCAGTTGCGTCTCAGTGGGACAGAACTGGAAAACCCTTCAACCCTCTGCTGGGAGAGACTTATGAGCTCACTAGGTACACACACACACACACACACACACAGGTCACCCAGTTTTTCGCTCTTCATTTATCCTTCATTTATATCTCCAATGGCCTCTACAGAGAGGATCAGGGTTTCCGGCTGGTATCGGAGCAGGTATCCCATCATCCCCCAGTGAGTGCCTTCCATGCAGAGAGTCTGGTCGGGGACTTCGTCTTCCACGGCTCCATCTACCCCAAACTCAAGTTCTGGGGCAAGAGCGTTGAGGCTGAGCCTAGAGGGACGATCACACTAGAGCTACTCAAGTGAGATTAAAAAAAAAGAGTGTGTGTGTGTTCATATCACAACTTTGTGATCTGAAATCAGTTCTTCGTCTTCTATTTTCTTGTTCCGCCGTCATTGGTCATTGTCTTCTTCTCGAATCTTCCCTGACCTTCATCCCTCCTTGATTTTAACTCCCTTCCTCTTTCCTCCTCCCCCAGGTACAACGAGGCGTACACATGGACTAACCCTTACTGCTGTGTCCACAATATCATCCTGGGCAAACTATGGATCGAGCAGTACGGCACAGTGGAGATAGTCAACCACAGGTAGACTATGCATGGGAGATGTAGTCTTTTATGTTCATAACCTTATTCATTTGTAAGCATAAGTGCAGTTTGTTGTTAATAAAACTGACATGGTAAACATATGGTGACCCAAACACAATGTTTTATAATTGGACACATATTAATATATACAAGAAACTTCAGATAGAACAATATACAGTAAAAAGTATTTTCATTGATTAACTTCATGATTGTTTTTCTATTAATACTTTAGTTTATACCATGTCATAAAATAGTGAAAATGCTCATCACAATGCTCATCACAGTCAATTTACAAAGAGATGCAATTAAGAAAGGCAGAAAATTCTCATTTGAGGACCAGCAAAAAATATGGTAATCTTTGCTTTATAAATTACCTAAACAATTAATAATATGACATGTTAGGATTAATTTCCTTTTCTGTGACTCTAATATACAATATAGGTAATTTAAATGGGAGTGAAGCCTTTATTGGTGCTCAAGAGCGACTCCATTATCATCATCGAGCCTCACACACACTCCCGGGTCTTCACACATGGTTGTCCAGAGTTTTGACCTGTATTGACTTTAGAAGAAACTCAACCACAGTCAAGTTTAAGTAAAACTCATTCAAAGTGATGCTGTGCTATCTGTTACTCACAGAGCTGTTCAGCATTCCAGACGGCGCCTTCGTTTACTCTGATTCTTCAGACTGCAGCGTGTTTACTCTCTGGGTGTCTTCCCAGGCCAGCACTCCTCTGGTCTCTTGTTAAACCTTTGTTTGTCCTGAGAAGCTCTGCAAGGCTTGCGTCATTTTTATTTTCCGTCACGCATTGTGTCATCGTCGCACTGTAGCGCGAGTTCAAGAATCTGCGAAGCAGTGAAATCACAGTCTTGCACAGTTTGCTGGGGCTGAGCTTTACAGTTGCACTGACTGGATAAGTGCCTCACATGCACAACAGGGGAAGCTTGAGTGACATTTTCTTTTCAGTGCCTGATCAGCCGGGCAACCTTTCGTCACAACATCACACCACTATATAGGGTTTAAATTTAAGTAGACCAATGATGCTCTTAATTGCAATTGGTAAAAGTACTTTTAAATCTTGATATTTATGTTAATTGTTTGCACATACATTATGCACATTCAATTTATAAATGTATGTTTTAATGCATACTCTCTATTAAAAGAAAACAACAAAAAAGTTCCAATATGCCAGCGTCTAGGAATTATTATTTAATTTCACTTAAACATTTACTGGGAAAAACGAAGCTCTGGAAGAGACGTTGATCGTTTCTTCTTCTCTCCTCTTTTCTCCTCTTTTCTCCCGCAGCACTGGAGACAAGTGTGTGTTGAACTTCAAGCCCTGTGGGATGTTTGGCAAAGAGCTGCACAAAGTAGAGGGATACATCCAGGATAAGAGGTGACAGTTCAGTTTGTTACTATGTCACCTACAGTATGTATATTCTATTATAATTAGCATGTGAAGTTGACAAAGTTGTTCCACAAATCTGGTTCTTCCTCATCTCCTCTCTGCACCGCTTCCTCTCCATTCTTCTTCCCCATACCGTTTCTTCTTTCTCCTCCACTTCTTGTCTCCTGCCTTTTATCTTCTCTCTCGTTTCCCCATCTTGCCCCCTCTCTCCCTCCCCCTCAATTATTCCTCTACTTACTCTTCTGTTTCCTATCTCTCGTGCTCTCTCTCCAGTAAAAAGAAGCACTGTGTCATCTATGGGAAGTGGACCGAGTGCATGTGGAGTGTCGACCCTCAGGTCTACGAGGCCCACAAGAAGTCAGAGAGGAGAGGAGACAACAAGAAGCAGAAAAATGTGAGAACAAGTTCGAAAATCTGTGAACCAGCACCTGTTGTTTCTTTAATCTAAAGCTTACGTTTTTAATGCAAATATAAAATATCGTATTGTTTTTATTTCTTCCATATTCTGAGTAGAATTGAATTGCTTTTTTTCTATAATTATAGTTTTTTTTCTTCTTCTCTTGATTACCTGGATGAGACCACAGCATTCTGGTCTCATCCAGGTAAACCAACAGGCTTGTGTCGGCTGTTGTTGAGGTCTTTAGCTGTTCAGCATTAGTCTGTTTGGTTGTTTGGCTTTATTTGTGTGTGAGGGACACACGCTTCCTCTAGATAAAGTCTAAACAGAGTCACCTCAAATGCGATGTAAGACGCCATTTACCCCTGAACGTATTGATTTTAACAGCAGTGACAAAAAGTGGGTTATTTGCAGGAGGAGCAGGAGGGAGCGGAGAACGACGACGCAGACGACATGCCTGAAGTCCAGGAGACGGTTTCTGTTGTACCAGGAAGCACTCTGCTGTGGAGGATAGACTCCAGACCGGCACATTCTGCTGAGGTATTAAAATAAAAACACACACAATACCAAGCCAGAAAACCAAAGTGCTGTTAATGAGCTATTTTAAATCAACAGTTTTCTGGCAGAACACTCGTGATTTTAGTCAATGGACTGAATGGGCCTGCAGTTTTTCCTCTCAAGACTCCATTTACAAACACAAACGCACTCGATATCCCTAATTCAATCTCTCCTTCCCTCCCCCAGATGTACAACTTCACCAACTTTGCAATGTCTCTCAATGAGCTGGAGGCCAACGTGGCCCCCACAGACTGTCGCTTCAGACCGGACATCAGAGCCATGGAGAACGGCAGCATGGGTAATTCGATTTTAAAAGTCCCTTATCAGTGTTTAATGGAGTTCTGTTTGCCTTGTTTGGCAGCAACGCCCTGCAGAAACCTACAAAAATATAAGTATGATCAGAGGTTACATCTTACTGAAGGTCCAGATTATTATCTCAGTAACTGGGGAGAAAAAAAACTAAACACTTCCCTGTGATGCTACATTTCTGCGGCTGAAAAATGCAACTGAAAGTATTGTGTCTTTATTCCTTGTGTCGCATGAGAAGTCACTAGACGGTAATAAGACAATGCTGCCACCTGCTGGGTGTCTCTGTCACTGTCTCTTGTTCACTCAGTGAGTGATCCATTAAAAAAAGAAAGATGCAAACCACTGAACTACCTTGAAATGATAAATATGTTCTGCGCCAAGTCTTTTTTTTTTTACTGTGATAAATGGTACAACCCGCAGACGTCGTGTGTGTTGTTCTTCTGCAGATGAGGCCAGTAAGGAGAAGGAGAGACTGGAGGAGAAACAGAGAGCTGCCAGAAAGGAGAGAGCCAAGAGCGAGGAGGAGTGGTCTACCAGGTAGGAAACACGCGCATACTAACTCTCAGTGCTCCCCAGCTTTCAATTAAACATACAGATGGTACAAACTTCACACGGCAACGTTCATAACAAACTCTTTCTATGTTCATATTGGATCAAATTGATTACCAAGCAAGTGAAATGTGTTCCATCTGTCAAGAGCTTTGCCAATGTGATGTGGAGATTTTTCACTTTTCGTCTGCTCGCTTTCTGAAAACACACATTATTCAAACATTTGTTTTTGTTTTTTTAACCCTTATCGTGCAGGGTACGTTGAGTTCACATGCACATGAACAACAACACCCTGATAACGGTTACACTGCAAAACAAACAGGAATAGTGGCGTGAATAGAACAGATAGATACAGTTTTAAGAAACTGTCTCTTGTCTTCTTGGTATTATTGAATATTTCTGTTTAAACAACTAATGACGATAGCACCGTCCTGAATTTTGCACTAAAACAATCTCAGCTTAGGTACTTAAAGTGCCAATAGAGCATTTTTGAACACTGAATTTAGTGACTCATTCAGACCATCAGGGGAAAAGCAACACATACAATATGATGTCACCAATATGCAAATTAGCGCATACCATCTTTTGTTGACTTTTGGACTTCATGCTAGCTACTTACTGCCTAAAAGTGGGCAACTGGGAATAGTAACTGCAAACATCTGACATTGATGCTCTGGTAACTGGGGATAGCTACCGGGGGAAACAAACCTGCGATGCTCTTCCTGTTTTGCTTGCGCAAAGGTTGATACACGTCCTTTATGCCAAAAATCCTTTTTGCATTGCACTGCACATGATGCACTGATCAGGTACATTCTGCAGTTGTTAATCTGTGTGTGTGTGTGTGTGTGTGTGTGTGTGTGTGTGTGTGTGTGTGTGTGTGTGTGTGTGTGTGTGTGTGTGTGTGTGTGTGTGTGTGTGTGTGTGTGTGTGTGTGTGTGTCTCAGGTGGTTTCAGATGGGCACCAACCCGTATACCAACTCCCAGGGCTGGCTTTACACCGGTGGCTACTTCAATAGGAACTACCAAGACATGCCTGATATCTACTGAGAGCCCGCTAGCCTTCATCCGCCTCCTCCTCTATAACCTGCAATGAACTGCCTGTCATGAGATGGAGAAATTTTTTAAGAATCCACATACCCATCTACAGCCTTCATCCTCATCATCATTAAACTGACCGACACACCCAGCACAATGTGGAAAGACTTACAAAGGATCCAAATGCCCGTCACTCCTCTTAAATAGCGGCCTGCTTGATGACAACTAAGTCTTCAGGTCTTTTTTTTTCTTTTTTTAATCTTCACTTCAAGTCTCATTCTAATCATGTGTGATTTCACGTCACGTAGCGACCAGCACGAGTTTCCCATCTCTCTGCCCCGGCATCGTGTAGAGCACAAGAACCATTTTATTTCTGACCAGTCGCAGCGGCAGAGAGCTGGTCCGTGTGAAGCGTAACAACGGCCCGCAAACCCACGGATCCCATCTGTTAAACGTCTTTTACAATCAAACTCTCCCCACCTGCCGAACCTCTGGACGTTTCCAAACCCTCACGTGTGTCATTAATGAGTGAATACGAGCTGCAAGAACATGAAGTAAAAACACAATAATCACATCAATGGATTTATGGACATGGACGGACCAACAGTCAGCAGGGAAATCAGGGATGTGAATGCTCCTTTGACTGAAGATGAATCCTGAGGATGCTTTTTCTTTTCTTTTTCTTTTTTAAAGCTCAGAAAATAAATATAGGTGACATTATACTCTTTAAGGAACAAAGAAATACTGGTTTAAAATACTGGTTTAACCGGTCGAGATGAATCAATTACTGTCCATGCGTTGTCTCCCTAAAACATTTAGTAGCCACTGTTAGCCTCCCACTAACCTCCTGCTTTGGGTTTATGTATTGAAATAAGTCAACTACTAAAAAAAAACCGGATGTTTTCTCGACAGCAGTGGAATGTCCAGCTGGAGTGGGACCAGACCAGAAACCGCATGATAATCTGATGATCTCCTACAAGGCAACCGATGAATGAATGGAGCACAGGCTCAGTGGTGACTCTGTCGTCTTGGCCTGTAGCCTCTGTGTGTCTGTAAAAAATAGCATTGTACAGGAGGAAGAACGGCCACCAGAGAATTCCCTCTGCTGGTTTCTAAAAGAAAACGTGGAGCAGCTGGAGGACAGGCCCAGAGTTCACGACACACTGACCTGAATGTTTACATGCAGCTTGGCTCACTATGCCGGCCGCTCAGTCACAGCTGAGGTCGGCTGAGATTCAGAAACGGGCGTCACACACACACACACACAATGCACATTTGTCATCCTCTGGTTCGTACATCTTGTCTGTACAAGGCCCTCGTGCTTAAAGGCACACATTTAAATCTCCCACTCTATGGAAGGAGTTTGACATTTATTACAGCATATTTAATTCACACATTTTATGCAACCACCGCTGTTGAGCAACAGTGATGACATCGCCAATGACATTGAGTTAATTTAAGTACCGGCAATGTTATCGTGTGAATGAGTGTATAAATATGTACAGACACTTATTAAGCCATATTAACTACGAGAGAGGAAGGGGATTTTGCTGCGTGAGTGATGGCAATTTAACAATGTGACCCCCCTCAAGATTTACAATATTATTAATCTCACTCATGAAGGCATGATTAAAAAAAAATATATGTAATGTAACACGTTAGATGTTGCTGGATTGGATGTAAGAGGGATTGATGCACCTGCAAAGTGTCACTGAAAGAATCACTCAAAATGATAACAAAGGAACACAAAACAACTACAGATGTAAAATGACCACAACAAAAAAAACGCACAACGCCTGTAGGAAGGCCCAGAGGTGGATTGTCTCGTAATCCGTCCATGTTCTTTTTAAAAATTCTGATACTGATTGTAGTAAAAAAAAAGAAAGAAAAGAAGCCACATGAAAAGTACTCTAATGAATGTCGGCACAAAAACTGAAAGTAAAAGAGACGCTCCTCCTGAGAGGGACTGTCGACAGCGGAGTGCAAAACAGCTTGTAGAACAGGTGTTTGTGTAGAAACTCCTCACTGCCAGTTTTCCTCAAAAGTCCCTTTATCTGCTGCTTGGCGCTCGTAGAAGCAGACGACGAGGTCGCGTGGCTCGTTCATGTGAAGAGGATGTTAATTCCAGAAACGTCTGATGAACCGGTTTCACCCCTCGACTCTTCACATTCCCTGCACACCTGTTTGCACCGGTGAGAATGTTTTTTGACAAAGGAAAAAAACAGCTAACTGGTTTGAAGGACCTTTTGTTGAAAAAAATAAATAATGGTTAATGATCTTCTAGGTTGCATTCCTTTTTTAAATAGCAATGGAGAGGAAGTGCCCTTTGTGGCCTTCAGAAAGCTTCTTCTTGAAGGCGGTACGCTCCATTTTCACATCTATCAGTGCATTTAGGAGCTAGCATGTATTTACAACACCAACTCTATGCAACCTTTGCACCTCAACATGAACAGTACACATCTGACCTGTTGTACAGTAGCGTTACACTCCCAACAACAACAACAACAACAACAACACAGACTCACATTCAATAATCAGATGTACCTCCAAATAATGACTTTCTTAGTTTATATTAATATATTCCAAACAATTGGACATTATTATAACTTTTTGGGGACTACACATCTTGTATCAACTTTTGGTTTGTGTGTTTAAAAAAAAAAAAAACTTAAATCTGTCATTCCCTTGTTTTTTTTTGTGTATTTGTATTTATGTTTATTTATGATGTTTGAGGTTTTATGACATAGTTCAGTTGTAATTTTGTTTCTTCTTCTTTTGCTTATGTAGCGAAATCACACAGTGCTTAATTCACTAATCTCAATGAAAGATGAACCAGAGCTGTTTTATGGAGGAGCGGAGCGTGTCATCGGGGCTTGAAGTGAACGCCATTCAACAGTTAAACGTTTGTACGCGTTAATGCGGCCGCTACATCTGTCAGAGTCACTAGCCAGTAATGTGTGTAGGTAGATTTGTCATTTAAAAAAGTAATTAAAAATCCATCGCTAAACACTACTTGAGTTGAACGAATGCTACAGTGGTAAAGGAATCCAAGGAGCAAACCTGTTGACTGTAAAGTCATCTCCGCTGGGGAAATGGTGGCGAGTAAATGCTGGAGCGGCTACGACTAACCTCTGTAATTAAACTGGAGCTCTGTTGCTTTGAGTGTTGGATCTTTCTCTAAAAATATGTCTTCTGTTGAGTTTGACCCTCCTTCTCCTGGACTGTATCATGGGATTGTCAATGTTTTTATGCGTACATGTGCTGCACAGAAGTAATCACGAGCAAAAAGGCATATTGTTTTGTGCAATTGATTTATTTTTTATAGTATTTAAGCAATTTTTGGTGAGAACATTGTACCAGCTGTTTTATTTTCAGGTGGGGGACTGTAACGGGTCATGTCCAATCTGTGGACAGTTTAAGATTAATGTACGAGGGGAAATGTCTACTAATAAAATCCTAATTTCAATTTATAACCGTGTCTCCTTTTTTTTCATTTTTTTTGAAAGAATGTTGGCACAACTGTCAAAACACACAGATTATCATATGATCAACCAGTTTTCACTATGGACGTCTTCAGTGTGACAGCTGTAAAATTAAATAAATATGTATACGTATATATATTAAGACAAAAACCCACATGAGTAGATTATTAATGATAAAATAGCTTTCTTTTGTTTTGAACAACAGGGCATGGTTTCATAAAGATTTAGGGACAAAGGTTAGAAAGTACCTAATGCTCACGTTGTAAAGCTTTTAAAGTCTAATCTAACTGGGCAATATAAATAAACTGATTTAATTTGACTGATAAGTACAAAGAATTGACTTGAGATACGTACAGTAGTTCCAGAAGTAAGGAATAATTGAATATTTTTGTAACATATGACACACATGCAAACGATAGTCCAAAACTAAAATAAGAGTGGACACAGATTTTTTTTCTTCTTTTTCTTTATATGTCTTTTCTTTATTTTCCTGATTGAAATGTATTGTAAGGTCATAATTTGTCATTCATCACATTACATGGCATGATGCACCAGGTCTACTACACCCATTTACAGGAGGAATACACGGAAACATACACAAGGTTTTACAATGGGGGAACAGGAAGTTGAGCTCATTGCACTTACAACAGTGAATGGAACACTTTGTAATCATTTTTAGGCTCTCCACCTTTTTCTGTATTTTGTTTTCACCCTGTTTTTTCATTCACTTGGGTTATCATATGATATCTTTTTTTCTTTTTACACATCTCCATTGTCCAATTCACCATCTCACCATCTTCATCTCCCCAAAAATTACATGGAAGCCAGAATATTTCCCCCCCTCTTTTTTCTTTTTTTTTGATGTCATCTCATTTTACAAACACAACATGTATAGAAACTCTACACAGACCAATATGTTTTTATCTATTTTTTTTTCATATCCGAATACAATAATATATTTTTTTAATGAGTCTTAAACAGTCCGCACGAGCCAGCCACATACGTAAACAATTGTGTCAGTTATTATTCAAATCAACAAATGCTCTGGTTTGTTATGTAGGTTTTGCAGTTTTTATGCACACGTTGGGGCAGGGAGGTTTGGACTTGCATACGCTCCAGCTTGTGTCGCTGTGTGCCTCTCTCGTGCCTGTGTGTGTGTGTGTGTGTGTGTGTGTGTGTGTGTGTGTGTGTGTGTGTTGTGGTGAGTTAGCATGTTTGAGATTTACATGTTGTAAAGAACATGTCCTTCATTTACATGTTGTCGTTTGTTCAAAGCAGACTCTGGTTCTCATCTGGTATTTACACTGGCGGGAGGTCAAAGGTCGAGGAGGTTCAAAAGGTCAAAGGATTGGGGAGGTGTCCAGGTCATGCACTTGTAATTTTTACAGATTCATTACAGGTGAAGGATGAATAAACGCTCCCTGATGGTTTTACAGTGAAAGATGGACTTTTTTCTGTTTGTTTCAACATTCTCGCTCTCTCCTTTTTTTTTTTTTTTTTTTACAACCTCTCCCCGATGAAACATTTACTTTTTTATATATTTATAATATATTTTTGTGTATTTTATAATCTTTCTCCGGTCCTGCTATACGCCGACTGACAGCAAGAGCAGTGGTGACAGTTTCTACACTACGTACTGTACAATCAGTTGATGCTACCTTTTTGGTTAAGAACACACAAACACACACAGTCCGGGTTTCCCAAAAGCATTACGAGCTGCATTCGAATACCGTCGACTCTTTTCAACTCTTTGTGGCGCTAAAGGTTTGTCGTTTCTCCTTTTCATGGCTGTTTAGGCGGGAAAAACACAGAATGCAGATACCAGATTAGTGCCACAAAGGGAAAAAGAAAAAAATCAGAATTTCTGACTGTGCGACGTGTAAATGCGACCTTATTTCTGAGGCTCTTGATGTCGGATTGAAAGACACGTCAAGAGTTATGAAAATTTGACTTTTTTTAAACACAGATCTGGTGGAAGAAACCTCTCTTGGCTGCATGTCTGGAAACCTGACCCCGTAATGTTCAGTTACAAACTTATAAACACAAGAGTTCTGCTCCAAAACATGAATTTCAGCTCCTTAGATTTAGAAAAACATTTTGCACTCATAAACTACTTTTTCTGTTTTTCTCAGACGGGGGCTTATTAAAGAAGCTGTACCCGAGCAGATCTCAATTCAAATTTGCTGACATTTTGATTTTGGAACACGAATCAACTAACTTTTTATTTTTTTTATTGTCTACATTTGTGCTTCAAACACCTCTGAAAAACCAGCCTGCAGCTTGGTGATGTTGCCCACTGGTGATTGCTGTGGTCTGAGCTTGCACTCCTGGATATAGACAGACACCATGCAGAGTATAGACAGAGACCACGACTGGCTAGAGGGCAGTAAAAGGATGGCTTTCTTCAGTGACCAGTGTAGTAGTATAAAAGCCCTTGCTGCAATGCATATTTAAGTCACCTTTAGTGGCTGTATTCACACAGGGGCAGAAACATTTTTGACACATTTTTGACACAGATCTTGTTACTCAAGCCCATGGTAAGATCACATCCGTGTCGTAAAGTGTTCAAAAAAAATCTGATTTATTGCGCCTGTGTAAATGCACCTATTATTTGTCTAATGTCTAGTGAACATCTCAGTTGCGATGCTGCATTTAGTGTGTGCTTTCCTGAGGCAAAAGTGATTGAGGAACATTTTATTGAACTTTACAACCTTCCAAAAACATACGACATACAATAGAGGAAGTTGGTATTAATTTGGGTAACTTTAAACGCTCATATTATTTGTTCGGCTTTGACACAAATTTGAAGCTTCCGTTGGGGAAGTCACTGATCTGGTGGCAGTAGTCCTGGGAAGTGGTATCAAGGCTCAGTGCTGCTTGTTGGGGGGCACAACATCTGCATAAACATCATTTCTCACTCTGTGTGTATAGATTTTAAACCTAAATATCTCTTTCTTTGCTCCCAGCCAGCTCTCTATCCGCTCTCAGTATGATAAAATAAATTCTGACAGATAAATCATCTCATAAATGTTTCACAAAAAATATATATACTGACTTCTTTTACAGTTTCAGTGACTTAAATGAAAGTGTAGTTGTAAAGGAGTTGGGAGTTAAGGGATGTTTCTAAACTGCATGAAGCACATCTTTTTAATTCTGTAATTTCATAAATAAATTCGATATAATAACATTTTCACAGCATACTGCAACTCAAATAAATACGCAGATAACTTTTCCCCCCAGAAATGTACGTTCCACAGTGTATTTAGCTTTTAAATCTTAAGTGTGTTGTGGCAGTGTACCTTTAAACACACACACACACCTACACACACACAAACACACACACACACACACACACACACACACACACACACACACACACACACACACACACACACACACACACACACACACACAATGTTATTTCGGAATGCCTTAAATAGTACTTCACTAGTAGCCTCCAGCAGTATTTTTAGTCAGATAATGCCGATGACCAGGACTTTTAGTCGTAAAAAAACAGTAAAACAAAATAAAGAGGAGCTTTTCTTCTTCACCCCTGAGCAGACACAACCCATGTTAGGGAATATATTCTTAATTTGTTATTCTTTTTTTCTAAATCTTTATATATATTGTATTTAGTCTATATTCATATAAATCTTTATTTTCTATATAAATCTCTGGACAACTTTTCTGTTTCGTTTCTTTTCTGGACAACTGCTATTTAAAATGCATTTTATTTCCTTGTTATTTCTGGGAAATACTTGTCTTATCGCAGTGCTCTTATACCCAGCAAAGAGATTATTGTTTATCCGTGAGGCGTTTTTTGTGAAACTTTTTACTTTTGCTCATTCACATTTCTGATTCCTTTAATGCAGTCTTCCTTCCAAACAGACTATTTTGAATGGAAATGACTGATTTGACAAGTGCATTTTCTTGTTAAGGTGAAGAGTTGTATTTTATGACAAATAAAGAAACTCTACTCCATAAAACGTTTTGAAAACAGTGGCGCATCTGTGGCAGCAAAACCGCCGTCTCCATACTCGTCCTCTCAGCTCTAAGTGTAATTTCCCAGCTGTCATGAACACATCTTTAGAGAGAAACCCCTTTTGGCAGAGATTCGCAGTTGGGGAGGGGACCATGAAGCAGGTACCAGGTTAACACAAGTAATACAAAGACCCTTGTAGTTATTTCCTAACTTACCGGTGACCTATATTATACATAAACACATTCACAGAATCTCCTTATCTTGATCTATGAAGGATGCCAATGCATTCTTGACATATATCAAGAAGCTGATTATGAATCAGGTGTGATAAATAACGATCGTGTGACTTTTCCCATTTGTGTATTCACTTCCCTTCTCCTCTTCTTGTTTCTGTTTATTTTTTCTTCTCAAAAATATGATTCATTGCATAGAAGGACTGGAGATGAGAGGCCGTCTCTTCTGTCCACCATATTGGTTGTGGTTGAACTGTGTTTGTCTCATTTTCTTTTCTTTTCCACGTTGGATGATGGTTGTTAAATACACGCATACAGACCCCCACACACATACATACAAACATTAGGAACAGAACAATATAGAGGTGACTGAGGTTGTCTGCGCCGGGCAGCATGCGAAGGTCCCCAGCGAGCGTTCACACAGACAATATACAGCAGAAGTTGGTTGGTTCGTTGGTTTTGCTGAAGGCCTCGCAATGTTTGGCCCGACAGAGTATGTTTTGAGTACCGAACCGCAGATCCCACAATGCACTGCAGGAGCAACAGCAGGGAGAACACTGACCTGAGAAGTTTCCAAGACAACTGACAGTCTGAGAGAGAGAGGTTTTCGGGGGTTGGGTTACAAGTCTGGATGCCACCAGGATAGAAAATGAAGAGTTTAAAAAAAGGCGGGTGACTTTGTGACACAACCAAGTGTGTTATTTTTGGTTCCGCAGTCACATGAGTGCTGACTCTTTTTTTTTTTTCCCTTTCTTTTTGACACCATTTACGAGTGTGCTTTCACGTGTGCTGTGCACATTTGACAGAGTGAAGACACATGCTGATACGTGCGTATCAATGAACATCGATCTCGGAGGGTCAGAAGGATCCCATTGGAACCCAAACCCCCGCAGGTGACGACGACTAGTCCAGTTGGGCCGTGATGTGTGACCGGTCTGCGTTTCAGTGCCTCTCTGCTGCCCTGCAGTGCCTTCAGGTCAGACTCCAGTTAGCTATTACAAGCATCACTCCGGCCCTCTGACCGGCTGACTGAAGACATGACGTTTCCCTGTTGGGTGGAGGAGAAGATCTGGGCGATACCAAACTCTTGTTTGCAGGTGAGCACCTGCTCTCTGATGTATTAGTCCAGCAGTAGTACAATGTTGGAGTACCTTCGGTGGTACTTTTAAGTCAGACTTAAGCGGTACATCAGTGAGTAAGACAGATGGAGGCAACGCGTTTCTATTCCACCAACTTTCAAAATGACACAATATTGTGCTTTCTACTTTCTTACCACTTACTCTATTGCTTTTATAAGTCTTAATAATAAATACAAGTCAGAAAATTGACAGGGGGCTTGATGAAGATAACAAAATATTACAAAGCATAAATAAATGAAAAATGTTACAAACAATTATCAAAAACAAAGTTGATTTAAAAAATATAAATAAATATCACCGTGGCCAGTGTTCTGGTTAATATCACTACATAAAAAAGGGTCTGATGAAAATATGTGTTCACATGGTGTAATCAAAAATATGCCAGTTTAACTTCAAAATAATACGTATTTAAGAATGATTAAGGCGATATTGGTAACCTGCAACATAAAAACCAGGCAGATAAGAAAACTAAATTAGAACAAATCAAAAGAGAACACAATGATTACCACCAACAACATGAGAAATATCTGAGAGCCAAATGTTGTGGAGTAGTTGGAGAAACCCCATCACCACAAGCACTGCAGGTAAATGTAGTCTTAATGGCTTTGCAATGGCAGAAAAACGACCCGACTACACCACATATCGTTTTTTTCTTTCTTTCTTCCCTTAAAAAACAAACAAAAGGCTCCTCTTATTCCCGTGGCCCGATTCCTGTTTGTTGCTCCGGAAATCTCTCATTTGTTATCGTCTACGTCGTCTAGCTAAGATGTGTTTGCCAGTGTCTTTATGGCCTCTGTTAAGTAATGATGAACAGTGTAAGGTCTTGGATATAAAGTTTCATGCATTCCAAATTCCTACTTTTTTTCTTCTTAATTCACTATATACTTCTTTAAAGACATGGCAAGTTGAGGATTGTTGGGTGGGGATTGAAGGAAAGAAGAATCAGCATTCAAGAAACGCAGAGAGGTGAGGAACCGAGGGAGCGAAAGGTTCTAACAGTTCCAATCTGGAATGTAGATAGAAACAAACCGTGGAAAGAGACGCGAGCCGACACACTGGTTCTCTGTGTGGCGGCTACGTCGCTAGCATTGTCGTATTCATTCAACGTGACATTTCCATTAACTTCATCACAACAGGTGACGTAACAAGAGGCCTTTAGTACCAGAAAAACCTGCAGTACCACAGTAAGTTTTATTCCTTTTGTCCCCCACTCATTGTTTACTTTGAGAAGAGATAGAGAAGAGGAGAGAGGCTGGTTTGTTGCTGTTATTCCTAGCTTGAGCACAGGACTGCGAAATCAAGGATCCTAACATGCCTCCATGCCTGTGGTGAAGGTACCATTTCCTGCAAAACAGGAAGAAGCGGCTTTCCTATAAACGGTGAAGTCGTCAGCATATAGGAGTAGAATTGCTCCACCCATTCATTTTTCCCCCATTGAAGCTGCGGTTTTGAATCCACATGTAGGACCACTGCACTGGTTCCACTGGTTCTACTGGTCTGCTACAGCTGAGTGGATCGCCGGTGTTGTAAGTAGAGCTCCCTCTACTGGCATGGAGGAAGAGCAGCAAAAAACACAATATTTTTTTGAATTTTGCTGTCATTTTTGGCAGCCAGTAGCTCTTTCATAGTGAAGGGGCGGAGCTGTGTTTAACTGCTACAGGTTGGTTCTCGGGCTCCGCGGTCGTTGGGTGGAGACTCATTCTTTGGCTGCACGCTGGATACAGGATAGTCCTTCTAAAGATGGAGGTTGGCTCGACATGATCTGTGAAATAAACAGAGAGGTAATTTAGTCAAAACTATTGAACCCAAGCCTTTGATATGGGTTCTGTATGTTTGATATGTTCATAAAGATGTTTGTAGATGACAGTAACAATAGTTTATTCAGATATAAATAGCCACCTATAACTGTTGTTCACCTTGTTTTCCATACCAAGTGATACATCACTTGATGATTTATCATATATGAACACCATAGCAAAAATGGTTTAGCACATATAAATTGCTGTTCTTCCCATATGAAGGGTCAACTTTTATTGGATAGAAAACATCTGTTGTAATACAGGGCCTCAATAAATGAACAATGTACGGAGGCACCGTCTCTTTTTGACAATGTGTCAGGTAAATATCCCAGATACATGGTCTTAATTTCCAGAGGTATCTCTCCTTCAAACATGTTCTGTAGGGCGGTGTGTATCCCTCTCCAATAGTCTGTGATAGCAGGGCAATCCCAGAAAATATGGTAATAGTTTGCATTTTGATTCCCACATCCTCTCCAGCAAACGGGAGGGTTACTATCGTAGTGCCGTTTCTGGGAGGGTGTAATAAAATACCGTATCACATTTTTCCACCCAAACTCTCTCCATGTCTGTGATCTGGTACACTTCCATTGAACTTGACATATTACTGTCCATTCTTCCTCGGATATAGTTATTCCTCCCTCCTTCTCCCATTTTGTTTTAATATAAGAGGTTGAATGGGTTTTAAATCCATCAGACATTTATATATATACATGAGATGATTTTACTGCCTATATCTGAGTTATATGCTTTTTTAAACAGTTCTATCAGATATGTACTATTTGTCGTATTTTTCATCTTCGTATTCACGAAGTGTCGCATCTGCAAGTATCGATAGAAGTCCTGTTTTTTTAGTGAATGTTTCTCTTTAAGAGCTTCAAAACTTAGCAGTGTGCCTCCTATCATAATTTTGCATATGGCTGTTATTCCTGTAGTTTTGGGGTCCTTTTTTAATGACACAGGGAGCCTCTCTATTCAAATGAAGGCTATTTGCTGTATAGAGCTGTCATGCAGTGAAAATTAAGTTGGCCACTAGATGGTGGATACGTTGAGGAAATGCTACTGATCTACAGTATACTGTACATGAAGGTCTCAATCATCCAGCTCAAGAGTTTTTTTGCAGAATAAAAAAAACTAGGGCTCTCTTTGCCAAAACTCTACACACAAAAAACCTAAAACATACACAACAAATTCAAAATATCTTAATAAGTTAACAGAACATTATGAATTCATTAGCACAAACCCAAAAGTAATTCTTCTTTCCACATGCCGACTGCACATTGATGTGCTATGAACACAAATCCAATGGTGAAACAAACAAGTGTGTTTTTTCTTAATACTGTATATATAATAGTATGAGGCACCACTACTGTAACTGAAGATGTGAACTTAGTTGCTGTATTGTACTGTCAACACAATGCAATAATTGTTGTGAACACCAAAGAGCCAACCTGGACTTCTACCCGTAAAAAATGCTTTGACATATTCAAATACAGTTTTGGCAAAATAATTAAATAAATCATCAACGCTTTCTCTTGCACTTTCACTTAAATATAAAGGGAAACATATCCTGAGTTGGTAATGTGAGAGTGCTGGTTTCTGCATTTTATAAGTAAATGTAAAATCCACATTTATTTTTAAATCCACATGTAGGGCTGAGGTGGTACACTGGTTCCTGTGGTTCTACTGGTCTGGCAAATAAAAGAGATTAAAAAAATTGACAGTGAAGATTATTCACATGTTTTTAGTGAGTATTTCCACCATGAACCAGAGATATTCCTCAAATCTCCAGACAACACGCCAACCTGTGCAAAGACATGAGCACCTGTCTATGTAATAGGAAGGGCCGTTATGTTGCTGCCTGAAAGAGGGAACTCACTTGTATAATCTGGCTCTTCAAATGTGCTTCACAGCTCTGTGTTTGAGGACTTTCATTGCAAAACACTCGTCGTGCTTCGCGTTTTTCCTCTTAAGATTTATTCAACTAGAATTCAATCCACAAACTGGGCACACAACACCATCTTTCTCATTCTTGGACATAAGCTTAAGGCAAACAATGTAAGAGAGCACTTCAGTTGTGTGTGTGTGTGTGTGTGTGTGTGTGTGTGTGTGTGTGTGTGTGTGTGTGTGTGTGTGTGTGTGTGTGTATGTGTATACATATAGACACTGCAGTAATTAACCCCATTGCAAAATACCTGTGTACCCCAGACGCTTTCATCACCTGAGGGCGCTGTGGCCTCCAGTGTCTCTACCATGTATTTCAACCTTTACATTTAAATCCAAATATTCCGCATTGCTGATTTATGTTCAGGATTCATCGGATCTGCAGGAAATAAAATAACCCGAAGTAGTTTTTGTTGAAACCTGCAAAACTTGCTGTTTTTTGTATGTGGAATATTTTAATTTTTTTAACTTTTTGTTTTGCGTTTTCAACACATCAGAGCCATCCCTGACATCCAAATAAACAAACATAACAAAATAAATAGCAAACAATCAAAGCAGTAGTATTAGTATCAATAGTCCAAATGCGAGCACAAATGCCAACCCTTACATACATGAACATCCACACCAACAAATGCTCATTCATACACACAACCATCCGCATCCACATAGACACCCGCACAGCACACCCGCCTGTCCCCTCCCACATGCACACACTTCTGCACATGCACTCCACAAGGAGAGATCAATGAGGAGGGAGGGGAGGACTGAATCGCTAAATTAAGTACAGTTAAATGCAATGAAATGATATATGCAGAAATATATAAAATGAAATAAATAAAAATGAAATAAATAAAGTAAAATATAGTATGTGGAATTCTTTTAAAGGAGATTTGTGTATGTGTGTAACTATTATTTGTAAATAACCATAAAAGACATAATATCTTTTCCTTCTTTGCCAAATAAGGTTACCGGACTTTTGAAGCTTTTGGAGTCTTTAATCCCATTTACAGGTTGTCTTTGCCTTCTCCATGAACCACATGATTATTCACTGTATGCATCTTTTTGAAATCCCTGCCTTCGGGTTTTCTCTCCCACTGTGCCTGACTCAGATGAACTGCTCCAAACATGCTGTATATTTGCAGGTGCCCAGCAGCAGACTTAATCTGTTCCAGTGAACACGGGCCCCCAAAGGGTTGGTACACAACAAACAGGTAGTTGACTCACTGAAGCCACAACATGGCTTAAAGGACACGCAGTATGGACACATACATTTGTGTTATTTTGGTCTGATGTGGCTTCTCACGGTTTGGCCCTGCAGATTTAAGGGATTTATTTTATTTTTTAAAGCTACAGCATGTAATATATTTTAATCAGTATTCTAATGTTGTTGCAACAGTTAGGGGAAGGCCCTTTTCGGTTTCATCTTGACAATTTCCCTGTGTGCGAATTGTGGTCTAGTTTTCCCCAGTTGATTTGAAGGAAGTTGACTGATTTTCACAGAGCCCTGACCTCAACCCCGTCCAACACCTTCGAGCTGAACTGGAAGGCTGACTGTGAGCCAGGTCAACATCAATGGCCGACTTCAATAATTGTCTTGTGACTCAATCCCTGCAGCCATGTTCTAAAACCTCATGGAAAGTTTCCCCGGAGGAGTGGAGGCTACATCAACATATTTACACCCATGGCTTTGCAAGGAGATGTTTAACTATCACCTTTGGGGGTGTAATGTGTAATATAAGAAAGTGAGAAGCCTGACGGAGAGAGCGAGGAAAGACGGCACAGAAGTGAGGAAGGGGGAGCAAAAGAAGAGACAAAACATAAAGCAGTGATGTTTGACGGCAGTGAAAGAGTGTAGGAGGGGAGAGAGTGTGACATGAGGAAGTTAGTCAGCCACAGAAACACGCTGAGATCATTTGGTCTCACTGGTTTATATTTCGGTTGTGACGTCTTAAGGTGTTTGTCACAGACTTCTGTCGGTATCAAAGTGAAGATAAATAAAGATAAGTATACCTTGTATTTTTAGATTTTAAAAAAAACAAGTGTGCAACAACATCACAGTAAGAACAAAAAGAAAACAAATCAGACGGTCTGACAGACTTCTTAGTTGGTGAGGCTCAGTGTCTCACATTTAGAGGTGATTAAAGACACTCAGAACACTTGAGTTTCATTTCAAATGAGCTACAAGTCTGATTCTGATCTTCTCTGTTTAATGTTTCATTGTCAATTTACTCTAATAGGATACAATCAGACAGCGGTTGGTTCATGAATCACGGGCATACTCTTGGAACAAGAATTACTTTTGCTGATTTATTTCTGGCCAGGCTGACTGCAGGCTTTTAAACTGACAGAATCCAGATGCCAGTGATTTTTCCGGAGCAGGCAACAATACAACAGATGCAAAAACACAAAAGCAGCGACAAAACTGGCTGCAGGCTGAGCTGGAGGAGCACACAGCACAGGCAGCTCGTCTCATGACCAAAGTTGAGATAATTTAGAGGAAGAAATACAGATGTACAAATGTCCCAAAGTCAAAGTGATAAGTACATTAATACTGTGCTTTTGTGCGGTTAGATTAACGTTGCTCTGTTTAAATTTTTTGAAATGTCTCCTGTGGAATTTTCTTGTCAACAAACTGAATATATAGTTACATTCAGTGCATTGTGTGTATTAAACTAATGTGTTGAATACATTTGGTTTTCTTTGCAAGGAGTTTTAAAGTCTATTAAGAACTGTTTAATCCATGTTTACTATCTTAAAGTCTTCTTCTCTGCATTTGTTGGCGCATTGCAGCACATGTTATCGCACTGCTGCTGTCATCTGTTGATCAGTGGAACAGAGTGACCCTATTGGCAGGACTGTGTAATACATCTGGAGGTCAAAACTATCGGCAACCTCTAGTTCTGACGAGTGAAGCCAACGTGGAAGTGCCTTAAACTTGCATTCTCGCTACTGGCCAGCATGAGGCGACTCCTCCGGTTGCAGAAAGACCTCTGATTGTATGGAAGTCTATGAGAAAAACTTAAAGCTGAAGTTCTTAACTAACTCCAATGTAACCCACCTGCGTCATTATTATATACAGGATTTGAACATTTCTGACTTTGTTGCCCCCTAGTGGAAGTATCAAGTAAGAAAGCATATACATGGGAAAATAAGTCATGGTTATCGGAACAGTTTTTTGTACTGAGTGGGAAAGTTCTACGTGTGGTTTTAAACAGATTGATTGGATAAGTTTGGCAAAGTGAAAAGTAACTTACTGTCCGGCCTGCCAGAGAGTAGCATGTTCTCTCTGCCAGTGTGAGCTCAGGCCTGAGACATGAAGTATCCAGAGGATTCCAGTCCTTGTTGGCTGCAAGAGGAAGCAGACCAATTTCAGACGAGATGTTTTTCTTAACAGAAAACATTCACCCTCTGATACATAGTTGGACATTATTAAATACGCAGATAACTTTTCCCCCCAGAAATGTACGTTCCACAGTGTATTTAGCTTTTAAATCTTAAGTGTGTTGTGGCAGTGTACCTTTAAACACACACACACACACACACACACCCACACCCACCCACACACACACACACACACACACACACACACACACAATGTTATTTCGGAATGCCTTAAATAGTACTTCACTAGTAGCAAGAGGAAGCAGACCAATTTCAGACGAGATGTTTTTCTTAACAGAAAACATTCACCCTCTGATACATAGTTGGACATTATTGGACTGCATCCACGGTGACAAAGTAGGCCCACAGGATCGGATGTTAATTCATTAAGTTATATGGATATATTGACCATTATTTTTTGGAGACTATTTACATAACTGTCCAACATGGGATGAAGTTAAATGACAAAACATGTACGAGACTTTGCCATCACTGAACCTGCCACCTTTTCTCATGTTATTTGTGGGGAACTTCTTGGTGAAACAAAACAAGGGTCACCAGAAGGCACAATTAGTTTTGTTCTCTTTAAGGGTATGCTGTGCTCATTTCATTGTTACAGTAGTTTCCAGTTTGTGATTTGTCAACAGCGTTCATGTCAAGATCCAAGTCGTAATTACAATATGGAAACTGAAAAATAAAGATTTCCGAAATCTCCGATACATTCGCACTTGAAGCGCAATGATACAGAAGTGCCTTAAAAGTAAACAAACATGGATGCTTCATGTCAGAGAAAGTCCATTGTTCATGTTAATCAAACCCAAATGTAAAAGTGTTACACTTTTAACCATCAAATGACCAACTCCCATATGACACTTATGTGATATTGAAGTAGATTTGGGGCTCAGATGTTTCTGTTGCAACCGATCGTGCGGCTCAACCACATCAGCAGCTGATCTTAATAATCAGTTCCCCTGGTTGATGCTGAGGTAATTAGTGAAAACAGGTTGGCTGGCCAAAGGTCCTGGACAGAAAATCTAAGTAACAATTACCTACCAAGAGATACAGTGTTTGCATGATAAATGACAATTAAAGTACTCACCAGTATGCTCATCTCTCTCTCTGTTCCCCTCTCTCTCCTCTCTCTCTCTGTCTTTTAGTAAAACAAAAGCAGGGGGGAACTTCACAGGTTTTTCTGGTACGGGGCCTCGTGACTTGATCATTTAACATTTACATAGTCCTGCAAATACATGGAGACATTCAGTCAGTTTAGTTGATATGTATTTTTTAATTCATGTTAGAGAAAGACAGCATGTTAAAACTCCCTGAAATGAAGCTGTGTTGTTGCTGGAGCTTAAAGACACAGCAGGAAGTGTTGGTTATTTCACATGGGACTCACAATTTAAAAGAAGACTTTTGCCATTTAAGAACTGTCTTGATAAGTCAAGCTGCAAATGGTTCACATTCCTCAATGTAGTCCATTTAAATAACATGACACGGCATTTTCAATGCACAGGCTCGATAATAAAATATTCACCACATTGCAAGGTCTGTCTGGCGCTGTCTTATTCCTATTTCAGGGTTTTGGATTATTTGTATTTTTTTTCGTGATTATGGGAAGTCCAGTCTCAAGAAAATCCAAACTTAAAGCAACCATTTCCAAGTCAACATTTTCAGGTCCACAGCCCTGGTAGTAGTACCCTTGATTTTACGCCGCTACATCACATCACCGTGTATTCAGGGGTGACAACCGGCTGCGAAAACACGCATCCGGTTTGATGCAGACATGGTATGAATAAGTTGTCATTGTCAATGTCACATTTTTACCAGGGAAGCCAGAGGACAGAAATATAAGAAGCACAGGCAGAGAGGAAAACACACAAACACTCAGACAAAGACACACTGCTTCAGCAACACACTAGCTTGTTCTGAGCAAACCACTTTAAGCGGCCCACTCTCTGCTGCCTACAAGAGTCAAAACACAACACGCTGTAACAATCTGTCAACATCCCAGTAGACTTTGAACCAGCAGCATCTCATTTATTTTCATTCCTAATGTTTGGATGCACTTTTTCACTGAAGCAATAAGAAGTTTCCAGCTCTTTGTAAGATAATCATTGGCTAACTAGAATTAACGCCTCACACTTGAATGTCCCCGCCAATCAGTCATGTTGCAATTTACATTCATGTCCATCCAAAATGTTAGTTAATAACAATCGGTTTAACAGATAATAAATCACCTTCCAGTTTCCTCGTTTCTTTTCAGTGCTGCAGTGAGCCGTCTGACTTTGCTCATGACTTATTGGGTTACATGCGAGATAAAACGGAATAAAATACAAACCTTAATCTTAACACCTCAGAATAAGGAGCTGAACTTCTTGCCGAAACCGGTGATAGCTGGAGGAAAGAGAACAATAAATAGAGATTAAATATATTTTAATTAGTTTGCATTCTTAATGATGAGGCTTTTACTTTTTATTGGACAGTAAATTGTAGGATACAAGTCTCTGTAGTCATTTTGTGTCTCTTTGTAGTCATGTTTTGTCTCTTGGTAGCCATTTTGTGTCTCTTGTGGGTCACTCTTTGACTCTTTCTAGTCATGTTTTGTCCTTGTAGTCGTTTTGTGTCTCCTTGTAGTCATGTTTTGTCTGTGTAGTCGTTTTGTGTCTCTTTGTAGTCTTGTTTTGTCTCTGTAGTCGTTTTGTGTCTCTTTGAAGTCATGTTTTGTCTCTGTAGTCGTTTTGTGGTTGTCTCTGTAGTCGTTTTGTGTGACTTTGTAGTCAGGTTTTGTCTCTGTAGTAGTTTTGTGTCTCTTTGAAGTCATGTTTTGTCTCTGTAGTCGTTTTGAGGTTGTCTCTGTAGTCGTTTTGTGTCTCTTTGTAGTCATGGTTTGTCTCTTGGTAGCCATTTTGTGTCTCTTGTGGGTCACTCTTTGACTCTTTCTAGTCATGTTTTGTCCTTGTAGTCGTTTTGTGTCTCTTTGTGGTCGTGTTTTGTCTCTGTAGTCGTTTTGTGTCTCTTTGAAGTCATGTTTTGTCTCTGTAGTCGTTTTGTGGTTGTCTCTGTAGTCGTTTTGTGTCTCTTAGTAGTCATGTTTTGTCTCTTGGTAGCCATTTTGTGTCTCTTGTGGGTCACTCTTTGACTCTTTGTAGTCATGTTTTGTCTGTGTAGTCGTTTTGTGTCTCTTTGTGGTCGTGTTTTGTCTCTGTAGTCGTTTTGTGTCTTTTTGGAGTCATATTTCGTTTTGTGTCTCTTTGAAGTCATGTTTTGTCTCTGTAGTAGTTTTGTGTCTTTTTGTAGTCATATTTTGTCTCTGTAGTAGTTTTGTGTCTGTTTGTAGTCACTGTCTGTATTCATTTTGGGTCTCTTTTTCCTCGGATCTGTTCGTTGTACCTTCTCCCAGTTTGCCGGCCTGCTCAGCGGCAGATCCAGGGAGCATCTTGGACAACATGCTGTCTCCCTCCATGCCAGGCTGACCTGCTGCTGCACTGCCAATACCTCCTGGCCTAGGAGCTGCCTTGGAGCCTGGACACAAAAAGAGAGATGTCAGACATAGAAGAAATGAGGAAAGGAAAAGACAGAGATATATCCAGAGGACAATTGATGTCAGTATCCGTGCAAGTCTAATGTTATTTGGCATCTGACAGTATGCGTATTTCTTTATTTTTCTATGACGTCATCTGTGGTGCCAAGTGCTGAGTCTTTTCACGGCACTCTCCAACAAATTTGCTTGTAAATCAAACAGTGTGGGCAGTAGAAAAGAAGTCTCACCCTTGAGTTGCACGAGCTGCCCCTGTTGTATTTTTCCTCCAGTCTAATGATTCAGCCCTGCTTTCGCATTAGGTCTGCTCTTTATAGAATTAAATGGGTTCCTGTTTTTTAGTGGCCAGATTTTTCTGAATATATGAGCTGTTGTAGCTTTCAGTCATTACTGGAGACCCATTCTTTGTTTGCTGTCATCTCAGCAATTGTATTTGCTTCTTTGTTTCAAAACATTATTGTAACAATTTATTAACTCTCACTATTGTTGCCAATTATCTGTTGATCAAATCTGTTTATGGTCACATGTGGGACTGAGATCCATCCATTTACCTCCCACACCGCATACAATACTTTTACGACTGCCTGCATCAGCATTGAATTTTCGTTTTTAGAAATAAAACGTCTTCTCCAGAAATTTCCAAGAGACGCAATACCTACTGGACAAATGAACTGAACTACTTAATACCAAATTCACCAACTGACCAAATCATTACGTAGTCACTTAACAGACTCAGGCTGATCTGCTGCCATGAATTGAAACCCCTCCACTGTGGTATTATCTGCAGATTAATCTCAGATTAGATGAGACAGCACACACCAGTTACATAATACAGACACAGTGGGCAGCAGCTGGCAAGACGTGAGAGTGCTGGGAGTCTCTGTGTGCGATGATTGTACTGTACCTATGCCTGTGAGTGGGGGCTGGGCGGCTTTTGTGGCCATGACCGGCGCTGCCTTTGCTCCAATAGCTGTTACTGGAGTTGCGTCCATCTTGGCCTACAGAGACAGAGAAACAGAGGGTAAAATAAAACAGTAGGAGTAACCGATGCTCATCATTTACGGACACAAACATCTCAGTGCTGTATGTACCTCTTCATAGTGAAACAGATGGTAATTTAAGACAGTGGGGGATAAATAGCTCTCGGATATTCTCAACACAGAAGACATGAAGCAAAGAGAGGGACAAGTAAGAGGTTGAGAGACTGACAGAAGGTGACAGAGAAAGCTGCTCTCCTATTGTGTTGTGACATCTTCCTGAATGACATGAATGATGAGTGTCAACATCCACAACACAGTCAACTGTCACTTATCTTCCTTTTCTTGGTCCGCTCAAAGTTTTATGATTTAAGAAAATGTAGTGGATCACATTTGCTTTGTTTCCTGTCCAGGCAAAGAATATTTTAATATGAGAATATGTCTTTAAAAAAAAAAAAAAAAAGATTTCATCATTGTAATTATAATTTTGTTATTGTTAAAATAGGCCACTAGACAATTGCACTACACGCTTGAAATGAGACTATCACATTTAGCAATCACTGATCATACAAAATAATGATATGCAGATGCATTGTTGTTATTAATCAATTAAATGAATACATTACTTTACTTTACATTACTGTTTTAAGATAATATTGGCATTGTTGAATTATTCAGCTGCTTTTACTTTGCTATTTTCATACTAGGAAATATAAATACTTTGTGTGACTTTGGTATAATATTCTAAATATGGCTGTAGATGCTCCACATTTCCCTGCGTCCATCCTCATCTCTTTATCAGAGTGGACTGGTTTGGACATTTTGATATCTGCTGAGTCACTGTGAGCAGTTTGAAAGCGTTTGCTGTGTTTCTTTCCAGCTCTGCCCTCGACATTTAAGCACTACTAGTGGCTGCTGCTGCACTAACAGAGAATAGCTCCAGGAAAGATGCAGACCAGACCTTCACTGATATTCATCGCTACACCAGTTGGTACAATCTGAACTCAGGAAACATGGCCCTGCTTTTATGTTCTTACTTTGTGTCATCTGTTTTCTGTGAAGCTCTTCATGCCACTCCTGTTCATAAACACTCCATAAATATACTTGACTTAACAGACACTGTATTCAGTTTAGCTGCAGCAAAGACGAGGCGGTGCATTATTATGCCCCGTGCAGCATACAGCATTTCATTATTTACAGCCACTTCATGAAGGCTTTTAATTACACAATGGACCGAACATATGAGTGTTAGCGTATGAGTTTGCAGACTGAATAATAATCAAATGACACTTTACAGTTTATGGCTTCCTGTCGGAGCTACTCCACAGCAGAGCTTTCAGAATAATTTCCAAGACAAATTCCTGCATAATTTGATAACAGATCTTGTGAATTATTTTACTCTGCTTTCCCGCTGGTAGTACAATGATGCAGCAAAATTAAATTCAAGAACGCCTTTCAGCCGTGAAAACCATCGTGAATAATTATGGGTCATTGTGACAGTGACTTTACGAACTTCATTGGCAACTCATTCATGTATTTTCCAGAGACGGAATTAATTCAGGAAGAGTCTTGAATCTCCGTGTTAAACATCACAATCATCATTTTTAAACTCTAATAGCAAATACGTTTGCATGGATTTATGATTATGGAGTAAATGCTGGGTGAAATCGAACATTTTGAGTTCCATTTCCTTGAGCATCTAGCAGACAGTGAATCAGCTATGTTTAGTTATCAGCTGCCTCTGTGTTAATCACAGTGTTAGATAAGGCCTGCCAACAGAGGCGCAGCAGAATTTAAATAAACCATCTGAACTGGGAGGAGATGGACTATTATCTCTGGGAGCATGGAGGGACACGGGGGAATGAAAGAAGGCAAGGGCTGCGGGTAAAGACTCCCTGGAAACTAGGAAGAGGTGAAGGGAAGAGATGGGGAGGGGGGTGACAGGGAGGAAGAGTAGGATGGGGCCTGGAGGGATGAATTCATATAAAAAGGATGAACTAGCTAGCAATTGGTTGTTAGAACATGTTGAATTATTATTAGGAGGCTGGATAAAGAGACAACAACATCCTGATCAAGATGTTTGTTACATGAAGATGACAACATATTAAACGACAGGTTTGTCATTTTCATGAAACATTTCCTTTGTGGCCCCAGAAAACAAATATATCAAGCTTGTTATTTCAAGATCACAGCAATATTACAAGTAATATTTTGTTGACAAAAACTTTGAGAAAAAATGTAAAATGTCCAAAGAATGTGTGTCTTGCGTGTGTGTGTTTGTGAGAAAGATAGTTATAACTATAATCTGTGGTACATTTAGTCCTGCAAGACAACAACAACTCAACACTAACAGAGGATATATATATATATATATATATATATATATATATATATATATATATATATATATATATATATATATATATATATATATACTACTATACTTCTTAAAATGTCACAATCACATACCATGCAGTGATGGAAAATAGAACTTACTGTAAAATTGATTTGAATGTATTTTCAGCTATCCCACTGAACAACATGTTAACAATAATATAGGTGTAATTCAAAAAGACAATATCTTGTCAATCATTATCATACCATCTCTTCATCATAAAAAGATGGAAACAAACGCTGCAATTCTTGTTGACATGCTCATGTTCTATTTCTCTCTGCTACTAGTCTTCCCTCTCTGTACTCACCATTGTGGCCGGCATGGTTCCTGCAGGACCCGTCTGTCTGGCCTGACCCATGGGTCCACCGGCTGGACCCATCTGTCCTGGCTTGGCTTGGCCTTGTCCCATGCCCATGCCCATGCCCATGCCCATGCCTTGTCCCTGGGCTAGGGGCTGCTGCTGAGGGCCGGTGGTCACTGCGACACCAGGCTGTCCTGACCTGGCTGCTGATGTCTGGGCTTGTTGTTGGAGCTGGGTCCTCTGTCCTGGAGCTCCGTCTGTCTGGGAACCTGGACCACCCTGTCGCCCTGATCCCGTAGACCCTCCGGCGGGGCCCTGACCCCGGGTAGAGCTGCCAGACCTGGAGGAGCCTGGATGGAGGAAGTGGGTGAAATCTTCTTTTTAAATGAAAGTGTTGTGCTCATTGTTCCACAATCGTCTCACCTTACGACAACGAGAAACAGCTAAAAGAAATGACAAAAATCCAACAGTCGCAGATACTTTAAATCAAGATACAATATCAGCAGTACTCTGAACGCTGCAGGCCTTTAAATGCAGGGAATGATTGACAGCGTAAAGATATCGTGTGTGCCAAAAATATTTGGTCGATACATCTGTGATCTTCACATCATCTGTTCCTTTTCTTATGTGAGCAGTTCCTAGAAAGAAAACCATGACTGATAAGCTTCAGTTAGTGAGGTCTAATTTATCCAATCGGATTATTTCTGCCTCTGAGAAACTTTTGCTTTTGTGAAACTGGAACTGCAGTATAGATTTTACAGTAAGGCTTTCTTATTATTATTATAATGGATGGCATTTGTATTACATTGTATACAGTAGCAATTGACAGGTGAAGCAGCAACGAAAGAGAGAAAGAAATGCAACAAATGTTGTGAGCAAAGATCAGACCAGCAATTTAATGAGTACAGTGCTAAGAACACAGCCAAAATGTGGCCCCGGGAGACAGCACTTTCTTTCGTAAAGTTACGCTTGATATAGTTAATTAAAAATTGTTGATCCCTGAAGGAACTGTTGCTTATAAAAGTCAAACTCTGAACAACCAGGGCTATTAAATATGTCTCCCTCAGATCTAAACAAGGCATTCACAGGGATCTTATCTAAGAATCACAGCTTATTGCTCCAGTAATAATTTGAGGTCTACAATAGTTTAGGAAACTTAGCTTAGGTCAGTGAAATACATTTATTCAATGGTTTTTATTCATCCAGGGTGACTCAACAATGTGCGTAGATCACTGATTAATAACATAAGAAAAACCCTTTTTTAAGGCTTTGGGATGGCCTGCCTTATCTGAAAGAACACCTAATGATATGATATGCGGAGCTCCTTAAGGCTCTGTTTTTATGCCCCTTTGCTTTTCTCGCTTTATATTTCATTTCTTAGGCAAATTATACTCAGTCATGTAATCAGTTTCCACTGCTCTCCTGTCGTCCTGGGACCCATCTCTCTCCCCTGACTGTAGGTGCCTTATTCCAGATGTTGTGATCTGCATCTTGTCCTTGTCTTTCTCTTTGTTTCCTTTCTGGTATGTGTGTGAATGGTGTGCCTCTTGTGCGTTTGTGTAGTCTTTCCCCTTTTCAGGTCTACATGTGGAGTTATTCTAGTTATTCTTTTTTCATCCTGACTGTCCAATTTATAATACAAATGTTTTGTCTTTTCTTTTGCATATCCGTCCGTCCTGACCAAGAGCTTCGTGTCGAGAACGTAACCCACAAGTTGCAAAACTCTAGCAAGATGGTTAAGGCTAGGCATTGACCTTGAATGATTAAGGTTAGGAAAGGTTATTAGAAAGCAGTCTCACGAGTGTTTTTGCATGTTTTTAAAACTTGAGGGTAACTATTTAGACACAAACCTGGGAGCGGGATTGCTCCTCTGTAGCCCTTCCTGAGGTCTCTTCCTTTTTTTCTTGTGGGTGTGTGTTTCTACATCCAAATCAAGGGTCGAAGGACAGAGGGTGTTGCATGCTGTACACATTTTGAGTTGTGTACATAATATTGACTTGACTTGACTTAAATGTGAACTGGAAATATCTGTTACTTCACAGATATATAATTAGTTTTTAATGAAGACAATTTGGCACCACTGCTCATTCTGGAGAACCGCCAGACCGCCTACACTGACCAGAATATAAATGAAATGTATTATGGTTTTAGTCATGGAATTGAATTAGCAAATGCTTTTGAATGGTCTTTTTTTTTTTACGTCATCTTCAACATATTCCACATATGGATTTTCAAATGACATTATGATATATCATGTATTCTACCATTATGTTTACATTTTTACAGAGATAATTTAAAATCAATTAAAGAATGTATTCATCAGTCATCGTTCAGTTCGTCGAATTATCTTTTTCTGTCAAATATTTTGAGATAGAATGGCGATGAAGGGTTATTAATATTGGTTTACTTTTACTCTGAAAGTGCAAATATAATGCTATCACACATACAGTAGAAAAGAATGTTTTATATGAGGTGTAAAGGTGCCCTGTATTTACCAGGTGGTTGGCCCTGCATGTCCCCTGGCGGCTGGGACTTGCTCCGGGAGGAACGGTGCGGGTCCCCCTGTCTGGAGGAGCGCTGTCCGTGGTGGTGCCCAGATGGATCTCGGGAGTAGTCCGAGGCGTGGTACGCTCCGGACCTGGACTCACCACGCCTTCCCGTAGATGAGGATCGTGCTGATGGGTCTTGGCGCATTGATGGGTCTTTGGGGTGCGCCTTGGATGACCTTGAGGACCTCTGCTCATCTGAATGACGTGATGCGGATGAGTGACGGCCAGAGCTGCCTTGCTGCCTGTTGTCACGGGATGTAGAGTGTCGCCCTCCGTGGCCGTACTCATCCTGGGGCCACAGGTCCTCCTCAGGAGGCTCATCATAATCATGGTAGGTATGTTTCACACCGTGCCGGCTCCTCCCAGTTGAGTGGCTGCTTCCGTAGTGTCGGGAACTGGAGCGTGGCTTCTCAAACCAGTCCGTTTCTTCTTGGCCCAGATGGTAGGCTTTGGAAACCGAGAGCAGATCACAGTCAATCTCCATGTCGTTTGGAGACAGCGGCATGCAGGCTGAGAGAAGGAAGGAGACAGGAAGAAGACCAACCACATGCAAAAGAAAAGAATAGGAGGGAGAAGACACAGAAAGAAAGGCAGAAAATAAAAATAAAAGTTTTACATCCATGCAGTTTACACTTCACTTCGCCTTCACATTACAAGACAGTATTAACAGGATAAAACAAACACTGCAAAACAGTCCATTATGGCAGCTGTTTTTGTGCAAAAATGTTTTAGTTTCAATTGCAAAGCTCATGACACGAAAAATTACTTTATGCTGCACAGACATAACAACTGCCATGCAAATTCTTGATGGTACGAGAAAGCCTATGGGTAAAAAAAATGAGTGAGACAATAATACTGTCTCTCTGAAAGATAAGGTTTAAATATAGAATTTACTGTGATGGACTTTTTTGCAGTGTAAACAAATAATTGAATCAAAACACACACAAAACAACAATGCCAATGGCAGAACTGAAAATAAAACCCTGTAAAGAAAAACAATGCATCTGTGTCGTGCAAAGAAGACCTTTCAATTGAATCAGAGTGTAGCGAACGGAGAAAACGACCACGCCGAAGAACCATGCGAGTATTGGACAGACAGATGACTGGACGAACAGGCGGAAGGACGGACAGGCAGGCAGACAGACAGACAGCAGTCCACTGATAAGAGAGCTCCAAGTGACTCTCAGGAAGAAGAAAACATCAGCATGCAACAGCTATCTCTGTCTTTCTTATTCTTTGCTAAGTCTAGCCTCAGGGTGGGTGGGGGACGTTTAGATAAACGGTGGGGGCAGTAGTAGGTAGTGAGACTGTGTGGGCGTTCAGCTCCCACAATTACCTTCGCTGTCTGACACAGCGCAATGATAATCGTCTATAATGTATGTATCATCCGCTTTGTAGACATGTGTCCTGGGAAGGTCTTGTATGTGGTCTTGTACATCTGGCAGCGAGTGGCTGGAACCGTACTGGCCATAATAGTAATGATATCTACTGCTGCGACTGTCGTGCGGGTCAGGACCTAAGCTCGATGATCGCCCCGAACCCATGAACCTCCTCAGGGGACTAAGTGGGCTCTCCTCTTCAGAGTACTGCCGGGTTGGGTTGCGCCCCCGGCTGTAGCCAGATCGGTAGGAGCGGTCGTCCCTCTCATAGGATCGGCTGCGATACCCAGAGTAGTCTCTGGCTGAGATCTTGTCCATGCCGTAGCCAGTGGAACGGGAGCGGCCGGTGGAGTTGTAGTAAATCCGATCGTCCTCCTCCACCGTTGAACCATAGTATCGACTACCATGAGTGTTGCCACTGCCGCCCTCGTAGGTATTGCTCTTGAAGCCGTAATCCTCGATCAGCTGGCGCCCTCGAATGTGAGCGGGAGGGTAAGCCCCACCTGTCGCTGAGGAATAGGAGGCCAGGTCTGCCTCTACATCCCGAGCCTCCTCAATGGGGGAAAACTTGGAGATCTTTTGCTCCATACTCCCCAGTTTCCTGTGCTTGCTGCGCTTGGTGGACATGACTGCAGGAGCCAGAAGGCTTCTGGAGGAAGACAAAGGTTTCTGTACCCCGGAGCGGTTGCTGCCATGTTTGTAGTCGTAGTCATAGTGATAGGAGGATCCCCCACCCATGCTAGAGCTCACGCTGCTGCTGCTGCCCCCTAGAGGTCCGTGCCTGTAGCTGCTCTTACCCCTGCCGTGATGGTCGTACAGCTCTTCCTGCATCGTTGCTTCCTCTTCAGGTGCCCTGCCGTACGAGGAGCTGCCAGTTCCCCCACGTGTAGTGCTGCCAATGGTGCTGATGTGGCCGTGGATGTCGCCCGGGTAACGCCCACTGCCGCCGTGATGCATCATGTCCCCTGTCGTCGTGCCCAGCCCGTCTTTTGCCGTGAGCTCACTTACGTCGTCAATCATCATGTAGTTTCTTGGAATGTTCTGCTCTAAGCCAGGAGCCCCGTACATCCCATCTACAGTGCTGTATGTGGAGGGATTGTCTACAGAGTGCCCATAGGCATTGGAGACTGTAGAAGTGTACTGTCCATATGAGCTGGCTGTTGTGGTGGTGTAGCCATAAGTATTAGCAGTGGTTGTGGTGTACTGGCCATATGAATTAGCTGAAGATGAAGTATACTGGCCATAAGTGCTGGGTGGCATGGTAGAGTACCCACCGTAGCTGCTGGATACTGGTGCTGACCCATATGGCCCATAGGAGTTGGCCATGGTTGTCGATCCAGTGTACTGACCATAAGAGGGGGCTGCACTGGAATAGTCCTGAGCGGTGGTGGTGACCACAACTGTGGGGTTGCTGATCGTCTCGTAGTTGGTGGGCATCTTGTGCTCCAGATCGGCCAGCGAAGTCTGCCTTGGTCTTCCCGGGTGGATGGTCAGGATATCAGCCTGGGGCTGCACCGGGTATGGGGCGGTCTGGCTGGGGTAGGAGGACACAGCGCTGGGATAGGGTGAGCTGTGGGTGGGGTATGGGGGCTGACCAGGCGGTGCAGGTCCAAAACCTGTATGCCCCGGTTGGGGCTGAGGCTGAGGTGCAGCTGGTAACCCCATGTCTGTCTGGGGGTATGGGGGCTGAGTTTGGGGATAGGTGTGGGAGGGGTAAGAGGTTTGGGACTGGTAAGAAGGTCCAGGTGGTGGGACATGGCTCTGGAGGGGCGTGGGCTGTGGCAGTGCCTGGGACTGAGACACTGTGGGATAGGGAGGCTGGTTGAATGAAGACTGGTATGGCATACTTGATTGCTGCATTGGTGCTGCTGGTTGGCTCTGGGGGTACTGACAGGAAAGGAAGGATGAGGTGGGTGGGTACTGGGCTGCTGTGTTTAGGTCACTGGTGAACTGACTCATAGGGGCGGTGCTTGGCCTCGCTGACAGTAGCCCATTCGTCTCATGTGAGGCAGCTGCAGCTGCGAAACGTAGATTATTCAACTCACTGTCAGACATGTAGTCCCTTGTGTCCCCCATACACCTCAGGTAGGCAATATCCCTCCTCTCCCTCTCCTTGACCAGTGTATCTTTCCTTTGGTGGATCCCCAGCTCTAGGTATCTCAGTTTAGCATCAATTTCTTTTTCTTCCTCCTCCAGTTCAGCTTGCTGCTTTCTCAGCTTGGTCGACTCTTGTTCCACGGCCTTCAGCTCGTGGGTGAGGTCTTTGAGGAGGCTGGCTTTGGCAGCCAGACCAGACCTGGAGGTGGGCTTGAGGCTGGGCACGGAGGGCAGGTAGACCTGTTGCAGGGCAGGTGCCATCATGGGCAGGTGAACTGATGTTGTAGTCTCGTCTGGAGGAGGGCTGGGCAGGGTTCGCTTGACCTTGCGGAGCAGTGAGCTTTGCTGTAGAGCTGCCAGCTGGAGAGAGAGAGAGAGAGAGAGAGAGAGAGAGAGAGGGAGGGAGGGAGGGTAGGTGGGAGGGCGGGAGGATGGGAGAGCAGGAGAATATGGAGAGACAAATGAAAAGCATGCAAAGAAAGGGATAGGGGAGGTAAAATCAGGGGAGTGTGGAAAACAATCAACATGATAGGATGGAGAACCAGTTAAATGGAGAGGGATGGGACATTTGTAACCAAATGTAAATGTAAGATGGACAGAGACATGGGAGGGCAGATGAAGAAAGGAACCCGGATTAAGGAGAGTGAAGGAGAGAAAAAGTGTAGAAGAAGAATGAGGAACACAGAGAGGGAAGAGAGGAAAAAAGCGAAAGAGTCATGTAGGGAACAGGAAAGGTGAAAGAGAGAATCAAATGAGAAAGAAGAAAGGGTAGATGTTAGAGTAGAGATGGTAGAAGTCGATCCATGGAGAGGGATCACGGTGGGAGGAGAAAGTTGAAGGAGGCGGAAGGACAGATAATGTAAAACAGACGAAGAGACAGGAGGAAGCGGAGGGAGGAAAAACTCAAAACAGATAAAAAAAGGTCACGGAACATAAGAAACAAGGAGAGGACGCAACAACAAGGATATACAGGGAAGACAAAGGAGACACATATAGACACAGAGACAAGGAACAAGAGTGCAGTTTGTATTAGAGGACATACAAAAACATAAAAAATGGTGCCAATGGTAGAGCAGTTTTCCACAAATCAATTGAATAGAATCTATTGCATACAACTTAAATCATTTGGAAACATTTTGTTGGGTAGTTGCTAAAAGGATTGTGTGATTTAACAAGGTTAGTGGGTAAGGGACAGCTTATCTTCAAAGGACGTGTTCACTGCAGACGTGTTCACTGAGATGGTTTGGATAATAATGCAGCCCCAGTTAGTTTTTGACATTTTCAATATGTTGAAATGGTTATCTTGTCTTTCCAAATGACTTATGTATTGCTTCATGCTCCAAACTTAAACTTAAAAACTGTAGACCAAGCCTATGTGTTCCACAGCAAACTCCAAGAAAAACACAAAGAACAAAAGACAATAATTTGTGTGCATTTTAACTGTATACTTGACTGGCTGCACAATATGGCACTACTACAATACAAATTATAGTTCAAACCAGCCAAGCGTTTGTGTCTTGTTCAGATGAGTCAATGTTTTCCAATAGCTGATCAATATAGTGAATGACATGACCGTAAGAATTAATCTTGGTTCAGTATGTATTAATTATGTATCTTCCCTTTATAATTGTAATAGTTAAATAGATGTATCAATCATATAATACTCTCACCTCCTCAGAAGATTGGGAGATAAAATAATTTGCAGTGTGAAACATCTATACTTAACAAAGCGGTTATTCATCACAACCTTCACATACTAACCAATATGGCTCAACATTGATGAGGCGAACATTGCTAAGAAAACAAATGTAACAGTCATTTCACAGACACAAAAACACTGTTCTTTGTTTAGTTTATCTTGCTGTATGCTGCGGACACTTGGTAGTGAACACAACAACCAAGGATGTGTAAATGGATTACTCCTGAAAGATTGGAGGGTGCTTTTTAATCTGGTGACTCAAATCCAATCCAATCCATGGTAACAACACCTATCTTTGGAAATAAACACTTATATTTTGATTCAGCTTCAGATCAACTTCTATATTTTATACTACAGTATAATACAGAGATGTTATTTAGCCTTTCCATCACTCAACATTAAGACTTTGTTTGTTGCAGCTCTGACTGGAAGTAAGACTGGATGAGTCAGTAATACTTTTTAAACATATTCCTAAAACATACATTTATCACGAAGCATAAAGTGTTCTGTAAATCATTGCATGTGGTTTGAACGTAGGGTGATATTGAACTAGTTATTAATGCACAGAATCATGACGGTTTTGTCACTTGTGCCATAATCAAAGGTAAGTATTTCATAGAGGCCAAAATTACAGTTGGACAGAGACATTAAATATGTAAGTGAATACCAGAGAGATTGCCAGATTGTACCATCATAGATTTCTACAGGAAGTAAAATTAAGAGGAAGAAACATTCACCAGCTACTTAGTTTAGTATCAAATTGGGTAAGTTTGTGGAGATGTTGAACATTTTCCTTCACCCAAGGTTTCTATAACAAAGGCCCACATTATCTCAAGAATTGTTATAAATTGGGGATGGAGTAGACTGAATACATTCTGTATGCCCTAAAGAACACGGAAAACAAAACAATAGAACAATCTGAAAACTGACAACAAATGGAATGAGTCATCATAGAGTTCCCATAAAACATTCATGGCACTCACAAAAAATAAAAACAGGGGCAAAGTAGAATGAAAGGAATGATTTCAATCAAAGTGGCATTCAGTATTGATGCCTTTGGCAAGTTTTGACTCCACTGAACCCACATTCAAGTGAGTCCAACTATTGACTAGAGCAAAAATAATGAACTTGTGCTGGGGTCCTGCCCATGGTTTTAATATATAATCTAATAAACTGGTTTTATTTCTGTTGATGATGTTTCTATATTGTCAAAATCATGTTGTTGATTTTTTTGTCACATGATTTACTGCAGGAAGCCCTGAACATCTGACGTCTCTTGGATTGTGGCATTAGGCAGCATTACTAGCAGTAGCATGAAGAAATGGAAAGAAAGCAAAACATCCAATTTGTTTGGTCGTTGGGGAGATGCATCAATTCCATCAACACTACAAGCGACATACAACCAAAATGTGTTAATTATCAGTGGTAGTTGTGTAGATTTTATTTTTGCCATTACGTGATGTGAAGCTCTGTAACCACTGAAGTACTATGAAAGCTGCAATACAAATCAAGTTTTTGTACAACAGGTCACCTGACTGTAGGTCTCAAGACGGGCTTTTTAACTAAACAATTATTTCACGTGAAGTTTTACCAGTGATTCTGTCTGTTTTACAAGGAACATACCTTATGCTACAACATACTATACCTGCTCTTTCTTGCAGTTCATATAACATCTCCTTTGTTTAGCTATCTTCTCTAAACCATGCCCTGCATTTTAATTGGTTAATTATCTTTAATTCTACTTCTCTCTTTCCTTGTGTGCTAATGCGTGTATCAGCATGGTCTGATTGACTTTACCTGGCTCTGGAGAACTTGTTGTTGGTAGAGGGACAGCCTGGCCTTGGTGTGCTCGTCTGAGGTGGGGCTGAGGGACTTAGGGTCTGACATGGACCTCTGGGTGCTCTTAATCGGTCGGGGCACAGAAGGGTGTCTCTGTGGGGACTCTGCTGTATAGGACTTCTGCTGAGGTGTGACATGTGCTTTGTTCAGCCTCTCATTGGACAGAGAATTCTCCAGCAGGCGGTGAGGGGACACCGGGGAGACAGGAGAGTAGAGGACTTGTGGGGATTTGGGGGTTGTCTGCTGCTGCCGGATGATGCTGGAGATGGACTCGTTGTGAAGGTGGTTGTGAGGCTGGTAGTTGATGTCGAGTGGGTCGGGGCGGCGGTGCTCAAACTTGGCTGCGTTTGCTGCAATGTGCTGCTGCTGGCGCTGCTGGGTCAGGAGGTCGACAGAACCGGATTGTTGCGTTCCAGTACTGGTAGAGGAAGAATATGGACTGACCGTGGTTGGTATACTGAGCTGAGGAGCTACAACACCCTGTGACTGGGCTTCTGGGTCAGTCTGGCATGCTAGCGACTGTCCTTTTTGGGTCCGCTCAGGTCCGGAGATGTAGTGCACAATCTCTACTTTATTCGGGTCTGGTACGGTCACATGGATTACTGGGGAAACTCTTCCTAAATGCTCCACTTCTGTCTGGCAAGACATTTCCCTGATGGTTTGGATGGCAATACTGGAGGATACCATCTTGGGAGTTTCGGTCTTGGTGTCAGAGGCCATGGTGGATGTGGCGGCAGTGCTGCTGCCGGTGGCATTGGACTCAGCGTGCCGGGAGAAACGGGAGCGTCTTCGTCGGACCGGCTGCTCGTTCTCAGCCTTGTCCTCGTCGTCATCTGTCTGGACTGAGCAGTCAACACTACGACCACGCCTTCTGGTGCGATGACGCATCATGTACCTGTTGACGGGGGAAAGAGAGAAAAAACAAAAAGGAAAGACACAATGATGCGATGTACTATCCCAAATGTAAAACAGACAAAGCTAAATGTAATCTACGTGCTGTGTTATAAAGTGCTTACATGGAAAAACAACAACAAATCTAAGTCTGAACATTGAACAATTATTAATGTCATATCACCTTTTTGTGTTGCGCAAAGCGTCATGCCTTTGAAACTCAGAAAAGTGATATCTCTAATCTGTATGAAAATTGTATCAATTATTTATCAAGCTTTCATCTACATCTCAGCTTGTGTCTTGTTTTTTAATTAAAGAAAGATGTGAAGTAAACAGGGAAGCTATCAAGGTAATCCTTGCCTATTATGCACACACGCGCACACACACACACACACACACACACACACACACACACACACACACACACACACACACACACACACACACACACACACACACACACACACACTCACACTCACACACACACACTCACTCACACACTCACTCACACACTCATCTCTACCTCTCCTCTCCGTCTTCATCGTCTGTCTGCACAGAGCTGTCCACGTTCCTGCGTGGGGAGCCGTAAAACACCACGCCGTCTCCATCCAAGCTGTCCCGGCTCAGTCTGGTCATGGAACTGTGTTTCCTCATGTTGCTCCTGGTCTCCATGTGCTCCTGCTGGCTCCTCAGACACATCTCTGACGAGGAGTTGGGGAGAGAGCGGGAGCTGATCTGAGAGTCGATGTAAGGGGGCAGGGGCTGTCCGTTCACATCAAGCTGAAGAAAAATATATTTTAAGGTTGTTAGTTGTCACCAATCATTGCTTCAATTGAGACTGAAAAGGCTTTGTATATTGCAGTTCATATTACAATCATGTAGTTTGAATGGCTCAGTGATCCTGGGAGCTATGTTGTCTGGGGCGTCAGCCCCTGGTAGGGTCTCCCAAGGCAAACAGGTCTCGGGGGAGAGCCAAGACTAAGAGCGGTTAAAAAAAATATTTACGGCCCACGGATTGAAGCAACCTCGCCCGGACCCGGGAGGGGAGCTCGTCGGCGAGGGTCTGGTGGCCGGGCTTTCAGCCCGAAAAAAGATCATGGACCAGCAACCCTGTGGACTCACCACCCGCAGGGGGAAGCATCGGGGTCGGGTGCTATACAGACCGGGCGGCGGGCCAGGCAGGAGACCTGGGCAAGCCGATCGCCGACAGCATAGACTAGCTCTAGGGACGTGGAACGTCACCTCGCTAGCGGGGAAAGAGCCGGAGCTGGTGCAGGAGGTGGAGCGGTATCAGCTAGATATAGTTGGGCTCACCTCCACGCACAGCACGGGCTCTGGAACCAAGCTCCTGGAGAAGGGTTGGACTTTGTCCTTTTCTGGAGTTGCCCAGGGTGAGAGGCGCCGGGCGGGAGTGGGGATACTCATGAGCCCCCGGCTGAGCGCCGCTATGTTGGAGTTTTCCCCGGAGAACGAGAGGGTCGCCTCCCTGCGCCTACGGGTTGCGGGGAGTAAGGCTCTGACTGTTGTCTGTGCTTATGCACCGAACAGCATTTCAGAGTATCCGGCCTTCTTGGAGTCGGTGGGAGGGGTCCTGGAAAGGGCGCCGCCTGCCGACTCCATAGTTCTCCTGGGGGACTTCAACACTCACGTGGGCAATGATAGAGAAACCTGGCGGGGCGTGATTGGGAGGAACGGCTTGCCTGATCTGAACCCGAACGTGTTTTGTTGTTGGACTTCTGTGCTAGCCACGGTTTGTCCATAATGAACACCATGTTCGAGCATAAGGCGGTTAATAAGTGTACTTGGTACCAGAGCACCTTAGGCCGGAGATCAATGATCGACTTTGTAATCGTATCATCTGATCTGCGGCCGTATGTCTTGGACACTCGGGTGAAGAGAGGAGCAGAGCTGTCAACTGATCACCACCTGGTGGTGAGTTGGATCAGATGGCGGGGGAGTCGGCTAGAAAGACCTGGCAAGCCCAAACGTGTGGGGGGGGGAGGGGGACTGCTGACCCGGACTGTGGACATCGTCGGGCAGTGGAAAGAGCACTTTGAGGAACTCCTAAACCCGGCCAACATGTCCCCTGGAGAGGGGGCAGCGCCTGAAGTCCTTGGGGTGGTTGCACCCATATCCCTGGCAGAGGTCACTAAGGTAGTCAAAAAGCTCCTTGGTGGCAAGGTGCCGGGGGTGGATGAGATCCGCCCTGAGATGCTGAAGGCGCTGGACATTGTTGGGCTGTCTTGGCTGACACGCCTTTGCAGTGTCGCATGGGGGTCGGGAACAGTGCCAATGGACTGGCAGACCGGGGTGGTGGTTCCCATCTTCAAGAAGGGGGACCGGAGAGTGTGCTCGGACTATCATGGTATCACACTGCTCAGCCTCCCGGGAAAAGCTTATGCTAGGGTGCTGGAAAGGAGGCTCCGACCGCTTGTCGAACCTCAGATTCAAGACGAACAGTGTGGATTCCGTCCCAGGGGTCCTGGGAGTTCGCCCAACCAGTCACATGTGCTTTGTAGACTTGGAGAAGGCCTTCGACCGGGTCCCTCGGGGGGTTTTGTGGGGGGTGCTGCGGGAGTATGGGGTGCCGGACCCGTTGGCACGGGCCATCCGGTCTCTGTACGCCTGCAGTAGGAGCTGTGTTCGTATCCTCGGTAGTAAGTCAGACACGTTCCCGGTGGGTGTTGGTCTCCGCCAGGGCTGCCCTTTATCACCGGTCCTGTTCGTGACTTCTATGGACAGGATATCTAGGCGCAGCCAGGGGGCGGAGAAGATCCGGTCGGGAGTCTCGGGATCGCATCTCTGCTGTTCGCAGATGATGTGGTCCTGTTTGCCTCCTCGGACCGTGACCTCCAGCATTCACTGGGGCGTTTTGCAGCCGAGTGTGAAGCGGCAGGGATGAGAGTTAGCACCTCCAAATCTGAGGCCATGGTGCTCTGCCGGAAACCGGTGGACTGCTCCCTCCAGGTGGGGACAAACTGCCTACCCCAAGCGAAGGAGTTCAAGTATCTCGGGGTCTTGTTCACGAGTGAGGGTAAGGTGGAGCGTGAGGCGGATCGGTGCGGCTGCAGCAGTAAAACAGGCGCTGTACCGGTCCGTCTTGGCGAAGCTCTCCATTTACTGGTCGGTCTACGTTCCAACTCGAGTCGCTGCTCCTTCGTGACGAAAGGAGTCAGCTGAGGTGGTTCGGGCATCTAGTCAGGATGCCTCCTGCATCCCATTAGAGGTTTTCCAGGCACGTCCAACTGGTAGGAGACCCCGGGGAAGACCGAGGACACGCTGGAGGGATTATATCTCCCGGCTGGCCTTGGAACGCCTCGGGATCCCCCAGGATGAGCTGGAAAGTGTTGCGGGTGAGAGGGAGGCCTGGGTCGGTCTGCTGAACCTGCTGCCACCGCGACCCGACCCCGGATAAGCGGCCGAAAATGGATGGATGGATGGATTACAATCATAGAGGTCCACAAAAGACACACATTCAAACATTATGAGTTGCAGCTTGAAAAGTCAATGAACCTTTTCATTGGTTATGATTTAGGAAATATAGTGGAGAAAAGATGTCAGGTAGGAAAGTCCAAGCCAGGACAGCCAGTTACACCTACACATGCCTGATGCATGTGTAGGTGTAACGGAGTTGATAATTCCACTTGCCATCACTGTCCTTGATTTACAATGTGTTGTCAGTTGGCCACGGAGACTAGCGTGCTGTGTGACATTAGCGCCCCGCCCCTACTGGGCCCCTGCGGTCTTGAGCGGTGCACCCCGTGCGTTCTGCCCAGTCTACAGTACATTGTCTCCGTGGTAAGTGGATTAAATAAGTGTATATTTGTTAATAAGAATACTATAGGTTGTGTTTAAAAATGATTGTTTGTTTACTTTGTCAGTTCCGGAGCGTATTACGAAGAGGTGGCCTATGAGGAAACTAATGTGTGTCTGTTGTTTTGCCAGTACGGTATCTCCGTGTCACGGATCTACGGGAGCCGTCTAATTGAATGAACGGCTGGTTGGAGCCAATGCAAAATCAAGTGTGCTTGACTGACTAAAACACAACGCAAGAGAGAGTACACAACCGCTACATAGGCAGGCGTCAGGCAGGCCAGAAATGCAATATTGGTGAGAGCTTCTTGAAGCTTGCTACTTATACTTTCGCACTCTCCCTGACCTATGTTCTACCACTGCTGTCTAAGAGCAGATGCATTCAACATGTATGTTGTCACATCACTGATATGCACTTGCCAGTGTTACTCTCACCTGTACGCTCTGAGCTGCAGCCGTTTTCTGTCTCTTCTGCTCTACAAGCTGCTGCTGGAGCTGATGCTGGAGAGACTGGATCTGGTCTAGCTGTGACTTCTGCTGTGCCAACTGCTCCCTCTGTAGAACAAGTTGCTTCTCGCGTTCGTTCTGCTGCTGCTGTAGGACCTACAAAAATGTTGGTGGAAAGGGGAATTGAAAGAAGCAGACGTCGGCAAAAACACAGAGAGAGAGGACAAGAAATGTATGGAGAAGCGTAGCATGAGAGAAAGGTTGGGGTGGACAGATTGAAAAGAAATCAAAGGAAAAAAAATGATGTAAAAGAGATATAATTTTAAAAAAAATTGAGAGAGACAGTCAAGACAGTAGAGGACAAGGTTGTTGAGTTTTGGCACATCTGGTTGTAAAAAAAGATGATCAAAGACTCCTGACACTGAATGTGACATGGAAATATTCGTGTGCTGATGGGTTAGTTGTAAAAATGGTTCCAAGTCAAACTTCTGGACATGGCAAAACCAAGAATGGAAGCGCAACATAAATGATGTGCAGCATGTTCTGGCCATGGCTGTTGCCAGTCATATTAATGCTCATAAGAAAATATGTAATGCATTTTCTTTGTTGCATAAATGACAAGCTAGTGCAAATAAGCAGTTAGATTTTCTGCTTTGGGTTATGAGATGCATATTACACATTCCATCTCTAGTTCATTTTCATTAAGTAAGGCTTTCAAACCTGTTTAACTGAGTTAACTTGAAAGATTTTCAACTGCTTGTTCTATCAAAAAAGAAGAAAATTGTCATGTTAGCCCTTCAGTTACCTGTTAAAACATCTGAACAAGGCTATTAGGAGCTTAAAAGTGGTATATTCAAATGTGTACTTGCTATTGATTATCAGATGAATACAACATAACGGGATCCATTTTTCTTTTGAGTATAATCAGACCAACATATGGCATTAAAAGCCAAAATTGAGCATCATCAGTTTCTATCCGACATACATACAGGCAAGTTCATGCACACTTCTTAAAGAGAAAATATCCATTTAGGTGAACTCCATAGCATGCAGATAAAAACACTATATTTGTATAGTTAGAAAGCTAAATGGATGCAAACACTTCTTTGAACAAAATAATCCCATCCATCATTACATTTTAATAGCATTGTTTTTCTAACAATGACAGAATTTTAACACCATTTTCTGAATAGATATTTAATGGTCTCGCTGTCACAGTTTGTTACATGTACTTTGTTGATGAAATGCATGCATGCATATACTATACTGTATACAGTATATGTTATTTTATTTTATGTTATTTCTGGGAATGATGTATTCTATCTTGCAAGTCAATTTAGTGTTTGCACATCAAAGATGTGCATTTGAATGAACAAAACAATTTAACAATAAAAAATATGCAATAAGATGCACCACAAATAACACCACCACAAAACCAACAAAACACAAACCAATATCCATAACAAAACCAACAATCACAAAACATCAAACAAGACAACAAACTCTCCCTTCTGCCACCTGTTTCTCCCTCTACCTGTTCCTTGATGTTCTGCAGCTCATGTAACTCTCTCTGCACAAGCATCTGCTCCTTATCTCTGTGCAGCTTCAGCTCTATCCTTTCTCGTTCCAGCTCCTCCTGCAGGCGCAGTTGCCGGAGTTTCTCCAGCTCAACGCGCTCCCTCTCCATCTGCAGAAGCTGCTCCTGCTGCCGATGGAGCCTCTCTGCCTCGGTTTCACCCTCCTTGTGTATGGCACCTGGTGGGGGGAAGGGAGGAAGACCCCCTGAAATGGGTAAGCCACTAGTGGGGACAGAGGGGCCGACTGGTGGTTGGGTGTAGCCATGAGTTTGTAAAGGAGTTGAGTGTGGGTAGGCATGGGCTGCTGGAGGAGGCTGTTGTGGCTGCTGAGCAGATGCCACTTGTTGCTGTTGTTGTTGTTGTTGTTGTTGACTGTTCAGGTGGGCCTGGGACAGGTTTATTGGCTGCTGCTGTGGTTCCATTGGTATGACAACTGTTCCTTGCACCTCCACTGATGAGGATGGACTTTTACCAAGGTAAACTGGTTCATCCTGGACTGTAGAACTAGTACTTGTAATGGAAACAGACACTGGGACACCCGTCGCCGCACCAGCTGAAGTTGCAGTGGTTGACATTGTTTGGAGAAGACCTGGTGCTGGGTAGCGGACTGGAGCTTGCCCAGTTAAGGGTATTCTTGGGCTCATTGGTATTCTGCTAAGACTGGATAGGGGCACAGGTGTCATATTGGCAGAAGGGTATGGCCTGTAGACACCCCTTGGTATTGGGCGAAGAACAGAGGCAGGCTGTGTTGTAATGGGAAGTGTAGAAGCAATGGGAGTCTGAATGGTGGAGTAGATCATACCATCAGCGGACCTAATAGCAGCAGGGTACATTGCTCTGAGACTGGCCTGCCTGGCATTGATAAGGTTGGTTAGCGCTTGACTGTGGGAGATTGGCTTCCCATCTAGTCCAAAAAGGAGGTTTTGTCTCATGCCGAGACCTGCAAATCTGGAAGCCCCAGGTCCAGTTCCTCTCCCCAAATTACCAAACTGCATCAAGTCTGGGTTGCTTGCATATCGATCTATGGAATTGAGAGCTGCACACATCCGGCTGATCTCCCGGGCAGTTGTAGCACTGTACTGAGCCAAGTTAGCTTCTTGGAAGCCAGCAAGGTCGCGAGCAGAGTAGCCATAGTCTGAACTTATGTTGGACAAGGAATTATATCTCCTTATAGGCAGGGTTTGGGCTGTGACGTCTCCTCCATGTCGTAAATCTGTATAGGAGCCATACTGCATCCCAATAAATCCTCCATAACCCTGTTTCATTTCAGTTAGATCAATGGCAAGTTCTCCTGTGTCTTGGAGGTGTGGTTCTAGTTTAGAATGGTAGGACTGTAGCTCAGCTTCAGCTAGGTTTGTATCAGACATTGAAGGCTGGAGCCTTCCAGGGAAAGGTAATGTGTAGGCCTTACGATCATCCATTGAATATTCATGATACCCTTCAGGTAGTCTTTCTTGGTCAGACTCATAGGTGAGAGGTGGGGCAGATGGAGGCCTTATGCCCTCTTTCTCACCACCGATACAGCTTCCACCAAACGGAAGTTGGTAAACAACATCACAGCAAGCTGGTTGGTTTTCAGGTTTAATTTGGCCTCCTGTCAGGTCCATAGCATCCTGTCCTACTTCTACCTTCACTAGCTGAGTCATTGGCCTGGCCTGCTCTGGTGCTCCGTCCATCTGTACTACCATGCTATGTGGTGATTTACTTCCCGATATCAAACCAGGAGGACTGGGCTTCCCTTTCAGCTCAATGGGACCAGTACCATACAGCTCAGGGTTAATGACTGGTGATACAGCACTGACCACAGCCGAGGCAGCGCTAGTCTGACTGACTAGCAGGTCTTTTTTCAGTAAAGGTGAGATCTGGCCAGTAAGGCTGTACCTGGCCAAAGCAGATGCCTGTTGTTGATGATGTTGCATCTGATGGTGCTGCTGCAACTGGTGTTCAAGGAGTTGTTGTTGCTTCTGCAGCTTCTCTTGCTGTATTTGTAGTTCTCTCTGTTGGATACTGAGGTCTTCCAGTTTGGCATCAATTTTTGGTATTGCTGGGTCAGCTGAAGATGGTGGTTTGTTTTGGGAAAGACACACAGCAGAACCCATGCCCTGACCTAAATCCACTTGGTTTTGATGGGGATCACCATAGATTGTTGGCTGTCTGGGCTGGGTCATGAACATGGAAGCAGCCACTGTGACGCTCACAGTGGTTGGTGTGATGATTTCCTGGGTGTTCAGGTTCATAATCAGTGGCTGTACAATCGTTGAATGTCTGCTACCCTCTGATCCACCATGGTATTTCCTGCTTTCAGTGGCCAAGGAGGTAAGATCCATACCCTGGTCAGTCATGATAATAGGAGTTGGGTGGTTTACTGTTCTTAGGTCAACAACACTTCCGCCTTGAATCATATGGCCCTGCTCTACCCTAGAAGTACCTGGGACTGTAGATATTCGACAGAGGGAGATGTTGTCCATAGACATGGACCCTCTGGTATAAGTGCAGGCTGTGGTGACCATACTTGTTCCAACATTTACTTTCTCCACTCTTTGTGTTCGGTAGAAGCTACGTGTAGGAGAATGTTGGTAAGGTGGCGTGTCTGGAGGGCTGCCACATGGGGAGTAATTCTCAAATGTTGATTGGCGGCTAAATCGGGTAGGGGATGACAGGGGAGAAGTAGCAGTGTTGACTGTCATTGGCCTTGCTGGGCTTGGAGGTGGGGAATATGGGACATCCTGGGAAGACTGCTGACGATAGAGCCGTGGAGAAACTGATCGATGCGATGTTTGGGTTCCCTGCGCTGTCACTGGAGATGTAGGCCCAGAGGTAGCTGACTCTGACATCCGCAATGCTGAACTGAAAGTCTGTGTGGAGAACTCAGCTGTATTTCTTCTGGAAGGTGAACGGGTTGGACTCTGTGGTGGTGGTGATGGAGAAAGAGGAGGACTGGTGCTCCTGTAATAAGTAGTATACTTTGGAGAGCGTGGCTCAATAATTCTCTCAGTGGACGATGTTGAGCTGTCTCGTACTTGGACATCTCTAGTCTCCCCTACCCTCCTGGTGATCACTTCTCTTTGACTGTAGGCCTGGGTAATCTCTGCAATCTTGCTGCATACACTTGAGACTGTAGTTGAAGATGTGGTAGGGCTTGACGTGTGCCGGCCATATATACCAGACTGAGTAGTAGTCATTGTGTGGCTTGAACTAGTCTGAGAAATAGTTACTGCATCTCTGGCATACACTCCATAAGCTGCAATAGTGGTGGCAGCCACTGTTGGAGTGATTCCGTTCTTTCCCGCTTGACTTTTGATCTTGTCTTTGTGACCATCTTTTGCAGAGAAATGCTGTGTTACTCTAACATCAGGAATCCGTCCTCCAGTCTCAGCAAAGGAGACAGGAGCTGAGATCTGGGTGGGGCTGGTCCCTGGAGTGAGTAGAGCATTGCTCTGCTCTAGTAGCTTAGCAAAGGCGGAGCCTGTGTCTAGCAGTTGTTTGTCTGAGTAGGAGCTCTCAATCTCAACCTCTACTTGCTCATCAGTGGCCTGCTGCATCTTGGTGATGTTCTGAGATGTTTGTCGGATCTCCTCGTAAATATCTGTTTCGGTCTCTGCTGCCTCATTATCATATCCTGCTTGATCTTGTTCATATTCATCTTCTTCATCATAACTTTGACCATTAACATCCTCCTCGTAGTACTGCCCATGTCTTCCATGTTGCTGCTGTTGCTGCTGTTGTTTCTGAAGCATCTCTGCCTTCCTCATCATCTCCTCATAAACCTCCTCAGCACTCTTCAGCGGTTTGGAAGTTGAAGATGATGCTGTCGTTGTTGTTGTAGTTGACGATTTCTCTATTGGCGAGTAGAGAGACATAAAGGTAGGCAGGTTGTATTCACTGCCTGACTTGTAAAGTTTGGACTCGTATCCCTCAGCCTCTGAGTCCAGACTCTGAGGGGAATATTCAGAAGCAGAAGAACGATGGAGCTCTTCCATTTCTGCAGCTTGTCTCAGCTCTTCTGTTGGAGAAGCATCTTCAATGGGTGACAGATTGCTAGGTGGTGTCTTGGACCTCTCTCTGCGCCTCTGAGCCCTCAGCTCCTCCTTATCCCTCTTTGTCTTTCGTGCTGTGCTCCTTATTCTATGTTGTTCCACCTCTCTCATCTTCTCCTGCTCTCTCAGAAGTTCTTCTTCCTCTCTCAGCTCATCCTCTTCTGAAGAGTCTTCAATGGTGGGAAGGAGAGGACCATGAGAGCGGTGGCGTGCTTTCCTCTGTTGCTTGGCCTCTTCCAGCTTTTGCCTCCTGCTGGGGCTACTGTCACTGTCCTCCTCCATTGATGAGATGGAAGTAGGTGACTGGCCTGAGCCATATGAAGATGAAGTGGCTGGCAGAGTAGAGGAGTAGTCACCACGAGAACGCTCTTCGGGAGATCCTGTCAGGCTCTCCATCTCTAGCTCTGGTTCCCGATCAAGGCTCAAGTCATTTTCATTGCCCAACTCCATGTCTCGGCTGAAGCTACTGGTGTTATTGAGTTCAATGGTTTTGAAGCGCCTCAGGCCTCCTTGTGATGCCATCCCATCTTCTTCACCCTCCTCCACTGAGCCTTTATAAACATCGGTAGAGCTTTTAGTTTCCTCCTCAAAACTGCTGGAGTGGTGCTGAAGACGCCTTTTTTCTTTCCCTGAGTCAGAGATCATGTGTTTGTGGTGGGGTTTTTTGGGTTTCTGGTAGCCATATCCTTCATCTTCCTCATCTTCTTCCTCCATATCGTCCTCCTCCTCATTATCTTCATCAGCGCTCATCTCCAATATTTGTCTCCTCATGAACTCCTCATCTGTCATCTCTGTGGGCTCAGCCTCTTTTTCCTTCTTTTTCTTCTCTTTCTTCTCCTCCTTCCCTTCCTTCCGTTTACCCTCCCAGTCTCCTCCATCTTCTTCTTCCTCGATTATATCTTCTAGTTCCTCATCAGAGTCGTATGAATCTGGTGGGATTGACAAGGAGCGTGGACGCTGCTTCCCTCTGTCATCCAAGTCTCTGTCTCTGTGCTTCCTCCCCCTTCTGTCCACCTTGTCTTCAGAAAGGCTCTTCTCCAGCAAAGGCCTCATGGAGCTTTCTAGCTTGGTGATTTCAGAAGGGCTTGGTGGGGAACCCCGCCCACTGATCCCCCTCTCACTCAGTTTCATCTCCTCTTCTTGGATTAGACCTGTAATTTCACTGTGGGAGCTGGATATGCCATCAGAGGAGTAGCCGGTGTCACTGAGGCTCTGAGGGCTGCGTGATAAATCATGGGTGCTGTTGTTTTTTGTATCCTAAAGAGAGAAGAAAAAACAAATAATTAGAGTTGGGAATACTATGATTTTTTATTTAAGTAATCATGTGTGAGTGTCTTGCACATTGGTATGCATATAATTTAAACCCACATATATTTAGATTCCGATATTTGGATATAAAATGAATGGTTACTGTCAAACTTTAATATTTATCCATAAGCAAATATAATATTTCACTGATAAATCTCATCATTGGCTGTTCAATATGGCACCTAGATGTATTGATTTAAAGATAGACAAGATAGGTCCAAGATAGTTTAAAATATATCATCATTCTGCTTGAGCAGGAATGCTAATACTGCAATCCTCAGCTTTTAATAAAAAGGAACATTAGCAACCAAGTAATGAAGTGTTGAAACAATAATGCATGACAGTAGGGTTATCAGGTCATTAGGTTTGAACGTTTGGAGGTCTATAAAAAGCATCTCTTGCTAAATTGTTATAAAGTGTGTCTAGATAATTCCACTGAGAAGCTTCAGCTTGAAAATATTTACGTAAATGCAAAAAACTGTACACTGTTCTCATGAAACCTAAAATCCCATTGCAGTTGTTCATCTGCTCATGTGTGGGATTTTTAGAAGTTGACTCTGAAAAAAAGTTGTTAAACAAAGAAGAAAGGTATGAATTGAGAGATAACATATGAGATAATAGATTTGACCTTCCTATTTACCAAACTGAATTGACCAACAATGCAGTTACAATTCAAATGTCATAAAGAAAAAGTATTATGCAACAATAAAACCTGTTCAATACATTTAGACTATGGTCTGATTTTATTAAGAAGTAAATCTCCAATAGTATAATAAATGATAGCATTAAGACATATCACATAATTATTCAGTTATCATTAAGGGGCTTATAGTTGACAGGTTTGTAAACAATGTTTTGCCATTGAGTTTATTCAAACTGTGCATTTTAGAAGTGAGAACATTTCAGTTTTGTGATGATGTGTGATTGAAGTAAACAATAACTCATTCATCAATAGCTCTGCCTCAGATGTCTATTAATAACATGCCAAACCATAATCTCAAAGGGACTAACCTGGTGAATGAAAAGCAGATGGAGGGCAGAATACAAAATAGATAAAAAACAAACTATGGAAATGTTTTCTATAAAATCCCCTATGATGGTTACAATACTTCAGAGGAGACTTTACTTTAAGTTCTCTGCACTTTAAATTCCTTGCAGCTCCCTCGATGAGGAAGGTCTGCTCTGCCTTTTGAAAAGGCCCACAGCAGCCAATCTTTATAAATATTTCAGCTGGAGCAATATCTGCCGCTGAGTAAGAAAAGGCATTATTTCACTCCCTCTGTGTTTCTCTCTCACTCTCAGGCTGCCACTTGTAGCCTCAGCCTTCTGTGAGGAGGGAATCAATGACATGCTTTCTAAACAGCCGTGGACATGCAACACTATTGGAGAAAGTAATTGGTTCAACTTACAATTTTAATTAACCAGGCTCCATAGCAAATCTTAATAGCAACTGTATTTTGTTTTGTGTTTTGCACAGGTTATTGTGAACTTCACTTTGTTGTATAATAAAAAGGTAAACTGTGTTTTGTGTTATGATCACCAAACTGAATAGACATATAATTCACATGAAATTATAGGGCAATTCTTTTTATAGAGACATTTTGTACAAAAAAATGCAAGAAAAAAAGAGAAGCTTTAACCAAGTTCAAGAGTCCACTCTTATTGATAATGGAAGCCAGAAATTCTAAGGAGAAATACAAAAACATGGTAGCAAATATGTTCTTTTGTCAGAGAAGATAATTTAAACATGGCAAAAAATTGACTGGGCAACAATAAATCTGCTGATGTGTTTCCTAAAATAGGGATGTAATTAAACCCCAAACCTTCCCATTCCATTGATAACACATGAAGGCTCTCCGCGCCACTATAAACTTTGAGGCATCCCACATATGATAAATATGAATAGAATCTTTCGATCTAAAAAACAGAGTAACTGGAACTGTAAATAAAGGAAACGAACAAAGCCATGTGGGCAGGAGCACATTGTATTGCAACTGTTTTGCCTTCCGTTTCAACTTAAGAAGACGACTTTAGTATTAAGTATGCTATGGCTCCATGACCAGTTACACAATTGTATTATTTTTATATGAGCATGCAGCATCTCAGAAATATGCAGGTAAAGATCTAAGATATTAACAATAACATAATGGGAGATTTGTGTTAAAAACATACACTTCAAAGAAGCTGGTACTTTCTTACTGCATACTTTTTAGTAATTCAGTACAAAGAGTTCTCATAACAAGTTTGGCTTGGTGCTGCATTTACTCACTGTGTTGGGAGAAACAGCGTTATTTGACCCACTTAATGCCAAACTAATGTAATCTCAGAGATTTGTTTAAATGTACCTTTATTATTCTTTACAAGTGCTCATCTGTGAGCACAAGTCATCCCAAATATGTCATATAAACTATATTCACAGTAGCATGAATGACCTCAAGATGCCACCTTCATTAATTTACTTACATCTGGATTCTAAACACAGCAGTCAAAACCTTGAAGACAACGTTGGCGGAAATCTAATGTGGCAACAGGCAGCTGGTCGTTGGCAGGATCCATGGTGTAAACACTTAATATCCATTTCACAGGTGTCAGACAACACACACTTCTGAAGTCCACTGTTCACATGGTTCATTTATCACATGCATCACTTTTGTCTAAATCCTGGGTCTGATTCTGCTGAGGACAGCAATGCCTGTCAAGTGGACTGTAATACTGAAATCAACCAAGAGTTTAGTCTGGTGGTGTGTCTAGTTTTGAAGACCTGGGTCTGTGTTTTTAGAGACCTGCAGTTCGTCTACCTTAGTTTCAGACCTCTGAATTGTCGACCACCTCTCTGATTTCAGCAATTCAAACTGGTCATCAATGGCTATTTCCACTGGTTGGAGAAACAACTGACCACTCAGAGTTTAGTGAATTAAGAATGGGGAATGTCATCTTCCAACAAAAGGAAGCCACTTTGCTACATTCATGAAAAATAGCAACAGAAATATGGCAAGAAGCATGGATGAGAGGAACACGGCTGTTCAGGTTGTTGTAAGTCGACTTACAGAAATTATAACTATTATTATAACTATCAAATCAACATATTAAACTCCTCCGAGCAACTGAGCTCGGCGTGTGTGTCAACTACAAATGACATCAGTGACAACAGATATCTTACAAAACACAAACACGATGTCAGGCTGATTGAAAGAAGTGAAACAAGATGGCAATTCAGTCTGATAATCAAGCTGACCCAGCCTCTGTCTCACCAGCTTCAGTGACTCAGTCAGTCTTTCTGAAAAGATGAAATATTCCTGGGGTCTTTGCATATTTTAAGGTAAATTGGCATCTCGTGCTGTACTAAATGTGAAAATGCTGAAACAGCCATGCATACTCACGTGACTTAACCTGCATACATGCTCTTAAAGGTTAAAAAGGTCACGCAACAATAGCCATTTTTGGTACATAGGCCTGTATGTTGCACTATGGTTCCCGCAGAATGATTATTCATTTGGTTCACTTTTCTCAAGCCGTATTACCATTTTGCCAGTTGTATCAACTTTTGGTTCTTTCCCATAGCTTAACATACAGAGTAGTATACCGGACTAAAGCAATGTTACAAAAATAAATCAGACTTACATCATAGTGCCTGGACTTCTTGATTTCCTTGATGGGTGTGATCTGCTCTCCTTTCCTCTGGGAGGATTTGGTGTCTTTGGCAGTTTGGTTCTCGGGCTCGGTTTTAGGTTTCTCCTCTGTAGGCTTTAGCTGTTTCTGGGTCTCTGCGGTTGATACCGGTGCCGTAGCTGGTGGCGTGGTCTTGGAGTCGAGTAGTTGTTTGGCAGCATTAGGTGCAAACTGTCCACTACCACCAGGTCCCGCCTGCGCTTTCTGCGTCTGGGGCTGGGCTGGCCTGGGTCCCTGCTGATTGGTGGGTTTGTGGAGAGGGCTTGGCTGACTGGCTGGCGCCTGGTGACGGGGCGAGCCCATTGGCTGGTGCTTGGGAGACGGATGAGGAACCGGAAGTGGAGGCTCGTCGAGGCCGCCTCCGGACAACAGTCGCTGGGTCTGGCAGTTGAGACATAACCACTCCTTCTTCTGAAACACAAAGAAGACAACAACCAAACACAGTTAGTGACAGCCAGCTTGTTTTTCATTTCATATTCTGTCTGTAATATGGCAAATAAAAACATATTTGAAGACCTCTGGCTCATCGGTGGAGCTTTGAAAACTTTCTAAGCATCAACACTATGGGCTCAATAGCAAAATCACGTATGTTGCATAAAAATACAACAACAAAAAGGTCAGTAGGACTGTCACAAAATCAACAGGTAGCTGATTGCTGCTCAACAGCAAACAGTAAAGACTGAAACACTGAGCAGCTCCCAGGTGTGTGTGTGTGAATGTGAGTGTGTGTGTGACTAAATGTAATTTAACCTCCTGTTCTTCATCAACTCCTCCACGACTAAAATGAAGTGTTGGCATTTTACTTCTCATGTAAGATTGACGGATTAATGCACTGATTAATATTGCTCATGCTAAATATGCCGATTCCACTTAAACAGGAGACTGCCACACACCCACGCACAAACTGTAGACACTTTGGAAATCATGTTTCCAGGCAGAGCTGTCACAGCGGCAGCAGGCTAAATTAAGCTGACGTACGTTTCTAAAAGGCCAAGTCCCACTGACAGTCACACCCTATGTTCATTGCATCGGATCCACTCACTTCTTGCACTGTGAAGCTGACTGATGAAATATTTGACTGCGTTGCGTGCGCACACACACACACACACACACACACACACACACACACACACACACACACACACACACACACACACACACACACTGAACATAATCCATCTTTTGCCTCTACTCTAACTTGTCTCCGTTTCCTGGTGTGAATTGTTGAATCGGTCTTTCTAGAAAAACAAAAGCAGCAGAAGAGACCAGACTTTGACAGGTGATCTCTGTGAAGGACACACAGAGAAGCCTCAGGAATGACTTTACCAACACTGTTTCAATGAAGTTATATTTTCTTTAAAAACTCTAAACACATATCTTCTCCTATTTTGTTGATTTAATATGTAATATTCAATATTCATTACTTGTGCAGTATCTCTCCCGTATACACCTCCTGTGGACCATCCCTCTCTATTCAGTCGATCCAGGAGAGAAACTGAAGATGTGTTGGACCAAAGATCGGCCATATCACTCATGCAATATAACTGACAGATGCAGCCCTCCCCACTGAGCACTTCTCTCCCATCACTTTCTTTTCCACCCACTCATCAAATCCTCTCTCTCTCTCTCTCTCTCTCTCTCTCTCTCTCTCTCTCTCTCTCTCTAACTCCTCTCCTCTCCCCTCTCGATCTTTTCTATGTATCTCTCTCTTTCTCTGAATCCCTTTGATACTTTGGTTATTAAGTGTCATGCAGAAGACTCTTAAGGCCGCTTTGGATTGAGTGGTAGTACTTACAGTCACCATTACATACCACCAAGGCAGTAATTGTTTAGTAAAACATCTGCATGCATATGAAACTATATCAACCCTGTTTTACACCCTTCTCTATTGAGGCCTCATTCCAAGACTGCCCAGCGTTTTAATGACAGAAAGATGTTCTCTCATTGCCTTTTCCATTCATCATTTAAAGTTAAAGCTGCGGTTTGTAATGGTAAAATATAGTGTTGTCATGTTGAAGGACAAGAGGGCCCGAATCGAACCTTTAAATGACCCTCAGAGATAAAGATCAAATGGGAAGAGAAAACAGATGTACTGAGAGGGGTGCTGGGATCAAAGGACTGTTGATCTTCCTTCATTATCATATGGGGAGTCGTAAAAGAGGTTGACTTTTCAGGACGAAGGGTAATGTTTTCTTCTCCAATGACGGGAACCGGAACTGTTCACGGGTCTCGAACAGACTAAGCCACTCTGTTTTCCTCCATGGGGGGTTTGGGGGCGGAGACCTGATTGTGTTAAAAGGGGCCTGATGACGGTGCTTCTTTGAATCTTGTGTCACAGGCTGCTATGACCAGTGACAGACTTTTCCTTCCTGCAGGAATAAACGGACTTAAGACAACTTTGATTAAGAGAGACTCCATTCCTTCTTAACAGATCTATAGGAAAAACTTCCATTACAGGTTCAAAAGAGAGGGGAAGAAGAGGGGAATTTGAATGAGGAAGGATACAAGTGATACAAATCAATAATGCAGGTGTTTCTTTTCTCAATTATTTGACTGTGATCCAATGAATACAAAGATAAAAGCCTCTCCCCAGAAAGATGTTTCACTTTTACTTCAACACGCTAGTCTTTTTTCTGCCACTGCTAAAACCATACATTCCTTTGAACGTCTTATTTCAAATGAGCTCAGCATCAAAAATGTAAGCAGACACTTTCAAAAGTGGAACAAACGACTGATGAAAGGGTCAAACCATTTGTGCGATCTTATCTGCAGACCAGACTTCATTTGATTGTTCTTGGCGTTGTGAGTACGATATAAAAAAAAAGTAACACACATTTGAGAAGCTGGAAGCAACGAATGTCTGGCATGTTTCCTTTTTTGCAATTATCCAAATAGCTGTCGATTTGTTTTCTGTCAATTAATACATTAATCGACGTAATGTTTCAACACTTATATCAAGTGGATAACACTGAAAGGAATATATATCTCGTGTTGTTGAAATAGCACTTAACATCCTGAAAATTGTGGCCTTTATATATTTATTTAGTCTATTAGCATTTACCTCCTTTCTTAGTATTTTAATTTTAATTTTACCCGAAGTTTAAGTTATTGTAATTCTGTGTGGAAGGAGGACCTAGCAAAGTAATATTTTCATTGTACGGAGTAACTGTCTGTTAACTGTGACAATAAAAATATCTTGAATCTTGAATCTAAACTACAGATCAGAGTAAATACTTACACATATACAATACAATACTTTTCTCTGCTCCTGGTTGTATTTTACAGAATGTAGCCTACTGTAAGATGCTGACCCGTTGTGTATAACTGTGTGCAGCTACAGTACCTCCAAAGAAGCAGCACGTTGTATAAGCACATTGTGTGCATGCGTATGTGTGTGTGTGTGTGTGTGGGTGGTACTGTGCAGCACTCAATCACTTAGCCAATAGCACAATGAGGCCTTCCTTCCCTGATGATACATCACCCTCTGCAACTACTCCTTTAACTGCACTCTGTACAGTAGTAGCCTCTGAGACTATTGAATCATTCTAGACCCTCAAGTGAACTCATTCCTCTTTTTTCCAGCCAGTACATCACGTGTGTGTGTGTGTGTGTGTGTGTGTGTGTGTGTGTGTGTGTGTGTGTGTGTGTGTGTGTGTGTGTGTGTGTGTGTCTGTGTGTATGTTGTCCATCAGAGTAACCTACATAGCACAAACATTCTGGCCTTTTCTTCTCCTGTTAATATATTTCACTAAAATACTCCATCAGTTCTAATTCTGCATTCAGACTCTCTCTCTTTCTGTCTAAACGTGGGCCTTTCAAACTCTGTTTTTATTGTTGTCTATTGTATTTTCTCTCTCTCTCTCTCTCTCTCTCTCTCTCTCTCTCTCTCTCTCTCTCTCTCTCTCTCTCTCTCTCAGAGGTCTTGACTTATTCAGTACAGCAAACTCCTTTCACTTTTTTAAGAAGTCATACAATATGCATTGAGAAACCTGCAAGACAAGTAACTTGTCCCTGCATGTGTTGTTGGCCTTATTTCTTTATATTTTTTTCTCAGACAGTTGCTTCTCAAATTAGTCATTGAAATCACGACGCAGTAATGAAAAAGATAATCATCTGGGAGGCTTAAGTCTTTTAATTGGTAACTCTCCTCACTGAAGTGGATGCATCGGCTCCGGAAGGGCACTGAACTTGCAACGGTGGTAATTTTAACATAATAATGATTGGAAAGCATGTCTTCATTTGCAAGGCATTCAACTATTTGGTATTTGTTTGGGATACATTGGATCCAAATTTATATCATATTTTTTCGTCTCAGCAAATATGCAGTCATCTATTATTTTTGAATTCCAGTCAAGGTGTCAAAGCATGCAAATTCCTAATGTGTATTTTGGAGAAATGCACACAAAATACCTTGATTGAGAGACGATCACTCAATATCGTTGTCTACCTTCAGCGATGAATAAGCTGATATGCATTACACTATATGTGGCATTGCATTAGATTGTGGAGAAAATAAAATCCAACTCTGAAATAAACAGTTTTTACGAAGAAACAGTCAGCACTATTTCATTGTTGCGTTTCTTTTTTCAACACCGTCTCTTTTTTAAAGCCCAAATCATCCATATCCCAAATATAATCTGATTAGACTCCATGGAAACCGCACCAAGCCATACTCCATTTAAAATATGGACTAGAAGACTTCTCTTTTCCTAAAGCTTCTCTGCTTCTCTCAGTCTCACTTTCCTTCTCGTTTGACTCTTTCTCATCCTTTTATATTTGTGTTTCACACATTTGCACCTGCAGTTTCTTTCTTTTCTCTGTTCACTACACGGTCATTAAACCTATATCCTTCCCTTTTTTCTCAGCTCTTACCCTCCTCCTCTTCTCTCTCCCTGTCACCCTCCATCTCCTTTTTCTCTCCCTCCAACAGAACGAGGGCTATTTTTACCCAGAATGCCATTGTTCTGCTCGATCGCACACTTCCCTAGCACTGGCTGCCACTTTAGGCTGCACTCTACTGCGCCACAAATACACACACACACACACACACACACACACACACACATAGTCACACGGTTCACGTCAGTGCAAAATGGAGGAGGCCTGTGTAGCTAAAGGCTTACCAGAAGGAGAGAGAGATGACAAGCAGAAGGAGGAAGAGAACAAGGGGAAGGAAGGAGCCCACTGGGCGGAGGAGAGGATAAATGAGGAAGAGAGTGACACCACGCGAGCGTGTGAGTGTACTCACGCACGCACGCACACACACACACACACACACACACACACGCACACACACACACACACACACACACACACACACACACACACACACACACACACACACACACACACACACACACACACACACACAGTAATTCAGCTCAGCCTCCAGCAGTGTGGCTCCCTGCTGAGTCTGATGTAAGTGGCTTTACTTGGGAGCAGAGGAGAGAGGAGACGGACAAAGAGCCATGAAGCGGCGTGGAAGTGGACAGGTGATGATGGCGATGATGGTTTCTTACATGTGTTAAAAACAAATCTCATATGTTTTGGGGAGAAATGTAATTGCTGCCTGGATTTTGTCCACTGGCAAAGCTGTGTCTGGTCCGCGGGTTGCTACGTCCTTGGTTTGTGCCTCAAAGTGTATAAAAAGGTTAAGTGTTCTTCAGCGGCCGTTAAATTGTCGGAAAAACAAATGAACCCATGTTGTCAGTTCACTTTTCGCAGATTCTGGATGAAGATTTGCGAATTTCCAGATACATCTGTTAAAATCTTTTCCTCATTATGTTGAGTGCTGTGTGTGACAGACTGGAAGTTAAAAAGACATCTTTAAACAGGACAAAATATTTAGGTCTTGACATCAAGTGTGTTTCAATGAGAGAAGTCTGAGCATTTTCATAAATGATTTCCTTTGCACATATAATTTATGACTGACTCCCACCTTTCCATGGTTGCTTCCTGGTTTCTTGACTAAATGCACACACACACACACACACACACACATGTTGTATTTAAGCTGGATGATTTCATATAATACCTTTTGCACTGTAGGAAGCAGGAAAAGCAGAATAATATGAGGAAGAGAGGAGGAGGAGGAGGAGGAGGAGAGCTGAGGCATTAAAAGCAGGAGGGACATGTAAAGTAATAGGAGGAGAAGAATAAAAAGATAAAGAAAGAGAAATTAAGGACTAGAGGAAAGGAGAGAATTAAACAAAAAGGAGAAAATGGAGGAGATGAAGAAACAAATAGAGAAATAAATTAGAGAAAGGGAGGAAGTATATATAGCAGAGGAGGAGGTGAGACGCTAGGGGATGAAAGATAGGAGGAGATGAATTGTAGGAGTGAAAAACCAGTGAAGGAGAGAATAAGTAAGATATAAATTAGAGGTGGAAAGTAAGAAAGGTGTAAGAAGAAGAGGAAAGGAAGCCGGAAAAGAGAGAGAGGGGAGAGGGAGCATGGAGCCTCTTTAATGGCGTAACAGTGCAGTGAGAGGCGAGAGGAGTGGGCACAAGGCCGGCTATGCGTGTGTTTGTGTTAATGCGTACACATTATGTTTTATTGCCCACATTTTACTGTCACCGCTTTCACTTCCTTCTTATTTTCTGTCTGTGGCCCAGATGAGGTTGATCTGCCCACTTCTTTCCTCTGCTGACGCTCAGTGTAGGAGGCTCTCATTTGCATACAGTATGTTGTGAATTCACAGCTGCCATGATGATGAATTCTGACGTTGGTAAAAACTCCAACTGTGAGCGTTATAACCTGATTAAACCTTCAAAGGGACACTTAGAGTCTGCATCATATACCGAAAATAGCTGGAGCACAAAGACGCAGCTAGTTGAGTAAGAAGCCAATTAGCTCACGATGGTAACAAACAGGCTGAACGATGGATCAGATGTTTAGAAAAAAGACTGATTGAAGACTATCTGACGCACGGAAACAGGGACTTATAGTCAGTCGACTCATGTAAGATTCTTTCCAACAACCCAAAATGAACTGTAAGTAATTGTATCTTGCGTACTAAATGTATAGAAATGCAAAAAAGAGACATGTTTTAGGAGACTGTCCTCATGAGAAATAAAGACAGTATTTGACATTTCTAATAAAAAAATAAATAAAAAAAAAGCCAACGTATTTACCTGACAAAGACTTTTAGCGGCTGTTTGAGTTATGACTCGGCAGCCAGGAGCATATGACTGTGTCCAAAAAGCGTGTGACTCGTACACGGGAAATTATTTTTGTCTCCAATTTTAACTCAACAATGGTTTATTTGAAATGTCGTAAGGATTGTATGCATACTAGTACTGTTATCAATACAACTAAAGTAACTGGAAGAAGAAGAATAAACACTTATCTGATTGAATTTCACATATATATTTATTCACTGCAGATTGTCTTCCTTGAGCAGCTCCACTGCAGTTAACAGAGGTTAACTTGCTCATCGCAGTTTCAGCATTAGCTTCAAAGGAGAGTTTCACTGAGACAGACCTCGGGATTTGAACCGACGACCTGACTGTGACGAGCCGGCTTCGAGGAGGAAGCCTCTGAGGTTGAGAGACGGAAACAGACCAACAGGCGTGCCACGGTTTGTTCAGAGTTTGACCAACAAATCTGTCTTGAGAGCTAATTTTAACAGGATGCTGTCTCATTGAGACTGACTGACACATGGACACACACACACACACACACACACACACACACACACACACACACACACACACACACACACACACACACACACACACACACACACACACACACACACACAAATCAAGAACAGGGAGCAACAGCACAATATTTGCAGTGCATACGAGTATATCCCTGCAAGATTTTGTGTGTGTGTGTGTGTGTGTGTGTTTGTGTATGGGCTTCAGGGATCAGAGGATTTTGACTCTTGCAGTAATAGGTTGGCAGCTAGCCAGCAGCAAAACAGGACAGAACTACATTGGCTTGCCACAGCGCTGGTCAACAGGGAATATGACGTCCACTGACTTCAACCACTGCTTTGTCATTGAAACAATTAAACAACTTCAATCTGATTTATCGACTTGTACATAATGTTTTTCCTGCACTTCTTTAAAACCCACACTTAAACATTAATCAAATTACTATGTTTGATGTGAAAGGTCTAACAAAGGGGCGAATTGACAAAGAATGGATCGCTGCCGCTGATGGCACGATAAATCATTTGCCAACGTTATCTGCACCATCTCAAGGTCTGATTCACACAAGATATTGTGGTAATTATATTACAGAGCGAGCACGCCCCTAAAGTTTTGCAGCTGATTGCAATTATCCATGTGGTGAAGTAAATGCGTCGGTTGTGAGGGGTGAGAGCCTGAGGAAGAGGTCTTGCCAGAGTGCCACTTCCATCCAAACCTCCCAAAGGAAATTAAGAGAGAGGCAAGCAGACACTGTAAGCACATTTTAGATGGGAGGGAGAGGGATGACATTTTTAGTTTATTTGTTGATATAAAAACCTTATTTTTCATAGATCTTTAATTTTTCCTTATTTTTCCAATGTAGTTTAAAAGCTGTCATGTCGGGGAGCTTTCTTCATTTATTTTTCGTGACATTTCCTTGCATCCTATCACTGCATCCCAGAATAAACAAGTGTGAATGAACCACCCTTACAAATGCGCTTCAGTTATCGCCAACTCTCTGTGTGGCTATCAGCACTGATCTTTGTGAATTGGGGCCCCAAATGTATGATCATTACCTCATTTAAATATGTGCAAATAGCACGTGAGCACCAAGGCGCTATTTGCTTGGCAGCGTGGTTATGGGTGCATATGCTTTAAAAAATGACACAGTTTCCTTTGGTCATATCCGCAAAAGCTGCGCTAGCCTTGCCTTTTGTGACAGGTCAGGATAAAATACATACGTTTGCCAAATAAAACTGGTAATGTGGCTTTTACACTATTTCCAAAACTGCATTTCTATTCTTACACATCTTAAGGATATGTTCCTTCTTTTCATCCGTAGAGCCTCACCAAAAAGGACCTCTGCGGGGACACAAGAGTTTACTGAGCTGAAGTTCTTGCCTCGCTGTGTGTACCCAGAATTGAACCTCATCCTCAATGGCGGGGGGCTGCTGGGTATTAATAGGATTTAATTGATCTGGCCTTGGTTTTAGTATGAGAGAGACTGCAGCCTTTGAAGTGCTGAAGTGTGTACTCTGAAGTGCAGAAGGCAGTCCTCACTTGGACAGGAGCATTATGGGTAGGGGAGATTGCTGGCTCATCCCTCAGGGTGAAGAAAGAAACATGATCAGACAGATGCTAGAGAGGAAGTTGGAGGGAAAAATCTTGAGGAAAGTTTAGCCACGAGCTTAGAGCAAAGAGAGAAGAGGAGAGAGAGAGAGAGTCTTCCCTTTTGAGATGAGTGAGTGAGATGGAAGGGGAGGGATCCGTGAGGAGGCTGAGAAATTGAAAATAAGCAGAGGTGGGGGAGGACGTGCGAGAAGATGGAGCGGAAAAACATGGAAAACCGAGAGAGAGTGATTGCAGAGAACTAAATGAGAGGGTGTTGAGGGTGAAATGAGAGCGAGGGGATAATAAGAAGCTCTCTCCGCTCTGGTTTCCTCCTGTTTATTCCAGCACCGTATAAATGAATCAATACAAGCACAATACGAACTTTACGTAACAATAACATGTTTTATAGATTGAAATTTAATTTACTTATACATCGAATGAATAGAATAAAGAAAATACCTGACGAAGCAAGATCTCACTTTGCTTACTAGTAAATCCAACAGTTAAACAAAAGGTTGAATAACTCGTGGTGAAGAAAGGGAATTGTAGTTTGGTAATTCAACATCAGTATCCGTCACCAATATTTGCAATTTTTTAAACTTATGATTATCCCAACATACAAAAAGAAGGCTCAAAGCAGAACCATGAAAAATGCAAAGAAGAGAAAAAGTGAGGAATGTCTGAGGACGTATGAGGAGATGGGTAAAATGGAGGACAGAACAGAAAGTGGGAGGAGGATGGAGAAAAGAACAAGGGTGGGGGGAGGAAGAGGAAGAGGATAAGGATATTAGTGAATTAGAAGCAGAGAAGAGAGGAGGATGAGGGGGAGGGGGGAGAGAGAGAGAGAGGAGAGAAAAGAGAGGGGGATTCCAAAAATGTACAGTGAATTAGTTCTGCCTCATGAAACTGGCAGTTCTGGCTGAGAAATGCTTAGGGGCAAGGATTTGTGTGTGTGTGTGTGTGTGTGTGTGTGTGTGTGTGTGTGTGTGTGTGTGTGTGTGTGTGTGTGTGTGTGTGTGTGTGTGTGTGTGTGTGTGTGTGTATAAGTGTGTGGATAAGTGTGTGCTGGCGTGTTTGTCTTCATATAATTTGTGTGTATGTCAAGTATGTCCGTGTGCCTGGATGTAAGGGTGTGTGTTTGTGTGTGTTTGTGTGCAAAGAGCATCGCTGGCTCCCCACAAAAGAGTTGATGCCACGTTGACATTTAGACAAAAACACAAGCGCCATCTTTTAAAAGAGAAACTGTGAGTGAAGCTCGAAGAGAGCTAGGTACAAAACAAAAGGGGCAACAAAATAAAACATAAACTGTACCTGTCACGTCGTTACATGCCATTTAATCTCAAAGTAATCCCTTAAAGCTACTCAGGCAAAGATTTTTAATGGGGAAAAAAACACATTATTTTCTAAGCGTAATATTGGCCCTAATCAGACGCTGTGGCTACTTGTTTGTGTTGCACTGTGATTCAGACGCAATGAATTGAAGCATGAAGAACTACGTTTCTCCTAATCAGCAGTTTACTACCAACAAGAAAAATGTTCATCACCATCAACTCCCCCAGCAAGAAGAAAACATAAATGTTTATATATATATATATATATATATATATATATCACAGCAAGAGGAGCTAGCGTTCGATTCCTGGGCTGGACGTGTAGAGTTGGCATGTTCTCAGAGTGTCAGCGTGGGTCTTCTCTTCCTCCCACAGTCCAAAGACATGCAGCTGAGGTTAATTGATTACTCTAAATTGCCTGCGATAGTCTGGCAACCTGTCCAGGGTTTACCTGCCTTCGCCCCATGTCAGCTGAGATCCCACGCAACCCGAGGAAGATTAAGCGGTTACGGATGATAGATGGATGTTGTCATTACGTGACAATGAAAATAGACTAAACTATAATATTTAAAGTGAAATATTTCCTCAAATGAGGAGTTCCACCTGGCTCCCAGCAGTAATACAGTATGAACACACACACACACACACCCACACACACACACACGCACACAGGAAGAGTGTGTAAAGGTCATCAGTGTCGTCTGTCGGTCAGTGTCTAACTCACTTCCCGTGTGTGTGTGTGTGTACACGTGTCTGCGTGCGTATCTGCGCGTGTGTGTGTGTGTGTGTGTGTGTGTGTGTGTGTGTGTGTGTGTGTGTGTGTGTGTGTGTGTGTGTGTGTGTGTGTGTGTGTGTATGTATGCGTTTTGACCCTGACTAACGGCGAGCTGAGTCAGCCTCTAAAATCGCACACAATGTGCAGCCAAACAATATCTGGGTCAGTCTGCACTCTACCATTTATGGCATCCAGCGTCTAGCTCAAGGGCACTTCAACAGCTTCATCTGTATTGCTGTGAGTCCTTCTTCTGGTTTTGGGGCCTTAATCGGTGAGATCTGGGAGGATGGGGTGACCCTCTACATGTTATTCCCACCTCATCAATAACACTCCGCATGGGACACACACTTCCATCACCTGCATTCTCAGACACTCATGCCTAAACATAAAAAAAAAGATACGGAACATATTCAGGCAGCTGCAAACACACAATGTGCACACTGTGCATGTGCACGTACACAGAAACACCCTCGCTAAGCAGGGACTTTTACCCTCCCATCCAATCAGATCTCTCTGGAGGAGTGCGCTCACACTGCGCTGTGGCATTATCCACCTGCTCTGAGAGACGGGGGCTCCAGAGGAATCACAGTGCTGCAGCTGTTGATCTAGTTTTTCCCCTTTTCTTTTCTTTTTTAGTGTCTCTTAAAGTGTTTCCTGTGAGTCTACCCCCTTCCTATCGCTATAAACACTTCCTATGCACCTTCTCTTTTTATTCCAGTTTCTCCTTCTCTCTCTCCCACACAAAATGTCTCTTCCTCTGTTTCTGTGCAGCCTCCCTCACCTTCTATTGCGCTGCTATAGCATTGAGGAGCGTTAGTTCAACTGTGAGTTCAAGTTCAATTTAGCTTTTCTAATTTGATACATTAGGAAAAAATACTATAGCTATAGTGTTTGTGTTAATGTATGCACATGTTGAATTGGATTCAAGAAATAGTAGATGTGCTTTAGACAGAAAACACAAGGAATAATGGTGGTTGGCTATGTTGATATTATCCTGTGTGTTTTTTTATGTGTAGTTGACTGTTATTCTTTTATATCCCGGTTAATAAAAAAGATATTTGCAATCATCCCCTTCCACCCTGTGTATTTGTTTCTCTGTCCATGTATGTGTTTTTCAGTTGTTGAGGATCGGCAGTAGCTGCAGGGACAACCCGATCACGACATGGTGATCATTTGTCATCTCTGGGCAGTGATGACATGCTGCCCGTCTGCCACTGCAGCTCAGATTGGCATTGATTAGATGTCAGTGTCAATGCTCTGCCCCATTATTTTATCTTTTTACACAAAGCACGACAGACACTCCTAACCAGAAAGTGCTGTCCCACTGCAGCGAGGGCAACCAGGCACGAGAAGAGAAATCAATGGGACAACGACAAAGACTGTCCCTTTGAAAGCTCTTTAATGGATTATTCCAGTTTATTACACATTTTCCTGAAGATCCACCAGATAATCAAGCTGATTGTGAATGAGCCATTAGAATATATAAACTCAGCAAGTGAAAATTGACCAAAGGACTTTAGTGATAAAACTAAATTGTTCAGACGTGTTTATGTTACATTTAGTCCATTTGTGTTTGTGCTTTGAGCCAAAGAACTCAAATGAAGAGGAAGCGGCCGATCACCAATAACCAATATACCTTAATTCACACACATGTAGGAAGATCCCTGACAGTGCAATCAATAGAGAGAAAGTGGGAAAGAACAGTAGCGTAGCATCCACCTTTCTGAAACGGCACACTGAGGAGAAACACACGTGTAGACGTACGGTAAGCTGCTTATTATCTGTGTTTGTTGAAACTTGGGAAAAATCGTTCAACAGTTTCATCTGTAGTTTCTATAATGAGATTGGACCAGGATGTGTTTGTCCTCGCTGAGAACAAATACTGTATGTTGGTAATAGCTCCAATGTGTAAGCTAGCTGCTTGGTAAACCCAACCGGAAGCCTTTGGAATAGCTGTCAAAATGTTCATAATTGACTCAGAGAACCATCTGAGGACAAAAAGTCTCAGAAGTAATTCAGAGGCTTAACGGAAAAATTATAGAAAATTGGACAGTCATTTTTCATTATCCAAACATTAGTGAATGACAAGATTTAGCCGAGCCAGCAAATACACAGGGAAGTCACCCTGAAGACATTGCAGTCTGTTTTCATGTAGAATATAATAATTCATGAGTGACAGCCCAGCTGTAAGATGCAGTGAGGAGCCAAAGGTGAGATGAAGTAAACGCAGCAGACTGGGAGGGGACAGAGGGATGGATGGGAAGAGGGAGGGAAGGGAGAGATGGAGTGAGGGGGGGTGAAAATTTAAATGTGGAGAAGTTGAGTAAGGATTTAGGCTTCATTTACACTCCTCATCTTGTTTTGAAATGCAGGTAAAGGAAGTTGGAAGGTAAACTTAATCTAAAAAATCTATCCTTAACCCGAAAACCAATTATTAAAGGAGCAATATTTTCACAGCAGCTAGATTGTCAGATCTCAAGCCTGATCGTTTACTATTATTGACAACAAAAGACAAGTATAGCGACGCCACCACACCACACTACACATACACAGGATTGCACTACTGTGGAGTGACTACACTGTTATTTCTCCCTGGACACAACTTCATGTTAGAGCAACATTCACCCTACAGGAAATGAACTGCCTACAACACTTCAGCGCTGGTTGTATTGAGCGTGTGTGTATATGTGTGTGTTTTATACATGTAAGTGTGTTGTTGCATATGTCTGTGTGCACAGGCCAATATTTTATCCTATAACAGCAGTTGAGACTCAAAATGGCTCCCTCTTTCAACCTTTAATACAAATCAAATAAACAGATGTTAAGGAGATCTTCTACTTAAGTGAAAGTAACAATACAACATTGTTAAAAAATGCTCTACTTATTAAGGTATTACAAATATTATCAGAGCAAATGGCCCCTGTGACTAACAGAATGTCATTATATTATATTATGAGATTGCTAATACTAATGCATCAATGTGTCAGTAACATTGCGCTGCTGCCTTCTTTCATCCACTTTATAAACTGCAGGTGAGTCCAGTGGTTCCCAACCTGAGGGTCTGGCCCCTCCACAGGGTCACAAGATGAGTCTGACGGGTGGAGAGATGATAATTGGGGGAGGAAAACAGAAAAGAGTAGAAAGCCAAAGCGGCCAAAAATTTAATTTTTTTTATCTCAATGGACAAAATTAGAGAGAGGACACAAAGAATCTCAAGACGGAGACAAAAGCAGGAAGAAAATAGTTTATGTGGGAAAGTTCTTATGGAATCTGCTCTTTCCTGTCATGTAAAAGTGAGTCTCCTCCCGTACGGTGATGATGCAACCTGTGCACCGAGCGCTGAAACCCGCCCCCAAAACTCACTCACTGTCGTTTGGGTTCAAGATAGTTGATGTCAAAATAATTAGCATTTAGTCAAGAAACCAGGGCCCTATTTCTCGTACCTGGCTTACTGAGTTAATGGGCTAATGGTCAGGATAAGATGACGTAGGTCAGGCTTTTCGGTTCCTCGAAGCAAGCTTAGATAAATCACCATAGCAACACAGCCAAAAATGTAAACCTGCTCCAGGGCAGGCTTACTGAAATTCACTGGATAAGCTGGCCACTCCCACCGGACAAAAAAGGCAGCTCCCTTCCTCATTGATGAAGGAGCGATATTATTTTTATTATTTTTATAGGGAGAGAGTTCTTTCAGATCGCCAAGATCCGTTCTCACATCATCATGACTTCCTGTACGCGGCAATATATATTCTGCCTTCAAGGAATCATTTATTTACGAGAGCTTCTGAGCCGCGGACACTGATCACCACAGGCGCAGCCGATCACCGTCTCACAGACAGAGACTCTCACCCGCTGCATGCCGCGCTGTTCTTAAGTTTATTTAGCACTTAAGAAGCTTATGGATGTGTTGAAAGCACTCATAATTATATGACAGTGTTATTAGTACACCATACATATCATTATTGTAGAACATGATTAAGGTGATTGTGATAAGAATACAGAGAATCACACACAATTTCTTTTCACTGCTTCAATTGATTGAATTTCTGATTATGAATAATACATACATACTGATCCGCCCATACACATATTCAAACTCCTAGTTATATGGTAATCTACACATACATGTATATACACATATATAGTACATGATACATACGCCCATACAGTACATATATCCTCATAAGTATATATTTATTCATAAATATAATCTGATTGATTTGGGTGATGAAGCACTTAAAATTAGCCGATACATTTTCCCAAAACTGATGCATTTAACTTGTCTGATATATTAGCGACGCTTATGTCTCACAGCCGGCGGTGTTAAGCTGCATTCACAGCAAACACGTTGCAAACGCGTTGGAATATTCGCAATGCGTTTGCTGTGAATGATTAAGGTATTGACTTCCTCATATGTCTTCATGATCATCTCCTGCTTCTCAGCGGAGAAATAAAAAGAGGTTCCTCTGAGTTTATTTGCCATTGTACTGTTAGGACATCGTGGTGTCAGTGCTCGATTATTATCCCTTCTGAAGAAGAGCGGGCACGCGCATTTATCCAGATGACTGACGTCTGGTTAGAATTAACGAGACCGTTTCAGCGCGGATCAGCTGTGGAGAAACCGAGTTAGACGTCAATCATCTCGTGACGTCAATCATCAATCATCCTGACGTCAATCATCTCGCTAATTTAAGATGGATAATCGGACATTTGCTCGACTTTGTTGAGCCAGGTACGAAGAATAGGGCCCTGGAAGCAACCATTGAAAGATGGAAGTCAGTCATAAATAAATAAAAAGATATGTGCAAAGGAAATCATTTATGAAAATGCTCTGTCTTCTCTCATTGAAACACACTTGATGTCAAGACCTAAATATTTTGTCCTGTTTGAAGACATCTTTTTAACTTTCAGTCTGACACACACACACACACACACACACACACACACACACACACACACACACACACACACACACACACACACACACACACACACACACACACACAATATGTATTTTTTTTATCTAAGAGAGCTGATTGGTGAGTTATAGGGTGGACCTGCCCTTCTCTCTTCCTCACTTTCTATTTGCCATAAAAGTCTCTCCGTCATTCTGCTTCACTTCACTAACTTTATTGGCACACATGCATTTAATTACAATTTTTACACTGTATAGAAATGATTGATTCCTTCTTTAGCTATCACTGCCTTATAGGCAATTTTATGTGAAAACAAACAATGGAGAAAAACAACCCCATATATACGTATATGCCTTTCCCCCCTTACAATTATGTGTAAGATCCAGCACAGTGAATACTTGGTTTAAAATGGTGGTTAACATGCAACTATTATACATGCAATATGGTGAATGCAGCCATACTCAGTCTCCTCCCGCTCATTTTGTGAACTTCCAGCCTTCAAATGGAAATGTGGGCTTCTTCAACATTTAAAAAGGTCGAGTTGAGACAGTTATAACATCCATTATAGTTCAGGAAAAAACAGACATCCACTGGCTACCGACACTATTAGCATAATAAAGTGGAGGAAAGCGCAGTATCTATTTGTGAAGATGGTAATTTGAGCCGTGGACGCTGAGAGAAGTGGAGCTGACAGTCTGCGGAAGAGATGTGTCGCTAAATATAGTGATTCATTTTAAATATGAGGCTACAGCAGGAGTTTGACAGCTGCACAGGAGCTCTCTGCTGAGACATAGTTTTCACTCTTATCATCTTTTTCTTTCATCTCTTTCTCTGTTTTCTGTTCCCTCCCCCTCTTGATCTCATCCCTCTTATTTCCCCATCTCTGTCATCTCTCATTTCACAGAAACACTGAGTTCGGAACCAACAACCAGACTGTGAGTCAATAAACTGCTTGGCTGCGTGTTTCTTCCGTTATTTTTTTAATTTGCAGTTGGGCAGCTGTTAGCGAATGTATTATTTGATTTGGCTGTAGACAGACAGACAGAGAGAGAGAGATAATGAATCAAACTGTGAATGTCCACCATGTTCATTGTTTATTGTGTAATTGAGTGTATCAGGTCAATGACTAACTCTATTAGTCAGCTTCTTTTGTTTTGCTGTCTACGATGTGCTGACACCTGACTGTCCCTTCATAGACCACCTCTGACACAGCGACCCTTCACCTTTCCTTACCACCACCCAGTGGCGGGCCGTCTGCAGTGGATTAGCGGTTTTGATTCTGTTTAGGCCAGCAGAGAAGGTTTAGCTGGCCCTGACGGCCCGCCACTGCCACCACCTATAGCTTGTGTACAGAAGGTACTGTGTGAAGATATTTGCTTGAGATAATATTACAATATATCTAGTAATGTATTGTTGATGACCAATTCCTTTATATAGTAATTACAAATCTTTAAATTGATCCATTAAGAAGAGGCTACCAGCAGCAGTCAGCACCACGGAGAGAGGCAACATCCAAGTGAAATGACCACAACTCACCAGCAGTGGGACGGAGAGGACAACTGTGTTTCTTATTTACTGTAGTCTGGACAATGGAATTTAATACAGAGTCATGTGGTGCTAGTTAGTCTGTCCGAGATGGAAAAGAGGAGTATATTAGTATGGCACAAATAAAAATGATGCAGAAGGAGAAAGAGGAAGGGAAATGAGTAAGAAATAGAGTGGAACAGAGAATGAGAGAGAAAGAGAGATAGAGGGAGAGGGAGGTACTGTAGAGAGAGGGAGAGAGCAGCAGGAGAATATAAACCACTGAGCTGCTGGTTGCAGCTGGATTTTTCTAGTTATACACTGACACACACACACACACACACACACACACACACACACACACACACACACACACACACACACACACACACACACACACACACACACACACACACACACACACACACACACACAATGAAAAGCACCAATCAGAAGAAACCACACTACTGCTCGGGTTTGCTCACAGTCTTCATGTCTGTGGTGTAATTCAGGCGCATTGGTTTAACGAACGAGAATCCTGCCATTATGCAAATTTCCACTTAAATTAGAAATAAGATAGAATAAGATACATCAAGTACATTATCCTTAATCAAATGCACAGTGTGTGCCAACGTAAAAATAGAAGTGTCCATCTGATTTACATATTCAGTCAGAGATCTCATAAATCATGTGTACAGAAATTGATTTAATTATTTCATCTTGAGGCCTGGACTATAATACTGGACATAAACTCACACACATACATATACATACATACATACATACATACATAATATACATTGATACAATAAATACAAGGAAAAATGTGTTGATACATACATACTATGAAACACATTTACATACACATGCATTGTAAAAATGTTTTTATATACATGTCTTTTGTGTATTCTCAGTCCCTGAGTCTGTTTCCTTTCTCTACTCCTCCTCTCCCCTACTCTGCATCATGGAACAGTCCAATCCTAACCTTTTTGCTTATTCCATCTCACTCTCCTTTGCCCATCCATCACTTTCTCTCTTTTTCTCTCTCTATATGTTTCTAGCTCACTCTCTCGTGGTGCTTGTGAGGACCAGTATTGCTCAAAATTGTCACCATGAATGTAATATCAGAGTTTGTGTGTGCGTGAGTTTGTGTGTGCGTATGTGTGTGTGTGTGTGTTTGTGTGTGTGTGTGTGCTGGCTTCAAACCATGATGAGACATTGCATGCATACAGAGAAACACACACACACACACACACACACACACACACACACACACACACACACACACACACACACACACACACACACAAACACACACTTGTGTTTTTCCGCACTGCCATTAATCATCATGTCTCCCACTGAACAGAGCAGATAAACAACATGTTAGTGACAGAACTAATTCAACACCCACGCCTGACTTACACAAGGACATAGTACATGTGAGTGTGTGTCTGTGGGTGTTTCCTGAGTGGCGCATAAAATGTAATGGTTGGAGATCAAAACAGGACTGTGCTATCTGCTCTCTCAAGTCGTCTCTTTTTGCCTCCTGCTTGGACTATAAATACATAAATAGCCTGTTCTCGATTTCAACACAGTTATCAATCATTTTAGATGATGTCCCGGTGATGACACACTATGTCATTGTCTTCAAACTAAATATAGTAATTTATCATTTGCAAAGATACTTGTGATTATGTGTAAGGGATCGTCACTGTCCAATGGACGAAGTGGAGACGAGTTCTTTCTTTGGAAATTGCCGTTTGCACTGTAGTTTGCCACAACAAGCACACATAAAATGGGGATGTACTGTAAAAATGGGGCCACAGATTTGGTGCTTCAAATATAACATTAACGTTAAAGTCCCATAAGATAAACTTGTCTTGGTGCTGTTAAGATTACACCAAGCAGGGACCTTTACCTCCTGCACTTCTCTTTAGAACAATGATTAAAGTGTTATCATCAACAGTTAATTGTAACACACATAATCACACACATAGTACTGTCTGTCGCCCTCATAAGGTTTATAGTAAAATTATTATTTATATTTAGTATATCAAATTAGGAATCACTTTGACAAATACATGGACTATTGTGACTATTGTGACTGACCTTTACTATACCGCATGCAATCAAACAGAATAGTAATATTCAGAATAACAGCGATATGAATCGTAGTTAATACTGGATACATGCTTTTCTGTTATACTGAACATGTGCTGGGGCAGTTCATGTTCATCTCCAATACGATGGCGGTTCCCTGACCGAAGCTGCTGAATGTGTTTTTATTGTTACTGTTATATCAAGTGGCAGATCGGACAAACCCTTGCAGTGCTGTGTGGGAGGGTGTTACTCACAACAGCGTCAGGAGTGCCAGTCTGTAGAAGCCTGAATGAAATCTGGCTCAAGGGCCTTTTAATATTCTCAGTTCAGGGCTTTTGCTGATTCATAATTTTTAATAATGGGTATCATATTTTACGATTTTTACTTTAAAGATCTCCCAGTTTTCTTATCCATTTTTGATTTAGTTTACTGTTAATGCAATTAATACAAACTCAGTGTATACCTCTTGTCTTAATCAAATTAGTATAATGTACATTCCCATCAGTAGGATAGCTACACTGAAGACAAATACTGCCCTCATTCGCTCATCAACCCAACCACCTCTACTTTGCAGTTTGTATTATTGCTATTAAGTTACATGAAACTCAATACTTCCTGCATTGATGTTTCAGATGTAATCCTTCCAGCGGCTCAAAGGACATTATCCCTCTCCTTCTTCATTTTAATGTGAAATATCTCATCAAGTGTTTACTTGTATCTAGTTTGCTCAAATCACTTATAGATATGCAATTTAATCAAGGCTTTAACCATATGATGAGCTATTGTATATGTACAGCTCCACTAATCTCTGGTGTGATTTAGGAAATTATATATTTGATGTGAACATGACATAATCTACATTTTGAGTGCAAAAGCATCCATGTCAGCACGCATTATCCCATGTATCCTAATGTCAGTAAAGCAACAGAAAATAGAGGCAGAGGGTAAAAGAGAGAGAAGGAGAGACTGGGTGGAGGAGAACAGCTGGAAGGAAGGAGGGACGAACGGAGGAGGTAATGGAGCACAAACACATCAGGCTTCGGTCTCGAGGGCAGGACAGCCAGCAGAGAAGAAACACCCCCACAAACACCAACAGAATGGCGCGGCCTGGGAATCATCCATTCAGCAAGCGGCACATGAGGACTGGAGGAAAACACAGTGAATGGATCTGGCTGGGTATACCCTCTAATTTCTCTCTCTCTCTCTCTCTCTCTCTCTTTCTCTCCCTGTCTCTCCCATAAGAGGTCCCTCTCTCTCTCTCTCTCTCTCTCTCTCTCTCTCTCTCTCTCTCTCTCTCTTTCTCTTTCTCTCTTTCTCTCCCTGTCTCTCCCGTAAGAGGTCCCTCTCTCGCTCGCCACCTCTGACCACTTCCCTCTCGCCGGTTAATTCTCTTGCTCGCTCTGTCAGACTCGCTCTCTGTTTCACGGCTGAGTCATCATCTAAGTCATTCCTGTGGTTTCTCTCTTCTCTCAATCCTTCACTTCCAATCTCTTCCCTCTCGTCTCTCTTCATGGCTGTCTGGTGCTTCCCCTCTTTGCTCTCCGTCCTTTCTTCTCCATACTCCCTCTTACTCTCCTGTCAGTCGCTCTGTCTGTCTCACTCTCGAAAACATTGATATTAAAGCAGAAAAAAAAGGTGTGTAATGTGTTGGTTTACAGAAGCCTATGTGAGTTACCTGTGAACACATAATTGCTCGTAATCTTATGCATGTGCCTCATATATATATATATATATATATATATATATATATATATATATATATATATATATATATATATATATGTGAGAGATATGTGAGAGATATGTGTGCAGACATTTATCTGTATCACATATGCTTGTGTGATGGTTTGTTTGTAGTCATGCACACATATATTTATCTGTGTGTGTGTGTGTGTGTGTGTGTGTGTGTGTGTGTGTGTGTGTGTGTGTGTGTGTGGGTGTGTGTGGGTGTGTGTGTGTGTGTGTGTGTGTGTCTGTCACATATTGGTAGCTGTCAGTGTCAGCGACAGGCAGCCACGCAGACAGGATATGACAACTGATTGGCAGACGGACCTCGCCAGGCTGTCAGGGATAGTTTACACAGCATATTGGAGTTATGAAGGTCTTGAACTTTTGTATAGTATTATGTGGACATTTGCACATGAGCCTGCAGCAGACTTGCCGGTGAATAATTAAAAAGCAGATATTATGTGTCTTTGAACAAGATATAGAATGACTAGCAGCTAGTGACCCTGTGCCCGGCAAAAACATTCATGTATTCATAGCTATGATGTGCCACATTATGATTAAGATTGCACAATTGCAGATCTACTGCGGGGTGGGAAAATGAATGACATCTGCAATGATAGGAACAATTCCCCCTAAAGTAACCAGTGAAGGATACATTTAACCATTCAACCAGTGGTGACATGAGTCCGGCCTCATTTTGGGTTTCTGCCGATATTCCTATACTGTCACTTTTCTTAGTTTCTGCTTATGGCCTCACTCGTTAAAGTATATCTGAACTTTTTCCTAATGTGTGCAACACAACCTGATTCCAAATCTAAAACTTGAGTTATCCAGGTCAGTGTAACTTATTTGAAAGGGCATGAATTTCTTATGATGTCAGCAGTCGCAAATTCAAGCCAAAATAGCTGCAGGATTTTCTACAAAGTGTTCAGCTTTAACGAACAGATAAAGGAGGGAAATTGGCTTCTTAAACATACATCTTCTCATGCTGCAGGCATTGAAAGGTTCGCGTTAGTGTGCATGTACAGCTACATCACCAAACAGCAATTTAACCCTTTGACTCAACATTGACTGACCTAAATCTGGGACTTCTCTTGGACTTCAGTGGTCTTGCCTATTCATAACCTGTACAGACACATAGGGGGTAAAGGGTATTCTTTCTCTTTGAATTGTCTCTTTTATGAAATAGAGCGAACTAAAAAGTCTGTATAGGGTTGCTACATTTTCTGCATTTCTCGTCATCTTGCATGTCAGCATGAAGCTTTGCGTTCAACTTCCAGCACTTGAGATACACACATTTAAAGTTCAAACTCTACTTCCTGTTGATGTTTCCGATTCAGTTCTTACACATGAAATGAATCAGGGAAAAAATTGGGTCCAAAGCGATGGTGTGAATCCCTCATCTGCTCTGCTACCCTCCTGAGATACAAACAGGGAGCAAGTGAATGGGAAAAGGCGTGAATCAATGTTCTCTCTGCTTTTCACGACCCTAAAACACACACCTCCGCCTCCATCAGCGTAGGAGTATAAATGAACAAATGAGATTTGTGGAACCATGAAAGACAGCAAGAAATAGAAAGACAAAAAAAAGGACAGATGAGACGAGTGAGTCTGAATAGTTCAACCTTTTCACTCAATTATCGATGTGAGTCATGCCTGTGTGTGTGTGTGTGTGTGTTTCCTTTCAAGAGCACATTCTCCTTTTATGATGTTAAGTATTGTGTGTGTCATTGTGGGATCTTTCTTTGACACACAGAGAAACGCACACGCAGAATTCAGCTCATGAGTCACTCATTTTCTTCCTTTTTTTTAAATGGTGTGTAAGAGAGAGATAACATGTAAAAGAAAGGGGATCAACGTGTTTGTCTTTGATATGAAAACATCAGAAACCCCTGAGAGAAGCAGAAAGAGAGAGACATAAAAATAGACATTTATTTTACTTCAATCACTATACCCACGCAGAACGATAAGTCTCAAAGTTACAGCGGCTGCCAAGTTTCCTGCTGTCAGAGCTCAGTACGTTGCTCCAGTAGAATTTCCTTGTGTCAAAAGGAAACAAACAGGATAATGTCTTTCACCAAATAAAAACATAAGGTAACCATGCTGTGTTATCTCATCGATTTTAGTTAGAAATAGTTCTTTTAAAATAGTTAGAATAGTTTCTTTTAAACGGTCAGCTTCTGGTGAGGATCCCGCTACTGGCGGATGTAGCTCTACATTTAATCAACTAGTCAGCTTTCTTTTTCTTCAAGTTGGATTTCAAAGTAGAAACAGTCATATAAAATATGTGTCAGATGCTCTTTAGTTGAGATTTCTCCTTTTTCCACACCGACTTTGAATTTGTTCACTTATCTTTTATGTATCTGTCCCTCAAATAAAATGCTTTCTGCTCGCACACCTATTTCTATCAAGACTAAGAAACTCCATGTACAGTCATAAACACAAACAATATATGCATGTTGGCATTCACTTTAAAAGCTGGAGGATTTTTTATGAAATTAACATTCAGAAAAATCTATCACCTACATTTTTAAGAATTTTAAATATACCGTACTTTTCGGGTTATAAGCCGCTACTACCTTCGGTCAGTGTCCCCGACAGCTCCCCGCTGTAGCCAGCTGGGGCTGCCAACTAGCAGCGCTACTAGCAGCGCTAGCTAGCAGCGCTAGCTAGCAGCGCTACTAGCTTGCTACAGCGGGGACACTGATCAGCCGTAGGAGTGGCTTGTAACCCGAAAAGTACGGTACCTTGTATAAAAAATACAGAATGAATGTGAAACCTGCTAATTTCACAATGAAAATGCCCCTACTAGAGCAGTATATTCTAACGATAAAGACGCACTATAAAATGCATTTCATCTAGTCAGCCATTACAGCTCCAGGTCCGGTTTGAAGTCAACGTATTTTTCAAACAGAAAAGTACACCCTGGCTCTGCGGCAACCTCTAAGGACAACAAGCTCCATGCCACTTTACGGCTCTGTTACGCCAGTCAGCCATGATGACTCAAGAAGATCAAGCATCTACTCTACATATTGCTCAAAGAAAATCCATCATTATGGCTCAGCAGCAGACTCACTTCCAATAATAGTATGTTTTTTTTTCATCTCATCTGTGCCCGCAGGCTTCTTCTTGGTAAAACAGTGCTCATCTTGTTTTCCATCACTGGCAATTGGCAAAGCATTTACTGAGCTCCAGAATCCAAACACCACTCTGGTTTTCCATTACAGCTCTTCTTCAGTGGTTTCGATGTGTGCAGAGCTTTATTTTGACTTATCAGCTGCATACAGCAGATCTCCCGCTTCATTTTGTAGTACATCTTCTTTACCCTGCCATCGCGGCTGTAGGCCTCCAGTTTGCAGACTGCAGAGTCCACAATTCAGTTCCTCTGGGAATCATTTTTCCATGTCAGTGGTGATGTTATGCAGGTGCATAACCCTGGGTATGTATGGTCCCTCTTCTTCTCTGACAATATGGCACCAGACGCAAAGGATTGGGATTAACAGTTCCAGATTTCAGTTACTTATTTTCGAATGGATTCTATAAAGACATGTTTTTTTCTTGCTTTCATGTATTTTTGTTCCTTGAAGGAACCCATTGGGTTCAATTTAATCAAGCAATTAGTCAACTCGTCATCTTTCAAAACATTTATCAAATTGAACATGCCTACATTCAAATATCTTGGAAGTTATCAGTGCAGAACAGAACTGTAACCTCACAAAAAATGTTTTTGGTCATAACTAAAAAATGTGTATGTCAATTAAGACAATGTCATACAAATGTCTGATAGATTAAATGAAGAAGTGATACTATTTTGGACAGACTTGGATGTAAACCTAATTGATTTAAGACCAAATGGATTTAAATGGGGAGAGATAACCCTCTTCATTGGATTCATCCTTCACACCTCAACACCTACAGGCATTAAGAAAAAGAGTCCCAGCAGCTTCAGCTTCATGTTCCTTCGTTCTTCACCCCAATGAGGGAACTCCCCTTTCTTCCGCGGTATCGTCCCTTTACCTTTGGGTTCTTAAACTGTTCAGAATCACACATTGTGCTTCTGTGGGAGTCTCTTTCTGTGTGTGAGAGGTGCTGTTAATCAGCTGAATAGCCTAGGGAAGGGAACAGCGCTCCTCGCTGACCCAGTTAAAGACAACATGGTGGAGAGTAGAGAAAGTAGGACAGTACGAAACTTAAAAGGTACTGCACACAGGAACTCACAGGCTAACACATGGACAGCACACACCTTATCTCCTCGACTCCTTTGAGATCTGCCGTTTTTGCACCAAAGATGAACATTTTGATTCGTCTCACTCCAGATACTACCAGATAACACCACTACCATTGACATGCAGGTTGGACAGTGAGGCACCTGATCATGAAAACGCCCAGTCTCACACACATGCACGGGGGACTCACTCATACATGAGACAAGAATAAAGGATTTTGTGTCTTTTTTTCTTGACTTGGTACTCGCATGCAGAGATTCCGTCACAAAGATAAACAGCTGCTCAGATACAGTGACAAACAGTTTCAACTTTCTCTAAATATAAGGCTGTAGCTCAGCAAGACAACACGTATTAGTTGAAGCCAACACAATTACTGCTGATGATGTAGGATTATTTCCAGAGAAAACAATCTGTCTCGGACTATTTATGGAGGATGTGCTCACCTGCAGTCCTGCAACATTTAGCAGGACACATTTTTGTAACAGTATGTTTCCTTGCAAACCTCCCCAGCCTCTCCTCTGTGGTTATAAAGAGGGAACAAACTCACTGCCCTCCTTCTCGTCCTCTTCTACTGCCACTCACTGTGTACACTTGACAGGAACATGCAAATGTAACTTTCACAAAGTAAGCCACTATAGCAAGTCTTAGATAATGCTCAATGCTTTTAAATCAAATGTAAATGTCTTTGTCGTTGCCTTTGATGTTGTTTTGCAATAATTTCAGTTCACACTTTAAATCTTTCATCAGTTGGTACTTTTTAAATAAGTAAAACGTAACTGTGTAGATATTTACACAAACAGTTCTGTTTGTCTGCATGTCTGCAAAATCATTTAACCCACAGATCTCTATTAAAATGTTTGATCTGTGTATTTGTATTTCCTCTTATTTGATAAAACAGTATTTTACGCAATGATCTACGACTTCATTTGCTGTCACAAAAGGTAGTTGCTATAACAATATACTACAATGTAGACATTGGTGATGAATTAAATGAAGACGGAAAGTGTCTTAGTAAGCTTCAATTCTTGATTTATAGCATGGCCATTTATTCCTATTCAGAAAACAGACAAAAAGAAGAAAAGTGACAGAGGTGGAGCTGTAACTCATCCACACAACAAGAGGAGGCAAACATAGGGGAAAGGATGGAGGGATGAGAAGATGAAAGAGGAGAGCAAGCAGGGACAGATTGAGGGGTGGAGGCAGACTTAAGAGGGAGGACAGAAGGGTGGACAAGCGTAGGAGAAGAAAGGAAAAGATGCAGTGGGATGAGGGAGAATGACATGGAGGGAGAGGAGAGGAGAGGAAAGGACAGGAACAGTGAGGTGGACAGACTGAGGAGGATAGAAGGCTGTGGAGTGATTCTGGAGTGGAAAATAATTGAAGAGATGAAAGGCAGAGGGACACAATGAGAGGAGGAGGAGTGGGGATGAGAAAGAGGAGTGAATGGAGGTGAGGACAGAGGACAGGGGGAGAGGAGGAGTGATCTGAGGGTGTTTATGTGAGGAAGAAAACATCACAAAACATCTCTATCATCAAGCGCCTAAGTGAAGCAACCTCAGTAGACTCCAGACAACATCAGACTATGAGCGCTTGATTTATGCCACAAAAGAGGTGACACATGTAGTATTTTAGGCACAAGAAAATAACATTAACCACTGGATTTTTTAATCTGCGTCACAACAAATTAATTACAGGCGGGTCTTCATAAGTCTTTGGTCTCATCCGACTAACAGAAACGTCTCCAAATGACACTTGCAGTTCCCGCCTGACTAAACTAAGTGAGAACCCAGCGCCCTGTCTCAGGGTACGTCATCTGCAGGTATTTAAAGACCCGACTGTGAGAAGGCAAGTAAGCACGCGATGCCGGATGCAGACGTCAGCACAGCACTGAGTATAAGAGTTTGAAGATACGTATACAGTTTGAGATATGTCGGCACAGATGTTTTAGGTCAATAAACTTCCTCTAAATATTCAACGGAAATGTTCAAGATACATTTAAATGTTTCACACTGAATCAGCTTAATCTCTCTCATGGAGCCGAGTACATTAGTGTGATGTCAACTGTTGGTTGAAAACCTGCTGGAACGTATTTGGGTCACATTGTATAGTTTGAGAAAAGTGAGTGTAAATGACTGGCAGAAATTAGCTGTTAAAATACTTCACAGCTACAACAAAATCCCAAAGTATTGCAGATATAAGAATATTCCGGAAGTGCTGAGAGATTGTGTACACTAGCAGAAAGTATAAATAAAAAGATATGTTTAATATCAAAATATCTTCCCATGAACCTGAAGGTTGCACAATGGATGAATGAAGGATATAGGTTTAATGGCCGTGTAGTGAACAGAGAAAAGAAAGAAACTGCAGGTGCAAATGTGTGAAACACAAATATAAAAGGATGAGAAAGAGTCACACGAGAAGGGAAGTGAGACTGAGAGAAGCAGAGAAGCTTTAGCAAAAGAGAAGTCTTCTAGTCCATATTTTAAATGGAGTATGGCTTGGTGCGGTTTCCATGGAGTCTAATCAGATTATATTTGGGATATGGATGATTTGGGCTCCTTTAAAAACAGGGTGCGAAAATCCCCTTGCTCCTATTATCAGACAAAAAACAACAACATATTATCTCCGGAACCACATTGTTGTTTAACTTAATTTAAATTGCTACAATACCGCAACCCTTGTGAGAACAGACATCTGGTGTGAAACATAATTCAAGTAACCGTTAAGTTTAAGTATTTACGTAAACAACATTTTTGAACCGAACAACACAGTTTTTTGATTGAAAGTCCTTTTAACACCCAAATGCTGTGTTCTAGTATGAATTGTGGTGCATATTCCGATTCTTTAGGTCCTAATCTTTCCCAAAAGGTGTCTTATTAGTATGTGGGCTGTTGTTAGGGCACCATAATACAGTTTGAAAAACTCGGTGACCGCTCAAGGAGGCATTTTTGGGAAATCTTGATGGATGTTCATAGTTATGATCAAAATATCTTTTAAAAGTGATTTTTTTGCAGATATACATTTTTTTCCCAAGACTTTGCTGAACAAATACATACAATAAACACAAGTATTGGAATTAATTTGGGGTTCCTACGACGACTCAAACACAGGGAAAAAGAAAAAAAAGCCTAGAGCCGAAATTGGCTCTAACTGGGATAAAGGGTTAAAAAAGAGACGGTGTTGAAAAAAAGTTGAATAAAGAAACGCAACAATGAAATAGTGCTGACTGTTTCTTCGTAAAAACTGTTTATTTCAGAGTTGGATTGTATTTTCTCCACAATCTAATGCAATGCCACATATAGTGTAATGCATATCAGCTTATTCATCGCTGAAGGTAGACAACGATATTGAGTGATCGTCTCTCAATCAAGGTATTGTGTGTGCATTTCTCCAAAATACACATTAGGAATTTGCATGCTTTGACACCTTGACTGGAATTCAAAAATAATAGATGACTGCATATTTGCTGAGACGAAAAAATATGATATAAATTTGGATCCAATGTATCCCAAACAAATACCAAATAGTTGAATGCCTTGCAAATGAAGACATGCTTTCCAATCATTATTATGTTAAAATTACCACCGTTGCAAGTTCAGTGCCCTTCCGGAGCCGATGCATCCACTTCAGTGAGGAGAGTTACCAATTAAAAGACTTAAGCCTCCCAGATGATTATCTTTTTCATTACTGCGTCGTGATTTCAATGACTAATTTGAGAAGCAACTGTCTGAGAAAAAAATATAAAGAAATAAGGCCAACAACACATGCAGGGACAAGTTACTTGTCTTGCAGGTTTCTCAATGCATATTGTATGACTTCTTAAAAAAGTGAAAGGAGTTTGCTGTACTAAATAAGTCAAGACCTCTGAGAGAGAGAGAGAGAGAGTGAGAGAGAGAGAGAGAGAGAGAGAGAGAGAGAGAGAGAGAGAGAGAGAGAGTAAGCAGTGGAAAAACTAAGAAAAGAGTAAATTGAAGAGGCTGAAATTAACAGGTTTCTTGCAAGGATGCAAGAACAAAATAAGTCAATTTGGGAAAAAGAGAGGCAGATGAAAATAGAAATAAAAGGACAAATGTAATACATAGAGGAGAAAGGGAAGCAGAGGAGTAGATGTGGCAAGTAAGAAGGCTCTATTTACACTCAAAGCAGGACGGTGACCAGAAAGTTGCCCATTTGAATCCTTGGTAGGAATCTGGGTCTGAGAGGGAGGATGAAAAGGAGGCATGAGAGGACAAGATGAAAACAGAACAGATGCAGAAGAGGTGGGTGGAAAGAGGAGAGAAGGAGGAGAGGAGGGGATGGCGAGCCGTTGTATTATTAATTGTGGCGAGATGTCCTGAAGTGCAGGAGCGAACCGTACGTCCATTAGGAGCTCTGACGCTCCTGCTGCTGCTCTCCTCTATTTATGTTCTGATTTATTTCTAAGTAGAGAAGCATGACTCACTCCATCCGTGTTTCCAACCTTTGACTCCTCCCTCCTTGTCCCCTCTCCTCATTTCTGACCCTTGATTTTAGTAAATGGCAGTAGTTTTGGACCGCCAATACTGATATATTTACTCTTCAATCTTTGGACCATCTTCATTGGCATGAATGTAGTTTTTACATATTTTAAACATTGCAGTATAATCAGTCTCTCTTGAAAGATTTGAACAGTAACCCTCTACACATCATTGGAGAAAATCACTAAATTGGGAACATGTATCCACTCAACAGTCAAAGAGAAGCAGGGAACACAATTAGGAGACAAAGAAACATGTAGGATAGAAGAGAACATCTGCTCTTTTCTATCCATACTATTTTGAGACGTTGACCAGCGCAGCTGAATAGCCTGTAGAAATCGTTCTGACACACACACACACACACACACACACACACACACACACACACACACACACACACACACACACACACACACACACACTCACACACAATCAGTGTAACTAAATTGACTCCAGCAGTTCTCGTCATGGGCTTCTGATGTCCAAGTCACAATAATCCACTTCACTGTGACTCCCCAGTCAATTGAACAACCCTTGTGTGTGTGTGTGTGTGTGTGTGTGTGTGTGTGTGTGTGTGTGTGTGTGTGTGTGTGTGTGTGTGTGTGTGTGTGTGTGTGTGTGCGCGCATGTGTGTGTGTGTGTGTGCGTGTGTGCGCGTGTGTGTATGCGTGTGTGTGCGTGTGACATTTTATTTGTTTGGTGTTGACTAAATTTCACACGGTTTGTAGCTTCTGTCCTAAAATTGTTCGTCCTATTTTGTTTATACATTAGTTTGTTTCTCTCTGGGTCCTGTGTCATCAATTTACAGATCGTTATTCTTTTAGTCATTTTCCCCCCAGTGGAATAGAAAGCAGAGGAAACAGTAGGTGAACACAACAGAGAGCAGCTAAATGCAGGTATGACCTATAGAATGACCAATCAGTGCTCTGGGAATTTATCACAAAGGAAATAATTAAATATACATTACATTATCCATGTTAACCTTTTGGCCACTATGGCATTGACTGTGTCCTTCACAGGATCCAGCCTCTTAATTGGAATATTGCTCATATAATGTTAACACACACACACACACACACACACACACACACACACACACACACACACACACACACACACAGATTTAACATTACACACAAACACACACCACATGTCCACAAACACACCAATGCAGATTAAATATTAAATGTCACAACCCCTAATCAGTTTTCTTCAGATGTGCAGACTCAAACACAAACACACGCACACACACACATGCACATGCACACACACATGCACACACGCACACACACACACACATGCACATGCACACACACACACACACACACACACACACACACACACACACATTTAGACAAACCTCCAGGTGGACTGGGTGCAGTAATCCTAATAATTGTTCCGACAGCAGTGAGGACAGCTGTGAAAGCCTGAATGACAGACTGGACAGAGAAATGGCCTCATTCACTCATTCACTAACTCCTGCGTATACAGTGTAAGTGCAGTGTGTGTGTGTGTGTGTGTGTGTGTGTCATGGTGTTTCATGGTGTTTCATGAGGAGGCCATTTCATCAGATGCTGAGTTATTCTGTTTAATATGTTCATGTTGATTTGTGAGCTTAGACTTTCGCATAAATATACACAACATGCTCCACAGATTCTCAGACACTCCCTGTTAGAGTGTAAATTAGACAGGACAGATACAAGGAAGAATGAGCACACTAAAGGAGAAAGAATAAACGTTATTTGGAAAGGTAAGAAAACAAAGAATGATGGAAACATCTATGAGGCCAGGCATTAAGTAGAGAAGGAAGCAGAGAGGACAGAGGGGACAGGATAAATCTAGTAACTTTTTACTTTTCTGTTCCAGGATACACTGTCTCCCCTTACATATTTAATATATCCTGCCATTTATATTTAAAATAAAACTTTGCTGCATTATTGATTAATCAAGCCAGCGTACAGCGTTCAAACACTAACACTCATTTGCAGAGTCGAGTCAAACACATTCATTTTTCAGTAAAGGCACAATGTTGAGTTCTGTCACAGTTTATATTTGAATGAAGAGAATAGTGACCTGTTCAAAAGATAGTGACATTAGATAGGGTGACCAGACGTCCTCTTTTTCCCGGACATGTCCTCTTTTCGAGACCTAAAAAAAGCGTCTGGCTGGGATTCCAAAAACGTCCGGGATTTTGCTACGTTCGGGAAAATAGTTATTACCCCCTTACAAGTTTTGGAAATGGTACGTCCGGGAAAATAGTTATTACCCCCTTACAAGGAAATGGTATCTCCCTCACGTTCCACCTTCTTGCGCAAGCTCTGACTGTAGAGAGAACTGTCATTGGTCGACCGATCTCAACGTAAATGTAAGTTCACGGCATGCTACACACTACTACATAATATGTCTTCTTTATATCAGCATGTGTGTGACAGTTAATAGCGTTGATTTCTCACGGTCTAAATAACATTTTGAAGCATTCTTTCTCTTTGCTCTGTGTGAGTATCCCATACATTGAAGTAGTACTAAATATAACCCTCTAGGGGTTATATATTATCTCTCGGTCTATCTTGAGGCAGTGACAGTACATTGCAGTACTGTACTATGTACTGTACTCTCTGGAGACCCCAAAGGCGTCACACTGCCTCAAAGTAAATAAACACGAGTCATTCTCGATCTGCTTGACTGATTTACACGCATCCTTGCCTCTTTCTGTCTTATCTTTCATCAGTTTTTCTTCTTCTCTACACTACCTTTTCTCATCATCCCTTCCTTCCCTGTAACCATATTGTTTGACTTAATACATACATCCTGAATTCTTTATTGTCACCTTTCTAACTTCCTTTATCTCTCATTCTGTTGCTTCCTCTCTTCCTTCTTTTTACCCCCAAGCCTGTGTCTGGATCAATAATGAGGAGGTGTGAGGGTAGTTGGCCTTTACACTAGTTTCATTGTGGCATGACTGAAAAGGAAGTCTGTCTTTGGTGATTCAACTTCCCTCAAAACCTTCATTCAACCTTCTCTCATCCTTTTCCCTTTAGCCTTGCTTGGTCTAAAGTCTTTATTTTCATTTTTCTCTCTCTCTTTCCTCCACCGCAACCTTATTTGTATGCTTTCTTCTCCTCTTCTATTTCTAATTATTCCTCATTGTGTCCAGATTATTATATTGGCCTTTTACTTCCCCTCTCATCTTTCCTTCTTGCTCTTTCTTTACCTTTCTCATCTGGAGTAAGAATGCATGAAGCCTCTCTGAAAATTAGCAAATTGAGGCTTCACTCATTTAATAGCGAACTAGTGCATTGGTCAGTTCAAAACATGCCAAAGATGACTTTTTCAAGTACATTAATTCGAAAATTTTAATTGGGTTTGATCCAGTCAGTAACGTATTACGCTGGCATTTTTTGCAATCAAACACAGTAGTAACATGTCCACAGATAGAAGGTAGACAGTACTGATTTAATGAGACAAATGAGACATAACTGCTGACAGAGCACATTACGAAAGTTTGTTGTACTGTTGCGGAGCAGCCATCTTGGATTTTGAGGTCAGGTTGGTGGAGTTCATCCGACTGTCAGGTTCAGACATCCGACTTCAGGTGAAGTTTCAACATTTCTGGGAACTAAAACATTCCGTCTTCCCGGCTCAAATGGAACCCAACATTGATATTGCATTGCAAGCTATGGAAAGCGAGCGGTACCCAGCAAGCCATTCAGCAGGGTAATAGTTATATTGGGGTCCCGTCGCAGTACACTACACAGTATGTACATAATGCACTACTAATAAATAGCTCAACACTGGACTTCCTTGTGTCATCAGCAACACACCTGCCAAGTGTGAAGTCAACGGATAATCGGTTGTCGAGACAGACCTTCAGACGGAGGTTCCTTTCAATTCATTTATATGGACTGTTGGAGGCCATGTTACTATGATTTCTAAGCAACAACAAAAATCCTTCTCGAGACAGTTTTAGGAATGATTTGTTTCCCAGTAGTTGCTATTGCTATGAGTTTTTATTAGCATTCTATCTGACAAAGCAAGTTGGTTTGTTGCTGCCTGTCGAATGATTTCATAGGACGACTGACGGAGCTGGAGGTAGTTTGTAAAAGACCAAAGAAGAGAAAATCTGATGTGAAATATTGGCCTGCAAACACTGACACTGAACACTGAATCCTCAGAGGAAAGGTGAAAGGTGAAAAGTCTAACTGCATACACAAAGTAAAGAGGAACACATTCAACAGTGGAATGACTAGCTTTTTTGATTTGTCTTCAATGGTATTGATTAGCTGGCAGTAGATGATACAGGCATTCATTTGTTATTGCAGCATGTCTGCAGCAAGTGCTGTATTTAGTTTATCAGGCGCCCGCCTGATAAACTAGCAGTATGTGACTCAGTAATTTCAAGGGCACCTTCAATAATTTTGGTCTGGAACGGTAATGTATCGGTAAGATGAATGCAAATAAAAATGAACCAATCTCTTTCTCTCTTGCTTGCTCACTCGCACGCTCAGTAGACTGTGTATGTGCGAATGTGGAAATTAGGCCTCTAGACATTAAAGGTTGCCAATTATTGGGCGTTTCACGTGCCTACTGTGAAATAGAATACTGCCACGACCATAGAGGATTACAAAACATGAAAGCAGTCGGACAATGCGGTAAAGTTGGGCAACATACCCACCCAAACTGACATTGGGGAAATGAGCAGTAAAACAGCAAGAACAGGTTTGTGCCCGGTCATTGTGTAACTTTACAATTTTGCATCTGTGGATAGTTTTTTTTTTATTCACGTAAAACGGCAGTGTGAATAACAGTATGCTGTGAAACACGTTTTTCTTGCTGGATTACATACATACATACATACATACATACATACATACATACATACATACATACATACATGTGTGTGAGAGACCATGTGTGTACACTGCACTGCATGTATGTGTAACACTCCTCTTACCTCCACCAGATGTGGCGTTGGGTTGAAGCCACACAGGTTACACACTTGGCCTTGGCACTGTGTACAGGTGTTGTAGTTGGGCGGGTCAGAGCTGCCGATGTTCAGTTCTGTTTTACAAAGAGGACAGTTGACTTTAGGCTTCACAGGCTCTGGAGCCGGCACAGGCGCCACCACGGGCGCCACCACGGGCGCCTGCTTCTGCAGCCCCTTTTGCAGATGAGTAGGTGTTTGCTGATGTTGCTGTCCTTGCGGCCCCTTTTGATGATGCACAGGCGACGGTTGTTGCTGCATTCCTTGTTGATGGGGCATGGTCTGCTGCTTCTGGGTTGGTGTATGTGGTCCACCCATTTGGGAACCTCCCATTTGGCTCAGTGCATGAGGACCCCCGAGTTGGCTTGATGGATAAGGGCCTCCCAATTGGCTCTGTGTATGAGGACCCCCCATTTGGCTCGGTGGATAAGGGCCTCCCATTTGGCTCTGCACATGAGGACCCCCCATTTGGCTCGGCGCATGAGGACCCCCCAGTTGGCTTGATGGATAAGGGCCTCCCATTTGGCTCTGTGTATGGGGACCCCCCATTTGGCTCTGTGGATAAGGGCCTCCCATTTGGCTCGGCGCATGAGGACCAGCCATTTTGCTCTGCACATGAGGGCCACCCATTTGACTTGCCGCTTGTGGGACACCCATTTGGCTCGGCGCATGAGGGCCACCCATTTGGTTTGGCGCATGAGGACCCCCCATTTGGCTCGCCGCATGAGGACCAGCCGTTTTGCTCGGGACATGAGGGCCACCCATTTGACTTGCCACTTGTGGGCCACCCATTTGGCTCGGCGCTTGAGGGCCAGCCATTTGAGTTGGACCATGAGGGCCCCCCATACTGAATGGTTTGGTGCCAGGAGCCCCTTGTTGTTGCTGCCTGTTGTCAGGACTTGTATTACTGAACACCACCTTGCCTCGTGCAGGGCTTGGCTGAGTGGAGGCAGTGGGTAGGGGGTCAACATTGATCAGGGTACTCGCCTGATTGAGCAGCGATGCCCCGAAGCCAAACAGTTTGGTCAGACCGTCCTGGGCAGGAGGAGGGGCCTGACTCTGAGGTCTGTGGGCAGGGGAGGAGCCAGCACTTCTGGTCTGGTCATGGTGCCGCGCCATAGACTGATGCATTGGAGAACCGCGACCCAAATCGGGCTGGGACGGAGCCTTGGCCAAGCCAGGGAGGGGCACAGCGCCAGGGTGGGGAATCCGTGGACCCCCGGGCTGGTTGAGGCCTCCTGTAGGACCTCCAACGGCTCCTGGAGTCCCGGTACCTCTCTGAGAGTATGGGTCAGACCTCATGCCCTGCTGAAAGGACCCTGTCTGAGTCTGGGGGCCGCTAGGGCCTTGGTGTCTCTGGAAGCCTGGAGAGGTATGAGGCTGAGTCTGAGGCCCTGGCTTGGACCCAGGGTATGACTGGGGCTGAGACTGGGGATACTGCTGGGACTGGGAGTATGGCTGGGCCTGGGAGTAGGGTTGACTTTGGCCGTAAGGCTGAGACTGATGCTGCTGCTGCTGCTGCTGATGATGATGTTGTTGCTCCTGCTGCTGCTGCTGCTGTTGCTGCTGCTGCTGCTGCTGTTGATGTTGCTGCTGCTGCTGCCGCTGGCTTGGCTGACTTTGTGCCAACAGTTTGGGCTGTGCCACTGCTGCTGGCTGTATTGGCTGAGGTGCAGGCTGCTGAGGCTGAACGATGGGTTTGGCTTGGTGGGACGGAGAGTGAATCTGCTGTTGGCTCTTAGATCGAGGCGTGGTCATATCAATGCCAAGAGCTCTTTGCATTTGACAATTTAGACACAGCCACTCCTGGACCTGCAGACAGAGAACAGACAGGTTTTATGTTATTTTAACCTTCCCCTGGGCAGAATCATTTTAGTTTTAAAATATGGCATAGATATTCAATATCAGCTTGTTACCAGCTCATCATTGATGCTAAAAAATCATACTGAGGGAGATATCTAATAACTGTGTAATAACTTAGGACTGTACCGATCCCTCAAAATGGAAATGGTAATATTTTAGATTGCAGATAGATAGGGTTCCAGCAATGCTTGGCAATTTTCAATCAATGGCCCAGTCAATGGCCCCTCAATGGCCCAGTCAGTTTTTACTGACTGGGCCATTGAGGTTGAAGAAGTTATGACTGCTGTTTGCTTTAGCGATGTTAGAAAAGTTAAAGCAAGTAAAACGAAAGATAAAAAATAAAAAAGGTATATGAAGACATAGGACAGCATAGCTTTTAAAAATCTGTATGATTAATTGATTTTCTCTTTCAAAGCTAATAGCTATTGATTGCTTTAAATATCCTCGACAACTCAGACAGTGTGTACCAGTATCTCTATAAACCACATGGACACCCTATTAATTTAGCCAACTTCAAAGCTGCAGACGATAGAGAGAGTGCATTTGGATAGCTATACATAGAATATGGCCCATCTTTCTTCCCGTTGAAAACAGAAATGCAGAAAGAATAGTTGTAATCAACCAGAAATAGAAGGAGAGAGAGGTAAATCAACCAGAAATTGACTGCAGCGCTGAGTGATTGCTGAGCCGAAACCGCAATCTGAGTGAAAAAGCATGACATCTCTCACAGACACAAATCCACACGGGTACACAGGTATGCACCTCAAGTGACACGAGCAAGACACAAACAGATATAATAACAGACACGCACAGTCCAAAAAATTAATACGAAACATCCATCAGCATCTAAAAATAAAAATAAAAGCATCACCCCTCCTCCTCCTCTTCTCCATGTCTTCCTCCTTCCTTCTCTTCTTCCTCCAGATGAGAGCTGATTCTCCCTTGTGTCCGAACCTTGCTTTGCTCTCTAATTCCTCCCGACTGCAAAAAACACACAGCTCCTCTCTGAACTGTGTCAACCTGCTGTTGTCCTGTCTGTCCTACCGTGTCTTTGCATCCTCCACAACCACCCAGCCGCCATGTATAGTGCTATTTTTGGTCCTCTGCAAGCAGAGCAAAGCTAGTAAATCTGTGCACGTTTCAAGCGTTTCTCCCATCCCCTTTCCTTCCCACAATGCAATGCGCAAACGTACTGTATCACCCCGCCCGCTATCCACTGAAACCCCCCTCGTTTTTTTTTTTGTTAAAGGACAAGTGTCTCCGTGTGTTTGAGGGGAAGATGTGGGGGGAATGTCTGCATCAGTCACGTACCCAAACTAAGCACTTCCTCCCACTGTGCTGTCCCAGCCTGCTTTGCTGTCTGGCATTTTCTAGCTTGGCAGCATTACTGATCCCATTCTGTTAACTCAGCGGCTACAGCCTGACATCCTCCTTTCCTCCATAACACATTCTCTTTGTAGCTGTCTTTCCTCTCAGCTTCTCTTCTCCCTGTTTATTTTTTTATTTTCTTCACATCCCCCTACACTTTCCCGTTTTTCTTGCTTTCCCGTCTTCACCCCCATTTTTCTGTTCTCTCCCTGATCAGCTTGAAAATGTAGGTCTCGTTCCTTGAATAGCTGAAGCGGAAGGAGATTTGAAAGTATAATTTTGCTGTGCATGCTCCTCCCACGTTGTGCTGCCATAATTTGATCTGATGAAGATGGCGAGAGGGAGATGAAGAGAGGTAGATAGGGAGAAAGAAAAAGGAGGGGGGCTGGTTTTAATGAGTCCCTGTCTTTCCCTCTGCTTCATAAGCAACATCACAAGAGACACTTGAATGAATGAGGGATAAAGCGAGGGATGGAGGGACGGGAAAGAGCAGGGAGGAGATGGAGCGAACCGTGGAGGGAGAGGAGTCAGCAGTTTTTTAATCCAGGCAGCTCTTCAGCTCTCATGATGTCAAGCTTAATCAACAGCAGCACAGCATATCCACCTCTGCTTCACTGTGGTTAAAACCAGTTAATCCTTAACACACCTGAGTCCTGTTGCTAACAAGTGAGGAGGAATCACGTTCCTAGGGGTTTGTTTCAAGGTTCAGATTTCATCTCACTGCATCGAGGCACTAACCCAAGACGGGAGTTCTCCAAGAGAGTGAGTGGAGATGAAAGAACTCTCCACTTAAAAAGCAAAGAAACCTTGCTCGATCATCTGACCCTCAAAAAACTGCCTCAGGCCTGATGTTGAAAACTACATCTCCGACAGAGAATGATAAGCCTGTCGTAGTTTGGACAAACTTGTCTTATGGCCCTGTAAGCATTAGAGAACAGGTGTCACCTCAAATTATAGCCAATTTACCACTTCATGGTACTTTACTACGATGATTCACAAACAGTCAGTTTGCATGCATTCAGGCAAGTGGAAGTTATTACAAAAGTAAGTGTTTGCAAATGTCTTTTCTCAGATGAAAATGAGCTCTGAAAATGAGGCTAAACCTGCACTCTCCTCCACACTACACTATGTAGAAAAAAGTTGGTAATTTTCCAGAAAAACTAAATTTAGCAGATGCAAATTTGAGCCTATTTCTGCCTTTTTTTGTACCATCATATTTAATGTGTTATAATGTTGATACAAAATGTAAAACGCGGTGGTTCATGGCTTTAAGTAAAGAAGACACTTGTACCATTATATGTTAGGAATGGAGTTGCAGAATTTCTGGGCGTCAAAGAGCATTTGGACACCACACGGGGGTCTAACCTCTAGTCAATGGAGTGCTGCAGGAGTCCTAAAACCCCCAAATGGTAGCACTTTATAAAAAGTACACACTATTTAGCATTAATAAAGCATGAACAAACACTGAATTCATCATTTATAAAGCATTATTCCAACATGAACACTCATTAGTAACTCATTACTATGCAATTCATAAACACAGTTATACATGTTTCATTCTTGATTAATACGCTTTATAAATGATGGATTCCCCATTTGTAAATGAAGTATTAAGGACTTATAGATAATTAATAAGATCATTTGTAAAGTGTTAATAAATGATAAAAGTTAGTTAAGTATTAGTTAAATATGTTCTGTGACCTCATCTAAAGTGAAGACTATCTATGGTTTACAAAGCATTTATAAGCAGTGCCTCAAAGCTAGCAGAAGTCTCAGTGATCTTCTCAACAGAATTAAGCTGAATTAATCATGAATTACAGCTTTTTTAATTATAATATACTAACACTTTACAAATGATCTTATTAATCCTCTATAAGTCCTTAACACTTCATTTACAATTGGGGAATCCATCATTTATAACTGTGTTTATGGTTTGCATACTACTGAGTGTTTGTTGGAATAATGCTTTATGAATGATGAATTCTGTGTTCATTCATGCTTTACTAATGCTAAATAGTGTGTACTTATTATAAAGTGCTACCCCCCACATTTGTTAAAATGTTTTTACTTCTAGTTCCCTCGTCTCAAAGTCAATATGTTTTTTAAATATATTTTTGGTTAGATAGCTGGAATCAAGTTTGTGTTAACACAAGCTTCAGAGATTTTAACGTGTTGTTCCACACCAGGCTCACTAGACCACACAGGCCAGACGGGCGCAGTGAGCAGCATGATGGTGTGTTTGGCTCCATTCATTCAAACTCCCCACAGGTTTTTGAGGAGACGTGGATGTGTTCATCTGTCATTTATAAGGTTTAATTCTTCTGATTCACAGCTTTGTTCTCACTATAGCTCTCTATATAGCACTCTAGCTCGCTGGACCACCGCTGCGCTCTCTCTCCCTCCCTCCCTCTCTCACTCGCTCCCCTGTTGAGCTAAAGAGGAGGGGTGAATTTTGAATGTTGTTTATAAACAGCAACCAAGGCACTTAATAAACAGTGTATTTTGGCATCTGTTTGTGTGCCAGACTTATCCAAAACCTTTCCAAAAATAATCCTATTACCCAACAACAACATAGGTTGTTCGTCAGTGCGTTCTGCATTGACCCATATTTCCATTATAAATATGATTCATAAGTGCATTTTCTGACCAACCACTTTCATGGTAAAGGTCTGTTAACTGAATTTAATTTGCATGTTTTATTTCTGTTATAGTATGCAAATCTGCTCTGTAGATCAAATGTCCTGTGTTCTCGTTTTTTTTTAATTATCAATCCATCAGACTGCTAGTTCTCAGTCCTGAAAGACGTCATAGACTAGTACCCATGTATAGCACATTGTTTAATTGTTTAACTTATTTGTGTGAAGCAGTAACATCACACTGACTAACAGCCAGACAGCAGGCTACTGCACAACACATAGACAAACATGAACACACCTGTTGTCCTGCACCATAGCTCGTTGAATGAGCCAAACACACTACTAATGTCAGTTTTGTTCTTAGATTGCTAACTACAGAAATAACTCTCTACATGTATAGGTTTGTGCATGTTTGTTCACTTTGTCTCTCTTCCCTCTGCCGAAGCTCAGCCTGTCAATCACGTATAATCAACGACACGCCTCTCCAGCTGGTTGAGGCAAACATTTGTATTTCTGATATTTTCCCCCCCAAAGACTTTTATTTCTTAAAAATATATTTTTTCTAAATTCATTTGGAATAAATAAATCAAAAAATTCAGTTGGTCTGCAAGGCAACTAAAACAAGTTTATTGTTAAGAAAATATTGTGGTCATGGTGAAAACTAACTAATGATGCATGTTAGTTTGAGACGGCGTCAGTCAACAACATAACACTGTGTCTGCCTTTTACTACGAGAGAGGACATCATTATTCCATGTTTGTTACAGCCATATGTTCATTTGCTTAATGAGCTACACTTGTTCCTATACAGTACAAAAGGTCACACGGGACAGTTAACGCAGCAAGATACATTTTGCATGATTAGACGTTCAGCTCCTTTATGTGATATCAAGTTACCTACTAATAATATGGCAAAAAGATTCCACACAAATTAACTCACACAACCACACACAGAGGCCTATTTATACCCAAGAATCGAAATACTGCTTTCCGACACACGTACACACACACACACACACACACACACACACACACACACACACGTAGATACGCACACACACACACACACTGCAGACCATGACTGCAGCCTCTCATCCCCAGCTTATCCTAAGAAGCTCAGCTCTCCTCAAACCTGCAGGACTCTGATTTCCTCGATTTCTGTTCTTTCTCTCACTCTTCTTTCTCTGCAGACATCTCTCCATTCGCACACACACACACACACACACACACACACACACACACACACACACACACACACACACACACACACACACACACACACACACGTCTGAACTCATCTTGTAAGAGTGACTAGCCTGGAGGTCAGGTCCATCTATTCAAGAGGTTGAACTCTGTCAATATTGAGTCTCACACACACACACACACACACACACACACACACACACACACACACACACACACACACACACACACACACACACACACACACACACACACATTTCATTTGATCATTTAATCAGGTCTACAGTTGAACAGATGTTGAAAGGTGGATAGGGAAAAGGATTTGATGATGATGAAATAAAAAAAAGAATATTATTACCTCTACCTATTTAATGACAAATAATGCTGTAGTAACATAAATACTGGACTTTACTGAGGAGCCAAAGTAACTGGGGAGTTTGCGTACTGCAATTATATAAAATAGTTACTGTATGATTTATATACCTGTATACATCAAACTTGTGTGTTAACCAAAATGTGGGATTTATTTTAACTTACTTTTTTTTTTCATCACATAAACGGCCTATAGTGTTTGAATCTCTGCAGTGCGATATCTTCTGGGTTTGAGAGTGGAGAGTGGAGAGCAAAACAATGAAATGAATGCAGCTGAACGCCAATTGCAATATCTGTCAAAATAGTGTGTGATACTTATCCCATATCATGCAGCTCTCGGAGTTGAAGTTGCACGGTGCATAGTTCATTGTGACTAATGTAATTTGTCATTAATTAGCCTTGAGACGCAGAGAGAGGAGTAGAGAGGAGGAGGAAGAAAAGCCGAGATCTAATCAAAGAATTAAAACAGCATGGAGCTGAGAATCTCTGAGGTCTTGCGTCCTTCCAACGCTTTATCCCTGATGTTGTTTCTCCTCTACTAATTAAGAGAATAGCCAATAGGACGTAAACGGGGTTGTAGTCCTATCTGTGTGGTTATCAGGTGTTCAGTGGCCTAAATTAGAATGAATACAGTACATATAGAACCAAGCAAGAAGAAGAAAAAGAAAAACAAAGAAAGAAATATGAGAAGGGAAACGTAATAAATTTTTTACCCAGGAGACAGCTGTTCATATCCCGTGTGAAGTCAAACTTTACTTATTTCAATTCCGTTAGTTACGTAACAAACATATTTATTTGAATTCAAACTATGATGTATTACTTAAACTAAACAAGTAGTTTGCTTGCCGAAACAGACAAAGTCTTTTTGTCAGGTTAACGTCTTTGAAACTATGACCATAACCGCGGAGAAGATACGTTTACCCTCGAAACTTAGCCGAACCTAGAATGCAGTTTAGTTGTATGGGAATGTAATACCCTCATCTTTACACTTTCTCTTTTGATTAGTGGCACTTTATGTCACTCAAACACATTCACTATCTCCCTGTAAACCCTACACACACACACACACACACACACACACACACACACACACACACACACTAACCTTTGAAAATAATTCTCAGTTCTGTCATCAGATAAGAGAAAAAAAAGACAGTTTGAGCTTTTTCCTGTGGCTGTTGTACGCAAAGTGTGGCATGGACACAAACCCACTCGCACTAAAAACACACACACACAGTACACACTCAGACTCGCTGACCAGCTGTCATCATAAAATATTCACAGATCTCCAAACACTGTGTGCACTGAACAGGCGGTAACGCGATGTCATGGAGAAAACTTCCAAACGTCTGCAAACAGAATTTTACTTTTACTTTTTACTTTTACTCTTACTTCACTCAACACAATAAAACAATGTATACGAGTTCCTTCACATGGCTGCTGTACAATCACAAAAAATGACACATGCCGTGATGAAAGATTTTATCCATATCACCTCCCCGAATATAGAATATTATACTTTAACAATAATTTTAACGTAAAACAAAAATTGTATACATTTTTTGTTGTTGTTGTTGTAAGCGCTCCGAGTTAGCCCTTTTAGCCCCTTTTATCCTTTTGACACTAAGGATCAGATGTGGACATAAACTGAACAAATAATTATGTTCTTAACCTTTAAACGCCAGGCCCATTATCGGAAGAGAAAAATAAATCAAGTGACGTTTCCTAAAGGATCTCCGGAACCACAACGTTGATTAACTTCATTTAAATTGCTGAAATACAGTAAAGCATTGTGGGAAGAGTTCTATCTGAACAGAAAAAAATAAACGTACCGTTAAGTTTATGTAATTACATAAATCCTGTAACATCGCCGTCATTTTCGGCGGCGGCCGTAACGTTTTACAAAGGTGTTCATAAGTACACTTTATAAAAGTTGGATTTCAATAAAAGACACCTCTTTGTAACCCTACGAGCTTATATAAAATAACACAACTATTAAAACTTAGGGGGTTCATACGACTACTTGAAGAATGGGTACAGGGGACCCCAGAGCGCCAGAGCGCCAGAGCCCCCACGTATGGGGTCGCTGGGGTGCAAAAGTTAAGCGTGACTTCTAAATTCAATCAGTTTTCCTTGCGACAACATCAGTGGAAAAGCACAGTGGGAGTGGAAGTAGAGAACAACACCTGCTTCTAACAATTACAGGAGCCCAGATTTTTCATTGCACAATTTTTCTCACTTTGGAGAAACGGTGGGAGGTCTATTATAGAAATAGGAGTATGACATGGTTACAGGTGCCTTTATTACTTCAAGCTGCGGTTACATTAACTTTCCCTGAGCTGTAATTGGCTCGAGGTGGCTGGAAATGTCACATGCGATGTAAAGCAAACGAAGCCCACCGCAGGCATTCAATGTTGTTAGTGGTTTGGCGTTGTGGTCTGGCTCACTTTCTCTGTTTGGCCCCACACATATGACCACCTAGACTGTATACACACGCATACCCACGTGTACTCTAGTGCATTAGACAGCCTCACATGCTCCTGCACAATCCATACGCACCGCCAAACAGGGACATGTACACAGCTTTTAATAGACCTGTCCATCGACATGGTGAGCAGCCTCTTAAGGGCAAAGGGAAGGAGTGAAGGAGGCAGAGAAAGAGGACAAACAGTAGGAGTGTTGGTGGAAATGCAGGGCGAGGATGAGGATGAACTAGAGAGGAGAGAAGAACAGAAGTTTTTCAGGTTGGGTCGAGTTTATTCATGGAGCAATTAAATGGACCAGGTTACAAAGTATTATTCAAAAGCAAAAAAAAGGAAAACATAAATCAAGGAGAATGGAGAGATGAGAACACTATCAAAACAAATGAAAGAAACTAATAACTTGTGTGTCTCCTCAGGACTCATCACATAAATGGGTGTTATTGCATTATCTCTGAGAAACAGGTGTTAAATAAGTGTTTCTTTAATCATGTGCACTTCCTGATTTAAACATTCTACAAATGATTTTATCGCATAAAAAAAAAAAACATGACGCCCCTTCCTACGTCGCGTGATGAACAAACAGTATATTCAGTATATTCATCCAGCAGAAGTATTCTTGGTGGGTGTCGTGGCAGCTACAGTTGCTAGAACAGAACATATTTCACGTACTTTGAAGAAATATTTTGATAGCAGTTGTTATTTCGAAAAGTTGATTTACATCCACCGATTTCATGGTCACTTTTCTTTGACTTTATTTCCTAGACAGGCAGTTAGCTAGCTAGTGTAGGCGGGATGGTGATGCTCCTATTCTTAATCCCACCTACAGGGCTCTGATTGGTTGACTGTTTCTCTCACCAGTAGAACGTCAGTGGTTACGACAACAGAGCTATGCTTCGACAAATATGTATTACCTTTCATTGTGGGAATTTAGATGAGACACATATTTATGACGCTTATGAGGGAACTAAGATAAGTAGAGGACATTTTTAGGAGTCAAGTAAACCAGGATCAAGTAGAAATGAATGAATGCACAAAAGTGTTGCACATTGTGCAAAAAAAGCAGCTGAACATCCCCTCAGTATGAGAGTTAAGATTTAATGCACGAAAATGATGAAATGTTACAAGAAAATATTAGATTCATAATGACAATGAATGTGGTATATGAGGAAGACCAATATGAAATGTAACGTTAGCGGATCTGCAGGGGGCACACGCTGTACGTTTCACATTTATCTCGACTGTCAGTCATTGAGTGGAGGCTCTTATGCAGAGAGACTCCAGTGAGTGAACCGTTTGTCCGGCCGCTCACAGTCATGGCAGCAGACTAATGTACTGATCAATATTCCTCACAGAGAGAGGACATTCCAGGAAGTATTCCCATAATGAAGCACTGAGATGCTAAAGCTAATTATGGAAACACTCACTATTTTATTCCTTCTGCATACTTGTGAGGACACCAGTTGACATGACGACTCCTCTCGGCCACTAACCACGACCTTGACCACCGCATCTACATGCCAACATCTACCTTACCACCTCCGAAACGCCCGATGCGGATCTGCGTTTTGGCAAAGTTTACGTTTTGTAAATATTCATATCTCCGTGATAAAACGGCGCAGAAATACGTTTAAACTTCTAAAGGAATCCGCTTCCTTCCTCCTGTGAGCTCGTACGCAATTCCCACAGAGAGGTAGGGGCAGGGATGTGTCGGGTGACGCGGTGTCGAAAGCACTCGTCACACAAAATCCTAAAGTAGTAGTGTATAGCATGGTGCCGTGAACTTACGTTTACGTTGAGATCGGTCGACCAATGACAGTTCTCTCTACAGTCAGAGCTTGCGCAAGAAGGTGGAACGTGAGGGAGATACCATTTCCAAAACTTGTAAGGGGGTAATAACTATTTTCCCCGACGTAGCAAAATCCCGGACGTTTTTGGAATCCCTGCCGGACGCTTTTTTTAGGTCTCGAAAAGAGGACATGTCTGGGAAAAAGAGGACGTCTGGTCACCCTAGTTTACAGAGAGCACTGTGCACGCTGCTCAATCGTTACTACCACCGTCATCTTTCTTTCAATGAATACTTCTGTAGTGACAATGACTACTGACCAGTAGTCATTTATTTTACAGAGAGGATTCACATCTGCAGCAGTGGACAACATGCAGCTTCGCTGCAGCCACCTGCACCTACGCTGTCGTGGAAGACTGACAAAGACCCGGACACTGTTTACCAGGTACACAGCTCAGCTGCACATGTACACCCGTTGAACTGTTCAAACTGTGTGAACTTAGTATTGACTAGTAGTAATTTATTTTACAGAGAGGATTCACCACAGCCATCCCCACCAGCCCAGGTCAGTTTTCTATTTCTGAACATGTATATATTGTGTAAATATCTTTTTTTAATGTATAATAAATATTTTATTTGAAAACAAAAAATGTTGTGATGGTCATTTTTCATTTGCACATACCCCATGAAGCTATGAAGTCATTTCTCAGTCCCATTTCTATCATTTTGGTGAAAGGTGTGACAGACCACATTTCTACTCAAAAAACAATAATACAAAATGTGGTTTTAGACATTTATTTACATGTATCTACCATTGCATTCATATATTTCACTGCGTTTGTGAACCTAAGATCTTTGGTAAACTATTTTCTAGCACCAAAACAGTTTGTCCACATGTATAAAGTTATGTTTTCACAAGAGATATGAAGAATTTCCAAAATCAAGATTACATTTTTCAGCTTTAGAGTCATATTTTCTCTTTACACTTTTGCCTTATGACAATAGTGCCTCATTATATAGAGAGCTGAGATTGTTCTGCAATTTTGGATGTAAAACATGGGTATGTATCTGATATGCAAGTGCCTTTAAAAGGTGAATTTAAGAAGTTATGTAAAATCGAGAAAATGACCTCAATCCCTGAGGGGTTAATCTAATGCTGACCTTAACCAAGTCGCAACCCCTTAACAATAGCTTTTTGCCCTTTTACCAATTTACATCAAACAATCTTTAAAACTAAAATAAATAAATAAAAAGATGTGTTACTTGCAATTGTCACGAACAATTTTCTTTAAAATCTTACTATATCCAGCAGTACTCATTATTCAAATTGCAAAACATTTTTTTTTTCAATATGTACTAAATTGGCTGGTTGCACAAGAATGAGACCAAGTAATTATAGTAGCCTGCAATTAAAAAAAATATTATGCTAACCATTTTTAAGAAACACATTTCAGCATGTAATCGGTGTAAATTATATAAATCAATGATTTTCTGAATTCCATTGAACTGCTTTATTTTAATTGTAATTGTTCATTCTGGCTCATTGTCTCTCTGTCATAGACTGCTGTGACAGAGCACAGCCATCGTTAATGTTGGCGCCACTTGCTGTACTATAATTATGATTTATAATGGTATATGCTTGCATTATTAACCGGGTAAAGATTTTTGCAACTACAATAAGATTGACAGCAGCAAAACAAAGGAGGGCCGTGTAATTCGTTGTTTGACAGATTGAGGACACTTTGACGGATTAGATGCTGAACATTTTAATGAATAACAGCTCTAATAAAAGTGAGTACATAATGATATTGATACGTAACATTTTGAGAACTTAGGGCGTCGTCACACTTAATTAATTTACTTTAAAAAAAAGTTTACTTTGTCGAATATGACTTTGTTCATTTAAACGCGTTCTTTAACAAGTGAACCAGGCTCTCGACCATTCTGGTACATTAAACATTTTCTCCCCACGAATGATATTCATATGTGATTCAAGAGATATGATTGGACATTTGTCAGCCGCAGAAAACTGAACCAAATCTGATTCCAGTTCCTGTAACTTTATCCGTACTTCTCTGTTCTCTGGTAACACAGAGGCGATAACGAGGGCCTCAGTAGTATCCATCTTGAGTCATTTTGTTTTAGTAATGTTGCCAAACTCTATATTTATATATTTCATTTCCTATAACCCACTAATGCTTCTGGAAAAAATGGCCACTGAACAAAGCGAGACGAGTCTGAAGCTTGAAATGTCCTTCATTCAGGACCTAATAGCACCTCAGCTGGCAGTTCATTCCCTGCTTTGTCCTGATGAATGGATTACACACACACACACACACAGACACACAGACACACACACACACACACACACACACACACACACACACACACACACACACACACAAACACACAAAGGTCTATCTCAGCATGATTACCATCAGCAAGCTCCCGGCCAAGAGAAAGTCATAAAATACACTCACCTATCACTTCACTCACACACACACACACACACACACACACACACACACACACACACACACACACACAGTCTAACATCCGTTTCCAATTTCATAAATTCTGTTCTTATCATGCCATCTCAGTCCATACTCTTGTCACAGTGCACATAAACACAACCCTGTGCCCATCCTCAGTGTCATCCACACACACACACACACACACACACACACACACACACACACACACACACACACACACACACACACACACACACACACACACACACACACAAACCACCTGTGCCATTCATCCATTGCCTCTCGTCACTGAATAACCCCAACTGGTCGATTGTATTGACCGCTATCACACTATAATGCATGTTTCTTAATTAAAATCTGCCTCAGCACTTTAAATCCAGTCCAATACGGTCAGATGAATTGTGTCTGTCTGTGTGTTTGAGTGTGTAAATGTGTCTGTGTATGTGCAGACTGACTGAGAGATAGATAGATGTAATATAGCATGCAGGAATGACGTTGTGTATTATTATTCAGCAAGAATGAGAGACAGAAAGAAAGAGTGTGTGTGTGTGCGTGTGTGCGTGTGTGTTTGTGTGCGTGCGTGCGTGTGTGTGTGTGTGCATGTGCACAACTTGTGATTAAAAGCCTTTGTCTAAGCCTGTGCTGTTAGATCAATAGTAGATTTGAGTCAGACAGAAAAAACAATACTATGAGGTAGTGTGCAATGGATGGATGGAAAACAGTAAGATCTCATAAAGCGTTTGGAAGCATTTCGAAAATAGAAACGTAAATGATTAGATAAATAGGAGCAGGAAAAGGACAAAGAAAAGGAGGAAGGGAGCTGTCAAAAGAACCAGAATAGAGCAGGGGTCACTAATAGACAGACCAGAGCCTTTAACCAAGAACCGACAAACTCTTATATGTTTATTCTTCTCATGGACAGTTCAAAACCAGTATATCTCATGTGTTCAGAGACACATGAGATATACTCATGTGTCTCTGAACACATGAGTACTTTGATCGCTAGCTCAACAAAGCTACGGTGCAGACAAGATGTGTGTTCATGTTTGTAAGTTAGATAAGAAGGAGGCTTTAGCAGGAAAGCTAATGTGGTGTGTTGTGTAGCAGGCTGCTGTCTGGCTCAGTGTGACTGTCTGCCTAATAACGCTGACACTACGGCTTTATGTAATATTTGGATTGCCATGTGGAAATAAGGTCTCCATCTACGTAGATCAAAATAAAATGCAACACTAGGGATCACCACCATGAAACCCAAAAATAAATAAAGAGTATAAATATCTCCATGCTATTTAAGCGAGCTAAGTGTAGCCCAAAGTGGGTGGGAATACAAATGCGTTTCCCAGATCGACTGTCACTCATTAGCGACCCATTTTGTTTCTGCACTGCTTCTCCTTAAAAGCCAAATCTGAAAAATAAATACGAGGCCTTGACCATTGTGGCCATACTGTACATATCTAGATGGTAGTCAAAGTTAAAGGCGTGTTGGAGGGAACAATTAAAAGAAAAGTAGAAAGTGAGACACACTAAAGTTGTTCATACTTTTCCCAGAGGGGAGGAGTGACCTGCTTACAGAGTTTGATTAATTGATTTAACGTTTTAATTTCCTGCTTTGTTTTTTTCTTCTTTTCTCTTTTAGATTCCATTGATGATTTGAACAACCCCATGAGGCAGACACGATATTGAGGACATTGCACCAAAGAGTGTCTGGAGTCTTCAAGACAGACAGCACAAGCAGACCTGTTTGCAGAGGTATAAGTCTGCCAATGAGTCGTATCTTCTCCACCTCAAACAATCTTATCACGCAGGGACAGCACCCAGGCAGCCTTTAGAAAGAATAAAAACTCCCTCTCCCTCTCCGACAACCCCCTCCTCTTGTCCTTTTATCTCCAACATGTTCCTGAACCTTCGCCATGTGCTTGTGTGATAGGGATGGACATCAGTGGCGTCTGCATGGGGGAGGATGATCAAAAGGGCGTGGACACGTGTGTGTGAGATCAGTGACAGAACGGCTGTGTCCTCAAACAACTTCTCTGAGCTGACAGGCGTTTGACTAACTGATATGACTGTCCTCCCAAGAAAAAACAACAGCGCCAGCCGTCTCAGTAAATGCCACAAAACAGCATCTGTTTATGCGAAAGCAACTAAGCCTATAGCGGCTGTAGAATCAGGTCTTTAAGACAAGAGACCACTGTTTGTTTCGCATTTCCTAGTGTTGTTGTTTTTCTGAAGCACGACCGTGACCGTTCCCTTCCCCTAACCACCTGGTAATTAACAATGAAAATCCCAAATCCCGAGCCTAAACTTGACCAAACTTTACCAGAGTGTTACCAAATCATTAAAGTGCAATGATGCCTTGTAATGATTAAACCTGTTTGTTTTCCAACACTGATGTGTCACGGTTTTGCAAGGCAGTGACAAATGATGTCGTTCTGCCGATTGCGGTGTCACAACAAGAAACCCCACAATATATTTTGTTGAATAGATTTTATTGACAAAGTTGACGACATGCCTACAGACTGACAACATCAAGAGGGGAAATAAGGTGGGCTCGTCGAGGACATGCACGCCAATGTGTTTCAAAATGCATTGAGCACTATTTGTTGCATGAACACTGAATAAAGTGACTCACGGTTATGTGAGATGGTCACGTCCATCCCTTCTCTACATTTCTTTTTTTTGTCTGTCTTTCCATCTGTTGGTATCTGTGAGTGCCAGCATAATACATTAATCATTTAGAGCAACTCATTATACATTCCCAGGCCTGAACTGTTCGGCTTGCAGCTGCACTTTCTCAGTGTGTGTGTGTGTGTGTGTGTGTGTGTGTGTGTGTGTGTGTGTGTGTGTGTGTGTGTGTGTGTGCACACATGCATGCAGGCATGTGTGTATGTGTGTCAATGTAAACTGTCTATATGCATGTGTCTGGTTGTTTGCATGTTTATCTAAGCGTGTTTGTATTTGTGTGTGTGTGTGTGTGTGTGTGTGTGTGTGTGTGTGTGTGTGTGTGTGTGTGTGTGTGTGTGTGTGTGTGTGTGTGTGTGTGTGTGTGTGTGTGTGTGTCCAGGTGTGTGCTTCTTGCCTGTAGCCTCTCTGCTGCTCTTGCTCTGCTCTCATGGTTAATGCATGGGGAGAGAGAATCCCCGTCCCTCCAGCTCTCTCCCCTTCTTCCTCCCCCATACCACCCTACTTCCCTGAATAGACCCGATCCCCACCGTACATGCAGAAAGATAACTCCCATTCCTCCCCCATTTCTGCTGCACACCTCAGAAGACGAGTCAGAAAAGCAAAGAGAGAGGGAGAGAAAGAAAGAAAGAGTTAAGGTGAGAGAGAAAGGGAAAGAAGATAAGACGGGAAAAAGATGGGGAGGAGGGGGCGATACGGAGACATGAGGGCATTTACTCTAGGTAAGGTGAGGAGAGGGAGTAAAAGGAGATACAACAGAGGGGAGAAAAGCCTTCTTTAGAAAAGACGGCAAGAAGAATCCTCAGATGTCTGGTCAAAATTGATATTATAACAAATACTGAGGTTGGAATGGCTGACAAAGTTCTGTGCTTCAGACTCTCTTCCTCACACTTCCCAAGTACAAAAATAAAAGGTAGGGCAGTCTTGGTTCTAGGCCAGTGAAAAACTCTAACCAAAAGTTCAGTTTGGATAGCAGAACCTGGAACTGATGTAATCCAATATAACACAACTGGTCATGATCTGTTTGTAACTGCGACTCGGTGGTGGGGGCCTCGCGACGCTGGAAGTCGCAAGAAGAAGTGACTGGACATTTCAAAGTGGGAGAGAAGACCCTGAAAAAAACTAACGGTTTACGACATCTTTTTTTATATTAGCACAGTATTATTTTTATGTCAATAGGATAATTTATATGTAGGGATAGTCAAAACCACGTGATAAAAGTCCATGTTCCTCTCAAAACATAAAAAAAAACGTATTCTTTTAAAAATATAGACCTTCTCAAGTATTTAAAATCTCACACTGTGACATGTTTAAGCATGATTTTACTTGAAAACACAAACACCTGAATGTACAGTCCAATCAGGTTTTGTTTTCTATTTCTGTCTCTCCAGTAGCTTCCTCTGCCAGGCGGGCTTTAACCAGCGGCAGGTTGGAGAAGCAGAACCGACACACACACACACATCTATCATGATATTTCTGTTGGGCTGTATTCAGAGATAATCCTAAACTGGCCGTACAGTGACACACACACACACACACAACGACACCGACACCGTTCCCATAACCCATATCTGCTATTGAGTGGGAAATATATTCCACGACAATGGAGATAGAAGCTGACAAGCATGGCATTTGGCAGATGCTTCCCTCCAATGCTGCTCACTCTACTATGAGTGTCAGTGGCAACTCAAAAAGCCCCAGTCGGAAGCAGGCCAGCTTGAGTCAAATCTGTTTGCATTATTTTCAAGTCCCATCCCTGCTCTGAGGAATCTCATTAGGGAAGAATACAAAGATATAGAGGGAACGCGCTACTTTTTTTCATCAAAAACACAGTTCACAGTTTGTCATTGATATTCAGAGCATCAATATGGCAGCAAACAGCACTGTGCTATGTGCTGGAGTTGTCTACCTGAACAGAGAATGAAGTCACTCTCCCTCTGTGTGTGTTGTAATCCGAGCTCTCTCTGTGCTCAGAGGAAGCTGATTACAGCTTTGCCGTGGAAGCGCCGGTTTTGGCAACAAAAGTGAGGCGGTGAGGCTTAAAAAAAAGATTGTGGTCGAGGTTTGTGACGTAAAATGTGTTTGTTTGTTTCTTTCTTTATTAGGTAACTGCTGTTATTAAACTCCATAAAGTCGGGTGAAATAAGTCACTGACTTGGTTCCACACGGGAACAGCAGTCTTCGGGGTGACCCATCCAACCATCTCACTCTTCCCACTACGTCAGATGATCTGAATGTCTAATGGTGACGAAGATGGGTTTCCCTTGGCGTTAGTTGAAAGCATAGTGCATCCAATACAGACGCTCAGGGGTCACCTAGTGCGTCTGCATCAGGCTAGTGAGAAACACAGGCAGCGATGACAGTCTCCCATTGTTTAGATAATTTGTTTCGTTGCGTCTGAAGCATCTGAGGTCTCCCTGGAAATAGGAACATAAAGTAATCATTTCTAGGAATTAGCATTCAAATGCATAATATCTCAAAACAACAGACTCAATGACTAGGCAGGAGTAAACTGAGTCAGCTATGTGAAGATATAAAGAGACAGAAGGTGAATGTTCTCATCTAGAAACTTGATGAGTTATAGTCAAGTTGTGCCTGATTCAGTTTGTTCTGTGTTCTCTGTTGTGTTTGTTTCTGTGTTTCAATGAGTAGTTTGTGTCCCCTGGTGACCCTCGTAATGCTGCCGCCTTCACAGTGTCTCCCAGCATGCCCACGGAGCTTCGCACAGGGAAACATACAGCAAAAATATATATACAGCGGCATTCACACGCATTATAGACACGGTGACCTTCCCCGTGGATCGCCCGGTTTTCCGCGATGGCAGTCGTGTTCGCTTGACAAGGTGTGAAAACTATTAAATGACAAGGAGTGAGACAAAAAGGGAGGGAGAAGTATAAAGGTGTCAGGAAGGAAAGGAGGAAAGGAGAATAGTATACAAAATTAAGTGAGAGCTCAGAGTGAGGCTGGGGAGGAAAAAGGGGAAATAAACAAATGTCAAGTGAAGTGGAGTTTTTTTCAAACAAGTAAGTGCTTCTGTGAGACTAATTGAAAAAAAAGCAGGGCAGTAACACAGAGTTAGAAGTGTTATTCCTGCTGGGGCTGCTCATAGTCGGAAAGAGTCAAAGATGAACGTCTCTCACACAATTGTGTAATGACTATTTAAAGTCGGGTCATGCTCTGCAGCAGGGCTCTGGGATTCTGTCAGCCGATGAATTCAACCTATTGGTCAGTGATGACATCTTGGACATTAACTGTTCTAAAGAGATGAATTAAGGTTCCCTGTGCACGACGGAGCTGTTGACGGTACACGGTTTGAGATACTGTGAGATGTATGTGAAGCTATATGAACTGTGTTAACAAAATCACATTTTGCTTTTGTTGTGATGCACTTTTGTTATTAAATTGATCCATGGATAATGTGAAAAGACTTATAAAAAGAGTACCTAAATAATTGGTAGGAATGTTTTAGGAGTATGGATGTCAGTTTTGGTTAATTTTGCTTGCGATAGACCGACATCCATTAACCGGTTAATTGTTAAGATAAAAAAAAAGAAAAAAAAACGTAAAAAGAAGTGAAAAACAAGAAGTGCTTTCCTTTTACTCAGGCCATTCCTTTGGCTCAGCTTTGGCGCCACATTTTAGAGCACTATACACATTTAGAGGTGCCGAAATTTTAATGTTGTTGTGTTGTAAATGCCTTTCCTTCTGTTCTCGGTTTATTGCCACATTTTGATCTGGTCATCTGTGGCTGATCTGATCGATCAGTTGTCAGCTGATATCCATTCTAAATCATGTGATCGTGGTCTTTATAAAGGCCGATCAGATGAAGAATCCATTCTCAATTGAAACGTTTTAAATACTTATTTGCCTGCTTTCTCTCATGCTCTGTAGTTCCCTCAGAGAGCGACACAGCTGGGCACACACACACACACACACACACACACAAGTGTGTGCATGTATGCGCGACCCGTGGCACCGGGCCCAATATGTGTGTGTGCCCAGCTGTTTCACACACACACACACACACACACACACACACACACACACACACACACACACACATCGCCGAGCTCGCCACGGTGCATCATGTCTCAACATCATTCAACATGGGCGCCAAAGCTTCCTTTCGGCACCCATGTTGAATTAGCATATAGACCGTAAAATTCATCTATAGACGGCTCGGAAATATTCTCTGTGGATAACCGATGGTGTGAGCTAGGGAGCTACGCTAGCAAACTTATCTTCTGCTTTTAGTGCTCCGACCCATGAGTCAGCCTTCTCATGATTTGAGAATTGTTAACATTAAATGATAGCTTTACCTGGCTAGAGCAGAGCCAGGCTATCTAAATTAGATCATACCAGCTAATACTGCATGATGAATTCAAAGGTTCAAGGGTGCTCAAGGTCAGGGCAAAATGTCCCTCCTTCATATACAGTACAGTTAAAATACATATATATGAAAACACAACACTGGCTGAAACATCAGGTGCGGAAAAAAGGAGGAGATTAAAGAAAAACGTGGCAGTAGAGCGCTGAACACTGGTGTGGCCTTGGATGGAACGACTTTGGGGGGAAGCCAAAGCTGCTAGTGTTTGGTAATTAACCAAATTAATCACTTTTAACCAAATTATTTTTTTCATTGAGTCGCTCTCTGTTAGTATACTGAACAAGGAGATATGGGCTTTGGTACTCCTTTACAGCAAATGTGAGTCCATACAGAGTGTGTTCTGTACGTGCACTCTGTCATGCTGCATCACAATGCATGTGAAGATGTGTGTTAGTTCCCTCATATGTATACTCTGCATGTGCCTCAGTGTGTGTGTGTGTGTGTGTGTGTGTGCGCGCGTGCGTGTGCGTGTTCATCTCCACTGAGCTGTCAGTGCATCTGGAGGCTTTCAAATAGGATTTCTGCTGCTTGGTGGAGGTTTATGCCGGCGCAGGGGCTTTTGATTCGCCGCTCACTCACGGACAGCAATGCATGACAGACTGCTTCCTCTACCGCAGCAAAGGAGAGAGGGGAAGAGGGGAGAGACTGAAGAGGAGCAGATGGAGGAAGTGAGAGGCAGACATAATGGAGGACAAAGTGGATAAAAGGTAGAGAGGAGGAAGGAAGAAATATGGACCAAAAATGGCAAGAATGAGGAGAAGAAGGGAAAGACGGAGGATGACGGACAGAAAGAAAGAAAAAGTCTGCACGCTGCCGATTCTTTGGCGAAGAGGGAGAAAGGGATATTTCCAACACTGCTTGGAAAACGCTTTACCCACATTTCAGCAAAGTTGAGAGGTGATTACCTTCAGCACTTAAAATAAAACTTAATTGCATGTCAGGATTCAGGCAATCGCTTTAAATTCTCACTGGCAGCATCCTCCCGCTAATGACTAATATAAGCCATTTGCGACTGCTTTTAATGTCTGCAATATGATTCCACCTAAGCCAGTGTTTCTGCATCTCAATTAGGATTACTTTTATTGGTAGGAAGCTTGCAGTCGGTTCAAACCGTGTGAATGAGATTGCCAATAATAATTAGCAGTTGAAGAAGAACAGTTCTTTTTTGGAACTCGGCTTCGGCTGGGGGAGCTGTCCTGCAGCTGTTGAGTCCTCCGGAGCCATTTAGTTAGTAACTTACAATATGATGACGTTTTGTGGGGAAGCTCGTCCAAATACAACTGTAAAAGATTTATTTCTATTGTAGTACATCACAGAGAGATATTCTTTGGGAGGAGAAATCGTGGTTATAAATATTTTTTTAAATGAACTCCAATTTGTATTCTATAGGCCTCCTGGAAGCCCTTATAAATAAAGTTAGTTTAACTTATTTTTACATGAAGTTTGTTCTGAAAAATTACATAAAGGGGCAGCAGTTGGCACTCAAGAAAGGCGAGAGACAATGGAGCAGTGATGAGCTGACATCAGCCACTATGTTTATCTCAGTATAGCTGTCTGAATTATGATCATTATCTTCTGGTCTGCGGTGATGAAAATATACCCTCTCATCGAGGTCAATGCGGTCGCCTTCGTCATTAAAGAGGAAACCTTCATTGTTTTTGGTCCTTATTAGCGAAACTGCCATCAGGGTGACAAATATATTACGTCGTAAGCGGAACAAATGTAAGAGGTAATTACCAAAGTGTCATTCCTGTATGTAACCTGTGTCATTAGCAATATTATTTTGATCATTATCATCAGCAGGACTGCTATCAGGAAAAGGAAAGCCAGCATTGGGGATACACACACTCTCTTGAACATTAGGGTTTAAATAAGCTGTACAAGAGTATTATTTCCATGTAGATTACTTTTGGGGTTGCATAAGGCATGGTTCTCAACCTTTTTTCAGTGAAGTACCCCCTGTGAAATATTTTGTTCAGCCGAGTACCCCCTGACCAGTGCAAAGCATTTTTGGTTGAAAAAAAGATGTAATACACAGCGCTGTGCCATCAGTGTCTGATATAGAATATTCAGTTTCTGAACTTACACTTATAGTTTATTGAATATTAAATCTCACGTGCCCCCATTTGAGAACCACTGGCATAAGGCATCAGTAAATAACCTTTGTAAAGTTCTGCACTGGGTTGCACCAGCTATGCGTAAGTTCAAACATAGTTTGAACATAATTTCTAACTTAAGTAAGTTTTCTTACAATTGATCCAATCATATGATAATAAATCAATATTTTACTGTAGGATCCTACAAAACATGGATGGTTCAGATCAACCTAATTAAAATGCTTCGTCCTATGTGATGTCACTATTTGTTGTTGTTTGGTGATTAACATTGAGGTGAACTGTACACCCAAGCTCGACAGAAAACTTATGTTTGGCTGGTGCAACAGGCTACTGGTAATGAGGATTATATAGCTTTTTGCAATTGTGTGCATGTGTGTGTGTGTGTGTGTGTGTGTGTGTGTGTGTGTGTGTGTGTGTGTGTGTGTGTGTGTGTGTGTGTGTGTGTGTGTGTGTGTGTGTGTGTGACCTACAACTGAGAGGTTTAATTAGCCGTGATGAAATAATGCAATAGCTCAAAAGGGAAATGGGCTGGAATGTTCTCCATGTCAGACCTCGGCGGTGGAGGTAACGGGCTGTTGTCTGCGGTCCTATCGTTGTAAATCCGTCTATATCCGTGTCCCTGTCTATCACCTCTGCCTTTCTTAAACCTGGTTGCCTCCTTTTTTTCTCTGCCTTCTTTGGATTTCTTCTTTTGCTGTCTCTGTCTCTGTCAGTGTCTATGCTGTGTTCTCGCACTGTAACACCTTTTTCTCTGGTAGTCTCTTTTGTATTCATTCACACAAAGTTGGAGAAGTCACAGTGCAAATCAAGCAGTGAGAGAGAGAGAGAGAGAGAGAGAGAGAGAGAGAGAGAGAGAGAGAGAGAGAGAGAGAGAGAGAGAGAGAGAGAGAAAAGGAACACCGTGACTAATATGGCAGCGCTGACAACAAGACATATTACTAACATTACATTCACATGTTTTGGACGACATGTAACGCTGTCTGCTGTTCATTTTATGTGTTTAATTAATCAACCTATAAAGTCACTGAATTTATACCTGCAAAATATACAATGAAAATGGGTTTAATTTGGTTTCCCTAAGCAACTAAAATAGGAAAGAAGACAGTTCTCCCAAGAAAAACAAAACGCATCAGTTGTTTCGGAACATGGAATCGCGACGCTTGTGTGTTGGGAGCAAAGAAGGAAATCCGGTGACGTACTGTAATTCTAGGTCAAATTTGGGTCAAAATAATGTTTTTCCATACCAAACGTTATCAACGTTAGTTTCTTTGAAATGTTCCTCAACTTTAAATACATGTTATTTTTATAATCAGAATGAAGAAGATCCTTTAACTTTAATCAAGTACTAATTTTAACCCACATTTGTTGTCTGTGCAAAAACCTAACCTTGTTGGCAGCATGTCAGCTAGAAAACCTAATATTTTACATTTTAGACCAGGGGCATAACTTCCTACCGCCCTAACTTCCGGCTCCATCATCTTCAAACTCAGCCTTCACTTTGATCTCAATGACACATCTGTAAAGGTGTTGTGGCTGCATCTTGTTCGGTTGTGACAAGATCGATCCACAGACAGAAATGCAAAAACCTCAAAACCACTTCTGAGGAAGTTCCAGCCACAGTAGGTGTTTTTTCCCTGATGAGAGACACTCACAACACACACACACACACACACACACACACACACACACACACACACACACACACACACACACACACACACACACACACACACACACTAACACATAGACTCACAAGGTGAAAATCATACCAGCCACTTGATGTCTGGGCTGGTAATGACAGCATTGTGATGATAATGATGATAATATGAATGCAAAAAAATTAAAATGGCCACATTTCCGTTATCAATTAAACTCAACGAAGTCGCACATGGCATCAATAGTGTGTTCGAGAGGCAGGAGGTCCGATTTGAGAGGAGGGAACATAAAAGCACAACCTGCAGATTTCTCAGGAAACTAATTAATCCAGCACACTCACAGACACCCATTTCTATTAGCAGCCCTGTGTGCACACAGAGTCTAAAACTTATACACAGTCTGCTGAACAACAGACAGGTTGGGAGGAAGACGCTGCCAGACGGCTTAGATGACGAACGCTATGGCCTTTACAAACGGTAATATAGAGATAGATGCATGGGAGAAATACCAAGTTGGTGTCAATTGCAGTAAATATCATCAAACATTCATAAACTTTGCTATACAGTATTGTTCTTCTTGGTTGTTGTTTTTTTGTTCATTGGCATCAACTGTAAACTTCTGGTTAGGGCAGCTGTGTCATTTCCTAGGAGCAGGTGCAATCAACCTATGTATATAAAAGCACCCAATTGTTGTCTATTTGACCACTTTCATTCCATTCAACTGCGTAATGTTTAACTGCTACGATACAAACCCCATGAGACATTTTACATTTTGCAGTGTGAAGTATTGTCTGGTACACAGACAGGAAGTGATGTGGCTAAAGTTTATGAGGAAAGAAATTGTTGCTTTTGTGGAATAAAAATAGCTTTTAGTTTGAGATTATGTCATTAGCTTCTATTCTTCTGCGTTATAAATGAAAACGTAGAGAGTAAAAACATTGTGCACAATGTGTAGAGTAGCAAAGGTTACTCTGTAATAATCATGTACAGTTGTTTTAAAGAACATCTGGAAAAGTGACAAGCTGCAGCCTCCCAGACATCATGTTTTATGCTTAGTCTTCCGATATGAACCGCCAAAGCATCAGCATCCATCCCAGGTGTACTTTTTCAAGGATTGAATAACTATAAACGAGTCGCAAATACATGCAGTGTGGGTGTTTCAATATCCCTCATGTATATTCATGAGAGCTGCAACACTCAGGGTTTGTCCTTTTAAGGTGCTAAACAGACAACGCCAGCACAAATGAATCCATCAAATGAAAACAGGTTAATCTGTTCCAAGATGCTACTTATCCATTGTAGAACGGAAAATGCTACTTGTAATTCTGCAATTGAGTTGTAACACAGATCATTCTAGACTCAAAAATTGAAGTATTATTTTTAAAGAAAATGATGTGCTCAATAATGATGATGGAAATAACCCTTATTGAAGTACAGTGACAGCATTTCCTTCAACACCATAGAATCCAGCTGATGATCTGGATTTTTCAATCAATCCTATTTTGTAAGAACATTTTCGCTCAAAACTACTAATATGAACCTCAAAGTGGCGCTAGAGGAAAGGTGTGGGGGTCAGTCAGTCAGTAGGATTCATCCTCTCTGCACCCTGGATATCTGTACCAAATGTCAGGGCAATCCATCCAGTTGATATTCTCCGTCTGGACCAAAGCAAGTGGCCTGAACAACTGACAGAACAACATGTCCATCTATAGAGCTGCTAGCGTGGCAGAAAAACCTGTCTAAGTGACTATGTGCAATTTGATGAAGGATTTTTTTTTTTAAAGACTTTTCCTCCAATAAAAGTGACATGCAATAAAGAGCCAACAAAAAAAATGACTGACTGTGATTTAGAATCAATGTGTGCAGGCGTTACTCTTTTCATCAATGATTATTTCCTGGACCCTTACACCTACATGGGATGTGTGTAACTATGTTCCTTTGAATATTTAGATGGTTTATCTATCTGTTCTATATTTTTGTATTTTGTTTCCATGAACATGGCCGGATCACTAAATCAACTTTATATATTTAGCATCCGGAGCTGCAGTCATTACAAATGTCTTAAATACACAGTGCTAACAGTGGTTAGCTGCTAACAAATATATTATTGCAAATGTATGCAAGGACAGTTGGAAGAGCACCAGGCTTTTGAAGCCAATTTGGCATAGTGGCCAGACCTTTTTCCCATTGACTTACATTGGGAAACAGACGTTTGTGAATTAGTGGATTTTTTTTTTAAACCTAACTCCCCAGTACGAACACTTAAATAGCCTTTTTATTTGTTTAGATCCTAACATTTGTAATAGCCAAATCCAGAATTGTTCATGTGAGTAAGCCGAGACCTCGCGGCTGGGAGGTGAAGTTAAACGCTAGTGCACTTGCTATATGGGCCCATGAATGCAGAAGTTAAGGGTTGTTTCCAGGGCCGGCGATTGCTATAGGCGAACTAGGCGACTGCCTAGGGCGACAAATGGGTTGGGGGCGCCCTCACAGCGCACATGTCAGCACTGTGAGCAATTCGCGAACACGCGACCGGGGGTGGCGCTGGCTCCCGCGAGCAGGGAGCCAGCATCAAGTACAGAGAGACACGCATATTGAGAAACGGGCGCTGTAAACATCTTAACGCTGATTGGCCAAGACACGTCACATCAAAGATGTTCTATTACGGAGATGACAACAACTCGGCCAAAAATCTGATTTTTTTTTGTCGAGAAAACGGGACGCTGATTGGCCAAGACGCGACACGTCACATCAAAGATCTTCTATTACAAAGATGGCTCACTCCACAAAAAAAATCGTTTGTGCGGTCTGAAAAATCTATTGCGCGGCCACTTTGACTGGTTTTAACTATCTGGAGCACAGGGACGAAAAAGAAAAAAGAAAGAAGAGGAAAAGAAAGTCAAGTATAGAGGTAAGTTTTCTCATCTCAGCCATTAAGGTGTCAAACAAAATACATTTAGTATTGTGCATCACCTAATATTGGACGTTTCATCGCTGTCACTTAGGCTAGCTACAGCTAGCTAGCAACTGTTACTTTGCTAATTTGCTACGTAGGCTATTACTAGCAAACGTAACTTCACTGATAACCTACATGGATGTACATGTCAGAAGACCAGTATCTGGATAACGTGTGCTAGTTATGAAAAGTACAGTTGCTGTCTACATTCATTATAAATGGCATAAGTTCTGTTTAGTGAATTCACAACTAGCAGGTGCATACACACACAGTAACCATTTTGGGGATAGTGGTGGTGTTCACCCTTCTGTACAGTTCTTCCCCAGGAATATACTAAAATGTATATGTGTTTTTTGTTTTGTTTTATTTTTATTTTTTATTTTTGTTTTAAATTGGCCAGATGCACTCAGGCAATGTTTTCAGAGGCCGGCACCTGCTGGAGAAAGGACGCCTGATTCGCCTCCCTCTGAACTTTGTAAGTAGCCTACACAACTAGTACTATTGTTGCTGTTTTTGGTTATTGTTATTATTATTATCAATTATTACTTTCATAATCACATCACATTAATACTACTAATTGTAATCAGTAGCATTATTTAGCCTTGTAGCAGTGGTGGCAGTAATTGTAATTTATCTACTACAAGTTACATGGTCAGATAAAATGTATTTGTACAATGCAACTATGTGGTAAGATGATAGAAATGACCAAATGCAATTGTGTAACGAACAGCATGGATGAACTCTGTGTTTAAATACAGCTGCAGGAGAAGGGACATCCAGTAGTACTCAATCTGTACTTAACCTGTCAAACCTGTCAAACCTTGTTAACCATAGTCATTCCCTATACAGCTTGTATCATGTTTTGAGATTTGTTCAATAAACATATTTGAAAAAAAAAGTGTTTTGCACAGTTTATGGAGTTAATTTAATCCTAACTTTGAGTGTGTAATAAATTATTTAAAATAATAAAAAAGAAAATGTTCTGAAACTATTCTGGTGTTTGTTGTCCATGCACCATTTATTGTTGAACTGCAATGTGGAATAGTAGAATTATAAGTGGGTGAAAAACTGCTATGCAAAGTAAAGCAGTTAAGTTAATATAGGTCTCTTCAGTGATGTAAAGTATTGTGTGTGTCTGTGGGGGGCGCAAAACTCAATCTCGCCTAGGGCAACCAAAGGGCTAGAGCCGGCCCTGGTTGTTTCATACCAAGGAAGTCAACCTTTTTTGGCTACACGCACCACTGAGCAAATTTCATTGAAATAAATGTACAATACAATATAATACTATGATCTGCAGTAAATATATATATATATATATATATATATATATATATATATATATATATATATATATATATATATACACATACACACATATATATATATATATATATTGATCAATTAATACCCTGAAAGCCACGTTTCCTGAATGCCACTCTTCCTGATTCAGAAACATCGACTATAATCACTCTGATCCTCATCTTTGGCCTTATAATTGGTGTCACTCTCCTGATTTAGTCTTCCAAATGTTATCTGATGCAGGAGGTGTCAGAACGTAACAAGATATGGAGCTGGCAGTGCTTATTAGATTACCAGGACAGAGTGTGCCATCGACTAAATACAATAATGATCTGTTATTCTAGACAGAACAGGGGAGTAGACCCTCAACACACAACTGTACAGTAACTGTGCTATTAAGATCACATTTTAACCGACTTTTTAGTTATCTTATTTCCATTGCTGTCCTCTACCTCTTAGGAGATTTGTATTTTCTTCAATCAAGTTTTGTTTCAACATGAAGAAGACATTTGATTTTGATGGCATGGGGGGACTACATGTGTGTCTTTGTGCTTGTTAAATAGTCGTAATGAAAGATACCTGACCTATTTATACTGTATGCAATCATCTCTTTGGCTTGCCAGGCCAAGTCTGCTAAATGTTATCTGATCCAAATGGAATCAGAGAGTAGTACGACAGATATGGAGCCTGGCACTGGCTATTAGATTACCAGGACATGCAGTACATTGATTAGCTGTGATAATAATGGATAATGTTCAGTAAGTAAGTATTAATCCATAGCTGCAGACACAACCAGGCTGGAGCTCTGCCCCACAGAGTTGAGGGAAGGAGATATGCAGGGTGTCCTCTGAAAACAAAACAACATCCCCAAAACAAGTTTAACAGTTCATGTTTCTGTTCAGATGATTGTAAAACTAGTGAAGAAAACAAGCATACATGGCATGCTAATGTGTATTAATCTCATACAGCCGTGGGGCTAAGACCCCTTAACGGCATCACAGAGCAACACGGTTTGCAGGGTGGTACTGTTTACGAGATTATCAGGATTAAGAGAACATTGATTAGCATGGACAATAATGGAAAATATAGTGAATGTTAATAGGAGTAGAGAGCTAATCCATAATTCATGGCACAAAGATGATGGCCGGACCAGTGTATTAATTTATACAAGATGGTGGAGTTGAGAGTGAAATGCAGCAGAGCTTTGTGTGCAATGTACATTTGTGTGCGTTTCAAACTTTTAAATCACTTATGTTTTCGTAAAATGTTCAATTACATAAACACAGAGTACTTGTGTTAACATTGACTGCAAATTGTTTTAACGTTTTCTGGAAACTAACATCATTATTCTCCTGCATGGAGTCTGGTGTCCAAAGCAAACTATTGGCACTGTGTTTAAATTGCGCAAAATCAAGCGCTCCTGTTTGACAGGTGTCTGCCATGACTGCTTCATTACTAGACGCTTAGCGGACGTAGTATTGACAACGAGAAAGGATGGGAGGGACGGGATATGTTGTTGTTTTTTTGTTTAATAAATAAAAAGTTTAAATCCCTCATAAAGAGACGATGTGCCAGAGAGCGTGGGACGTAACTCTATTGTAATATCAGAGCCAGTTAATCTGCAAAATACCACTAATTAAAATAAAAATACAAATAGCACCTCTAATTACCAGCACCATATATCAGTGTCGTTATTAGTCTTTTACTATCGTTTGGCAGTGGATGCAAATGTGTTAGCATGGGCCGTCAGGGTGAATGATGCATCAGGTACACTTGGATGACTCTGGTGCCAATGTGCTCCCCCACAAAAGCAAATGAAAAATGAGACACAACAACACAACCGCAGTTGTTTGTTTAATCCAGCAGAGTGTTTATCGTGCTGTCTGCCAATGATATGCCCCTGGACCTGACATCAGTGGGAATCAATGGGTGCCAGCATGGCTAATATATTAGACGTGGCCTCGTGCTTCTGGTTGTGTTTGCTGTCTAAAGTCTGTCCCGTCTGCCCATGAGAGGCTGAGGTTTGATATTTGTCACCCGACGCTGACGTCGGGGCTGATGGTTTGAACCCGTCACCAAAGAAAACGTCAACCTCCTCTCAATCAAAGAAGGCCTCTTAACCCCTTCTCTCCTCCTCATCTCTCCATCCTATCTGAATAACTTTAGTCGCATTCATTTGACTTCTCAGTTTCTTTTCCCTCCATCTCTGTCTGAATGCTTCCTGTCTTCACATCCCACCTGTGAGGAGTACAATGAACTCGAACACACACACACACACACACACACACACACACACACTGTCACGACCCGTGTGTCTTGCCTCGGCACATTAATAGAGATTCTGTCAGCGCCTCAGGAAGGAATTACTGCCACTTGCCGAGCCCTTACACTCACTGTCTATCACAAATACAGACAAAGACCTACAGTACAAAGTCGCACATAAACGACACACAAACACCTCTATGGTTTATTTTCTCTCACTCCTCTTCTAATGAATGCATTTTAAAATATTTACTCTTTCACATACATTGATAAATGTATTAATAGTCCAACCTTACCGTTCAGCTTTTTCTCAGCTTTTCACAATGACATAAGAAGATTTCTTCGGAGGGAAGAGATATTTAAAAAACAGATTTTTTTTTCTCTCTCTCTCTCTCTCTGACCTCATTTAACTCCCTTGCCTGAAACCATCCCCTCTCACTTCTTCCATCACTTTCTCTGTACTGATTCGTTCACTTTGTTCACTCACTTCCATTCAATCTCATTCATGTCAAAAGTGCGTTATTGGCACGAAAAAACTAAAGTAGCTACAGCCAAAACAAAAGCATCTCTTTCCCTCTCCTCCCTCGCTGGCTCGAGCAACAGGCCAGACAAAATCTTTATCCTGTCTGTCGCTGCTGGACCTGTTTCCAGACTCAAACTTCAGTTAAATGCTTTTGGAATAAACTTCCCCTTGTTGTTTATAATCTCAAACTGAAACATAAATCAACTGTGACTTCAGTCCGCCTACAGGATTACATTATATGCATACCCAAATGCTTAGTCCCTCACTATAAATCAACATTATTTGATTATTGATTCCCTTTACGCCGCCAGTAAACTACAACAATCGTCCCTTGTACCACTAATTTACAGTGACAAAGTAAGGACAAGCATGAGAAAAAAGGAAAATAGCAAACCATTCTGCACACACACACACACACACACACACACACACACACACACACACACACACACACACACACTACCTACCTCAGTGAGGTGCGGGTTGGGGTTGAATCCACACTGGTTACAGACGGTGGCCTTGCACTGGGTGCAGGTGTTGTAGTTGGGTATCGCCGGTGGGTTGGACAGCTCTGTGGTTTTGCACACTGGGCACAGTTTGCTGCTCGGCATCGGTGCGATCTGCGGCACCGAGTAGGGCGAGGTGGGCGTCACGCCGCGATCAGGAGACACAGAGGGAGACCGGCCTGTCCTGGAGCCGCCCGAACCGGTGAAGTCGACTTGGAGGTTTCGACGGGAGGCGTGCTGACCAGGACTTGGCTGACCTCCATGGCCCATCATGCTGGACCCAGCTGGACCGTGACCCATCCCGTGGCCAGACCCTGGGCCATGCCCCATGCCGGGCCCCTGGCTTGACTGCATATGTCGGGGGGTAGTTGGGGTCTCGTGAGTGGCAAGGCGGTAGGGCTCGCCAGCCCTGGACCCTACTCCTCCACCTCCGCCCATCCCTACTCCCATCCCTCCCATACCTCCTCCTCCAATTCCTCCCATTCCACCTCCACCTATTCCTCCCATTCCTCCTCCTCCTCCGTGGCTTCCTTGTTGCATGCCAGGCTTGGGGCTACCCATCGGACTCCTGGAAGAGAGGGACAAAGCAAGTCCTTACAACACGGAAAAGAACATTGGAACAGTTTGACTATTTAATATTGTTCGGAAGATCCTTATTTCATCAAGAGTAACCAGGACATTGTTTTAAAAAGAGAAGTGGTTAATGTTCACGACCTTCACAACACTATAGTTTTTCCCCAGTGTGTATGCGGTCCTGGGGGCTAACATATTGGAGTGTGGCTAATGTTAGTGGCTCTGTCCTGCAACTAGAATCATGTTGTTTCTCTTTCCATTTCTTCTTGATAAGGATGCTAACTTTTTGCTTGGGGCATGTAGCTTTAGCCTCAGTAGTCTTTTAGCACAATATAATGTATGTCGCTATCAACTGCACACACACTACATACAAGATACTGATAAAATACATAACATGCTAACAAGCTTTCTGCTAACAAAAGCCTTCAGCCAACACAATCAACGATTGCAGGCTAGAAATGAGAAGCCTGTTGAAGTCGAACAATGGTTTCAAATGTTCCAAAGAAATGTCTCGCATGACAGCTAGACAGGCTTAGCAATGTTAACTGAAGGGGGCAACTGTAACATGTTTCTCTCTCTTTAGACAGAGAACCAAAATGTTGTATCTACTCTCAAATAAGACAGATTGATTCGCTATTTTGGCAAGTAAACAAACTGTAATGAAACCTTTCTGACTTTCTACTTTCAAAACAGTTTGAGTCTATAAATTAAAAAATGTATTCAACAAATTCATTACTGAATACAATTAGATTAAATTATTGATATTTTTCGGCTGCATGATCAGAGTAAATGTAATATACCCCGTTGGTTGGTGCCACCCCAGTATTAAATGAGGAAAACAAATCTTATTTTATTCAATACATTATTGTAAATGAATAAACACTACAGGAGAAGTCAGCCTGGTAATTGTCACTGTATTCCAACAAATTCAATTATCTTCTCATTGCCAGAGAACCAGCAGCAGAAAATAACATTTAAAAACCAGCAAAAATAATTACTGATTCATTCACCGGTAGCTTCTGAAAGCCATGGAAAGACCACAGGCATCAACAAATGAAAATGGAAAATAACAGGCTGCGGCAAGACCGACCACACACACACACACACAATGTGGAAAAAAAGACAGATGCACACACACCTAGACGATACTCATTGAGCGCACACTTCAGGCAGGAGACACAAACACACAATTGAAGGGAAGCATGTATGCTCCTCCTACTACTTGTCAGGGGTAAGTAAACAAAGTAGTTGGAGATGTAGATGCAGAGACCACAGCCAGGAGTGTGTTCACTTATTGCTGTTGCTGTGTGTGTGTGTGTGTGTGTGTGTGTGTGTGTGTGTGTGTGTGTGTGTGTGTGTGTGTGTGTGTGTGTGTGTGTGTGTGTGTGTGTGTGTGTGTGTGTGTGGTTCCTGCGCGTGCAATTCAAACTGACATTTACGCATGTCACTTTTACGAACCCTTTTACATCACTCTGCGCAGAGTATTGCTGCAAAATGTATTGTGAGCAAAATGGCAGCCTGGGAGGAGACAGAGCGCGAGGAGCGTCTGCTGGCAAAACTTTCCCCTCCAATAGTTTCTTTTTGACAATAAGAGGCACCATTGTATCACTTGATTAAATTGGTTACAATCCTCGTCTTTGCCTCATATTTGGATTGTCCGGGGTGTCACTCGGTTTGCAATCCGCCATGAAACACATCTCAAATATTGTACTTTTTACTCTGCTACATTTCTCTGACAGCTTTAGGGTGTACATTCTAATGTAGTACAAAGCATTGTAATAGTGTTTTGAAGTGCAAATATTACCCCAAATTGTGTTTCTTTAGTGAATAAACAAATGCATGTCGACAGTTTATTTAAATCATGCAAAGGGATGTTTGTCATAGTTTTAGGTTCCCTGTCTATCTCTTGAGACGAAGCATATCTCATGTACAGTATCATGTACGGACACGGATTCATGCCAAAATGGGATCGGATTGTTTCAGCAAGGAGGATTTCTCTCTTCTATTCCACTCTTCGATGAAATAAGTCAGTTAAATGCCTCATATGAGTATTTCTGATCTGCCTGGTTACGTTAAGGCAACCAAAACTACCTGCCGCGGGTCAGAGAAAGATCACCTACATGGTTGAAAGAACTGCAATCTCCAGTGTTGAAGTCCCAAATGGGCCATGGGGATGATAGTCACTATTATATTATTGTACTCTATTGTCTGTGCTGTCATTGATTGAGTGAGTAGGCTCCGTGTATTACCAACTTTGAATGGTTAGTGCACACAAACATTGGAAATGATGATTTACTGTCCTCCAGTGTCCCAATGTTCCAGGCTGCCTCTCCTTTCACTGAGAGATATTCTTGTGGCGGACAGTCTATTTGTATCTTTTTTTCAATTCTTTCTCATTTGTAATCTTTCTCTCTACAAACTTCTTTTCCTCCATCACAGCCCCGTCTCTTTGCTCAATTGCCTCTCTGTCTCTGACTCTCTGTTGTCTTTTCAGTCGCCACTGACCATGGCCTTGCTCCCCCAATGTTCTCTTTTTTCTTTTGTGGAATCTCATCTTTTTTATTATTTTTATTTACGCTCTCGAAAGGGAAGTGAACCTCAGGCTACATGTTTGTCTCTTTTTTTACCGGTCACAGGAACGCTCTCGTTGGTCAAAATCAGAGACTGTAAAACATTGTGTGTTCAAATTCTGTATTCACTCATCCATAGTGACATTGAAACATGTCTAATAGTTCAATACAGTGTTAAACAGTGTCGACAGACATTTTGGTTGCGAAGGTTCACCTGCAGCAAGCATTTCAAGAGGATAAAGTAAAAGCTAACAGTTGGTTTGTGGGACGGGAGTGATGTTTCCATGAGGATTTTACTGACTGCACAGTGCACACCACAAATGTGTATGTACTGTCTCCCCCCAAAAAAAGACAATGCATCCTTCATTCAACAAAAGATAGGCAACAGTACACATTTGCATACCAACACAGGGGGCAACAAATGAAAGACGCGATCACTGTGCACACACGGCAAAGCGCACATCACGTTTAAAGGGGAGAGTGGTGACTCAACAAAAACCTCAAAGCTTCTCTGATTCACCCAGCGGAGACAGTGAAGAAGATGGGATAAGCGACTTAAAGCTGACAGGCAAACTGATGATGGGAAAGGAGGTTGAAAGAGAAAGAGAGAGGCACTCACAGCAAAATTGGTTCGATATTTTGCCATTTTCTTATTCCACGGCTGTGTTAAATACTTGATTCTGATTGGTCAATCACAGCACTGTAATTTCAGTCTTTATTGTAGCTGATTAGTTTAATTGTGATTAGTTTATTTAGTTTTTCTAAGTTTTGTTCCAACCATGATGGGCATTATGTCTGTGGATACTGTGTACTCCATTTTAATTAAGTAACTGTAAAAACTGTTATATATTTGACTCCTTTCATATTTAATCATTCAGACTAGGACTGCGTTTATTAGATGAATTGCTGTTTTGTACTTCCTGTGAATCTTTCCATGCACTTTGTTCCTGGTATGTAGGTCAATGTAAGCTAATGAATTTGATGGCAGCTATACTTTTTTGAATACAGTGTTCTTGTTCCTGTACTAATAATGTTTACTATACCTTTGCTTTGGTCTCACTATTGCTCATCTTGATAAAAAAAAAGTGAGTTCACAGGAAGTGTGTTTAGCAATGTTCTTCATACATGCAAAATACATGGTCTAGTCCTTTTTGGCTCAATTCAGTGCATTAAAAGTGTTCAGATCTGATCCAGCCTCTACGTCAGACTGAAGCTGCATTGTGGGTGAGTCTCTTGACACATATACAATTCAATTTGGAATAAAATGTGAAAATGTTTAGTCATTAAAAACACTTTTTGGGCTGACAGATTGGCAGTTTAATTACATAAATCTAGGCTTTGGCTTTCAAAAGCTCATATTGGTCCAATCCAAATTAAAGTTGAAAAACACCCCTCCAGTATTCAACATCATTCTGATCAATGTAAGAGGAGTGTAAGAACATGTAAGAAAGAAAATACCAAATGAATAGATACAATATAGATGGAATGGGAGAGAAGAGGAATACACAGAAATGAGCGCTGGGGATACTCATTTTCAGGCAGACACCAATCGCTAATTGTTGTGAGAAACCAAGGCTGATGTAGCCGACAACCCGAATAATAGGAACAATCCCTCTCTCTGCGTGTTTACACACTTCGCCTCTGCATGGCACTGGGGACATTTATCACTGTCGCAGCCCAGCCTTTAATGACCCAATACAAATGCTTGTTCAGTCAAAGTGATTTCACCCAGCCCCATTATAACCTTCAATTTACTGTCTGATTGTGGAAGAGAGGGATAAAGCTTGCCTGCCAATCATTCGTAAGTGACAAAGGCAAGGACAGATGATTAGAGCGGGGAGGTGATAGAAAGGGACAAATAGGGTTAGGGTGTTACATCGTCTTACCCAGGTCTCCAACTGTTCACTACGGTGGCCATTTTGGGACTTAAAGTTATCAGTGACTACATTTTGAGAGTATATATTGTATGTTGAATATCATTCAGCATTATATCAGATGGGTTGACTGTTGAACCACTTTTGAAAATATGGTCGATTAGATCAGTGCCTGCACTGAGAAGCAAGGAGGAAGGGGTGGGTTGTTGCCTGACTGTTTTTCATTTGTAATCACACAAAATCCCCAGAGGAGGTGCTTTCAGTTTTTATGAATGTTAGCCGAGCATCTTTCTCTTCCAGTTGATATGCGGAGCAAAAGAAAAATCCTTTTGGGTAGGATTTACCTGATCTTGTTCCCCCCAGCCGGGTGCATTCCTTATCCCACCTCCCACCTAGACCTGCAGCAAAACAAGTCTATGTAGGTTATTGGTGGACCCAAACTAAACATATATTTCCTCCTCCCCCTTAATTCCTCCTTTGCCTCCATGTCTTCCCACTCTGGGGTGTTGACAGAATTGCTTTTGTACGGCCCATTTATTTCCATCTGCCTCCTCTCTCTTTCTCCTTTCTCTCCACCTTGCCTCTCGTAATTTTCAGTTCTCTCCTCTGATTCTCTGTCTCCTTTTCCCCCCCTCCCTTTCTTTACCCTCTGTCCCTCAGTTGTGCAGATGTAGTTTTAGGGGTGAAGTAAACTTGAAAATAAAAAGGGGTATTTTGCATGCATCCCAGCACATGTAATTCATGACATTCGAAGGTCCACAGACCAGCTAGCTGCCAACAGAGGGTTAACTCAGCTAGTTTCAAATAGCTTTGACAAAATAATACATACTGTAAAAGCTAGTCTCTTTGCTTGTCTCAACATTTCATTGACAGATTGCCTAACAGTGTTAGACATTCTCTCTCCCTCTGTTCTCTCATCCCGGTCTCGTATTAGCCAACAGTTTTCCCCCCTTCATTAAAATCTTGTAATGCAACAGATTTTTGGAACACACAAGTTAGCTAGCTAACTAGCATGAATAAAACCAGAGCAGGCCACATGAAAATGAAACTGAATTAATTTGTCAGACTTTCTTGGAAGTCTATAGCTAAAAAGCTCAAATTGAGTCAACTTGACTTGTTGAACTTGGAAGGACAACTTTGACAACTGCAGATACAGGAACAGTTTGGCTCGCATGCCGCTAAACCTTAATATCTGCTCCCGGTTGACAAGCAGCGATAAACAGATGTCTTCATTAGAGAGGAAAACTGCGGTTCCACCATTAGTAATGTTCACACTATTTCAGCCAACATTCTCTCTCCTTTCTATTATCTGCGCTATATATAATCTGCAAGGCTATCGCCACTGCGTCCAGTGATTACCTCCCTTTTTTTTCATTCAGCCGCTAGGTATTCAGTGCACAGATTACATAACTGGCATGAACACAAAAAGGTTATAAAAGCATACATTAAATGCACATGTACAGTACATGACATTCATGTTTATGGAAGCTACTTTCTACCTCGCTAGCATTACCTACTTTGCTTTCTCCAAAGGTACAGTGACAGTTTGGCCTGCATGTTGTTGGGTCAATGGAGTGCGTCACTTCAGCTAACAGAACTTGTCTCTGGGTTTAAGATTTTCAGGCAGGGAAAGTGTGGTGCATCTCTACTTTCACAGTCGCTCAGCTACAGTTAAGCGCTGTTGGTGGCGCTACAATCCCAGCATCCTCTTCCCTTCCGACCTCATGCTGGTGGCAGGACTGAGTCTCTTCCCTCTGTGCTAACCTTCAGTGACCTTCCCATTTGTCTCAGAACCGTCGAGTCACTCCTACGCTCAGGCAAGAAACTCATCTTCTGAACAAACACATCAGGAGGTCACTTTCTGAATCATATCTCGTATCTCTGCTCACTCGGACTGTTGTTCCCTCTGTTGTCACATGAATATTTCCTGTCTGTTGAGTTTCCTTTTGTTGAGTGCTGGTTATGCAGATTATTCAACACAACACAAGCACACCCTGCTAATGGCAGTTACTATGGGCACCGGGTCAACTGGGTACAGGCAAACATACTGAATGCATGCAAGTGGAGGCACTGAATACACTGCACACGCAGGCACACATTTTGCATACGTTTTAAATGAAAAATAAAGCTTCATTGATCTCAAAGGGGAGCCTGGGACCCTGCAGCAGCAATATATATATATATATATATATATATATATATATATATATATATATACTAGATTTATGGAAGTGGGAAACAGGAGCAGTAGAACTTGACAAAGAAAATATTCACACATGCCCACGTACACATATTCTCACTAGTGCTTGTCACTGTGTTCAGGCGTGAGTGGGCAGCTCAGCAAGCTATTTTCTGAGCGATAAGTTTGCTCTGTATTATACCACACCATGAATTGTCTGTTGTTTTGCCATACATAAGAAAGAAGGAGGTAGGAAAGGAAAGGATTCAAGTACTTGTCATTCAGAGGCTGTTTTTGTGGAGCTCCAGGGCTGTCATTTACTTTTTCAATCAAACCAAAGACTACACCAGGTAATTTCTCCGATTTACGCCAGAGGGAGAGGAAATAATCAATGAAATCAGGCTCTTGTTGCCTTGAAAAGCTGTCGCCTCGGCTCTCTGTGGCACAATTTGACACATCTCATAAATATCCTGTCGGAGATGATAATGCCCTCCTACCTTCTCCCTTCCTGCAGAAATGTGTGTTTCAATCTGTTACTGAATAATAGCTGGAATGTAACATAGAGTATCTTACTTTTCATTGAAAAGCAAAAACAATGAATGCAACAAAACAAGAATAATACAGTGATACTGTGATCTAACGCACGTCACTTTGGTGTTTGATTGATCTTGCATATGCGTTATGAAACAGCGGTGTCTGTTCCACACATTAAACCTCTGAAGTACGTAATCTCTTATTTCACAGTTGGTGGTTAAAATGCTGTGGAAGGGGAGGACATTTTAATTCAAAGGAAGGAAGGAGAAGATCTAAACTTTAAACAAAATAATATAATAAAATGAATGTATGTGTTATGTGTAAAATCAGTCCATTCATATGCAAAATTCCAACATGAGTTACTTCAAGATTGACCCACCTCCATAATTTAAACATCTGGAATCATGCTGATAGATCATAAAGATGATTAACTTTACATACACAGTAATTTAACATCAGAGATGCAAAGTTATAATCAATAGATGAAAATAAATAAAGTTAAATCACAATGCGCTCATATTGTGTAATGCATAATTTCAGTATCTAAGCACTTGGTAAAGATAAAGCGTTATTATGTAATCAGGGAGTAGCAGCACATCAGCACAGCTGTGCCATTCACTGTAATACTCATGCTTGTTCACACCAACACACACACACACACACACACACACACACACACACACACACATAGACTTGGAGGCATGATGAGTTTTCATGCCCCCATATATAGGGCACACCGTTAAGCTCACGGAAAATGTCTAAACACACATACTGTACCGACGGCACGTGCACTGATGGCAGCTATTGTAAGGCAGTGCAGTGTAAGAGGCTTTGCTGCAAATTACTTTGTAATGATAGCACATGGTTCTGAGTAAAGGCCACAAACACTGACCTGGATTTAAATAGACACATCCTACGAGGCTAAATCCTGAATTTAGTTCCCAAATGAATGAAAGTGATAACCACCCCTCCCCTAAAAAAACTACCACCTACTCTTCCTAAATGACACGAAGCACAATTAAAGAGAGGTAGCAGATAGAAGAAACTGGCTGAAAACAAGGCGTTTTTAATCAAATAGAATAGAACAGAAAATAATGAACAGTGTCTTCAGCGTCACTACAGCTACAATATCATTTCTCATTCAAATCACCTTCAGTGGGATGCAGCGTAAGCCCATCACACCAGGTGCTTGATGGTTGCTGTTTGATTTACAGCCAGAGAGGTTGGAGACTTGAAGCACTAACTGTATTCTACGATACCCAGGTGCCTGTCGACGCACGGAGGCACGCACACACACACACAGACACACACACACACACACACACACACACACACACACACACACACACACACACACACACACACACACACACACACACACACACGTGTTTACTCTAGTTTGCAGCAATAATACCCTGTCAGCTAGATTTCTAATGTACCTCTTCATCTATTTATGTCTTTAGCCCATATCTTTGTAGCCTTCTGATGCGGTCTCAGCCGATGGCTGCTATAAATGACAACTGCTTTATCATTTAAACATTGTGTGTGGTGGTCTATGTGGAAAGATTTTTGAATTTATGAGTTTGATATGTCGACATTGTCTCATGTGTATTGCTTGCCTTTTATTGATCTATGCAGATTGTGTACACTGTTTGTCTGATTGTGTGTGTCTTTGTGGTTTTGTATGTTCCTCTCAGCTGAACGTGTCTCCAGCAGATGTGCTATCCCACACGAACAGTGGGATGACAACCACACACCTGTCTACATTTAGCTCTCTGTGTGAGCAGAGGCTCACATTGTTTTCAGCATTTAGAGATGCCATCAACACCTCAGTGTGTAACAGACTGTTCATGATGAACTATGCAAACACACACACACACACACACACACACACACACACACGGTTGCAATCACATACAATAGGCCTATATATAAACAACCTCCATCTCTCTCACACACACACACACACACACACACACACACACACACACACACACACACACACACACACACACACACACACACAAACAAACACAGCAGCAGTAGCAGCAGCCACTGATTGAGATGTATAATGGCTCATCAACTCTCCTCCCAGTCAATCCAAGTCCCTGCGAAAGAAAATACTGGAACAGAAATTGAATTTTTGAAAGTCTGTCTGTCTGTCTGTCTGTCTGTCTATTTGTTAGTTCAGGGACTACTATAGTATGCAGTACTTGACTGCTCTTGACTTGATGTCTATTGTCTCATTGGCTAGTTTATTTCACAGAGTGATTATCTTGTGACAAAGCCAAATCTGAGAGCTGGTTTTATGGCTGACTGAGTGGCTGTCATTTCAACTGACAGTTGAGATCAATTGGTTCACTGATTGACTTTGAACATCGCCAGGCGACGTTTCTTGCAATGTGGCTGCAGGTGTCTGCCTTGCTGAACGGCTCAACACTAGTCTGACAAAGCTGGCAAAGTTGACTAAATATCCAACATTTTGCCATCTTAGCCAAAATGTCGAACTGTGCATACAATAAGCTGCCAATAGGCTGGCTCATCATAATTGTAGCATACAGCATGCTAGATAATTCTGTCGAAGTAGAGGTCAGGGATGTTGGGAAATGGCCTCTCCTCTAGAAATGGACTTTTATATACAATTAATTTGCAACAGCATAGGTTTCCAAAGAAATGGCCACCTGTCCAGCAGTTGCAAGGCAGCAATTACATTTCCGTAACTGACTGATGATTTACAGCACAGACTGGATGATTACTTTTCTACCTTTTAATGACGGCCTGCCTGTCTGAGAGAATGACTGGCTGCCTGACTGCAGGCGCTGCCTCGGTCGGCTCAGACGCCGAAATGAAAGCAGCCAAATTCTGACAAATGGAGGCTGGTGCGGAAATGATCAAAGGAGAAAAAGCACTGAGACGGAGGAGAGGAGAGAGGAAAGAATCACCCTGCTTAGCATGCTGCTCCACACTTAGAATGCTATCCTCCACCCTCTCTTTCTCCCTACATTTATATGTATGCCTGCACACACACACACACACACACACACACACAAAAGGAAATCCTTTTCTAGGTGTTTCCCCTCCTGCTGTACCTGCTCGCTGTACCTCCTCACTGAGTTAAATCTGACCCTGGGACATTATGAATCGATATCTAGCAATCTGAAGTCTCATCAGTGTTTGGGTTCACTGGTGTTTATAGGTAGAAGTCTATAAAACATTACTTTATGAAGCGATAAACACAAAGAACAGAGAATTAAAGAGTAGATGTGAAAACACTTTTTCAAATATCAAAATGTAAAGGCAGCTGTCAGTCTCTTACTTGCTGGGTACCGAAATGTTCATCAGCTTCCGCACTTGCTGTGTGACGAGGTTTTTGAAATGTGGGCGGACCAGGGAGGCTTCAGGATTCAGAAATGTGCGCCGGAAAAAGAAAAGAAAGCTTCGGCCGTTTTGTGACTTTACAGATTCTAATAGGGGGTTTATGAGGATCTGTATTGCTTTGTTAGACTCCCACAAGCCCATACAGTTACGGAGATGTGTCTGTTTGTGAAATCCGACGTTGTAAGGCAGGGGTGGGCAAACTTTTTGACTCGCGGGCCACAATGGGTTCTAAAATTTGACAGAGGGGCCGGGCCAGGAACAGATGGATGGAGTGTTTGTGTGAACTAATATAAATGACATGTAAAAATCATTACATGAAAGGATTTGGCCTTTAACAGGTAGCAAAGCATTTATTTGCAAGGCAATTTAACAAATTGCACGAACATGAACAATACAAAAACATGTTGTAATGTGACTGATCAAACATCATGAAAACATCTGAGGCCTGCGCCCAAACCAATTACCTCACTTGAACCTCTTTATTATGTACATGAACAGGTTAGAGCAGCCACGCTCGGCACTCATTGTCCACTTTTCGTTTCCTTGATCCGCTCATTTTACAGAAGGGCTCGCAGGACAAAGGGAGCACCGTATCTAACTCAGCAATGTAAACAAACCCTGAAAATGGCGCTACGGCCCACAATGCATTGCGAGATTATGCGCCATCTAATGGGGAAATGGGGGCATTACAAGAGAAAGGTCAAATGTAATTTAATAATAATTAGGGCTGCAACTAACGATTATTTTAATAATCGATTAATCGGTTGATTATATTTTCGATTAATCGATGAATTGGATAAAAAAAATCAAAAAAGCATTAATTTTCAACCCTTTATTCAAAAACAGAACTGACAGTGCAAATTCACAGTGCAAAACATGTTCAGAAAGCACAAACAGGTTGCTCCTTGAACATCCCTGAGCTGTTCATTAAAAAAAATGTAATAAAAATGGACTAACACTAAAAACATACACATGTATGCTTTACATTTGCCAAATGCGAGCCCCTTTTACTGTAACTGATCTCCTTGGAGCAGAGGCTGCATTTAGCATGCCCTGCGTTATCAATATGTATGAAACACTGGACAGAGGGAAGCTGCACTGCTCGTCTCACGTCTGTTTTGACCACTTCATCTCAGCTCTGCATCAAGCTGCGCTGCATAGAGCGTCCTCTTCCTTAAACTATTTCATTTTGGGTCTCTTACGACCACGACGTGATTTGATTCATTCTACTTTGAGTAAAAAAACAACCTGCAGCCAGATCCTCCGGTGTTCCGGTTTAACGTTAACGCGTGACAGCGTGAACTGAACCAGACCGGGGGGTTACGGCATGTTTCATCACGTTACGTTTTTTATAAGCAAGACTGAACTGTAACGGAACATAAAGTAACTTTAACGACAATACACAACCAAAACACGTTAGCTAACGTGATAGCAAGCCGACTAGCTTCCATTAAAAACAAGTTTGAGGGAAATGAAGACGCTGTAGACATCTTAACGCTGATTGGCCAAGACTCGACACATCAAAGATCTTCTATTTTTCTCCGTGTCTCACTACAATCTCAGAAACGCTGCCGGCCAGTTGCTCTGCTCCGCTCTTTTTTTTCTTTCTCCGCAATTTATTGACCGGCGTAATAATCGCGGGACACAACGAATCGATAATGAAATTCGTTGCCAACACTTTTGATAATCGATTCGTTGTTGCAGCCCTAATAATAATATTTGGACAAGTTCGGCGGGCCGGATTAAAAAGCCAAAGGCAAAGTACGGCCCATGTCTGTTGTAAGGGATACTTATTAACGGCAAGTTTATGGAGTTTACGTAAGTATTTCAACTTAACGGCTACTTACATTTTTTAAGGGTTACGGTATTGTAGCAATTTAAATTAAGTTAAACCATGTTCTTGCTGAGATAATGAAGGAAACATTTTAGTTTTTTTGTCCGAGAATAGGCGCGGAGGGCTTGGTACGCATAAGACAGTACAAAGTGAGAAAATGCATTTTTTCAAGCTGGGAATGAGAAGAATCCAGAGCCGCAGCGGGGGATCGAAATAGTTTCCCTCTCACTGTAGGGTGAACTCTTAAAACACCCTTCGACCATCTCCTCTGCACTTTAATTGAAATTCCTATCAGTGGTGGGGTCGCCTCAGGAGCAGAGGCGAACGAATGCAAATGCAACTGAAAAGAGCAAAAACCAAAGAGAGCCAGTGTAAACACAGAGGAATAAACAAGCGTGAAGACGCGTGAAAAGGAAATAAACAGGCGAGCTTGCTGCGGTCAGTTTGAACTGAATATACCTCGACGCTTAAAGTATAGATGCAAATGTATGCATTGAGAAGTGTGTGTGTGTGTGTGTGTGTGTGTGTGTGTGTGTGTGTGTGTGTGTGTGTGTGTGTGTGTGTGTGTGTGTGTGTGTGTGTGTGTGTGTGTGTGTGTGTGATATAGAGCATCTTTATCTTCAGCATTTTGACTTTTCTCAGAGTGAATAGTTATGAGGGAGATTAAAATCACATCATACAGATCTGATTGGATCACTCTTAACATGGGTGGAGTTTAGCAAATACTGACGTAAGGAGCTCTAGTCCAGTGATTTTCAACCACTGTGCAGCGGCACACCAGTGTGCCGTGAGAGATAGCCAGGTGTGCCGTGGGAAAATGTCCAATTTCACTTAATCGGCCACAAAAAATATTATTTAGTTGCTGCAAATAATTTGCCATTGTTGAGCGTCTGAGCCTTCAATATAGTGGCTGGCCTAGTAATGACATACTCTCCCATGCTGACTGTGGCTCAGTGGTTAGCATGCCCATCTTTCAATCAGAGGATCGGTGGTTCAAGCCCTGGCTCTGCTAGTCCATGTCGATGTCTCCTTGAGCAAGACACATAACCCCAAATTGCTCCCCGTTGCTGTGTCTGCGGTGTATAGAGCAAAAATGTAAGTCGCTTTGGATAAAAGCGTTAGCTAAATGAAATGTAATGCCAGTAAGTAGTACAACGGGACATTTTGTAACTTTTTGGGTTGTTGTGCCGCAGGATTTTTTTATTGTAGAAAATATGCCGCTCTAGTCTAGAAGACTGTTGGTCTCCCATACCTACCTCGGCCATGTTGTTAGATAAGGAGGATAAGGGTTCACAGAGGAATTAGTAAATTAGAGTTCAATCACACTCTTTTGAGAATTAGAGCACCGTTTTGATAAAAAAGGTCAAAGAAAATGCTGTGAAGCATCACAGCAGTTCCATATGCGTTATCCCAGGTTAAAAAGAAACGCGTGTGTGTGTGTGTGTGTGTGTGTGTGTGTGTGTGTGTGTGTGTGTGTGTGTGTGTGTGTGTGTGTGTGTGTGTGTGTGTGTGTGTGTGCGTGTGTGTGTGTCCGTCTGTAAGACTATGAGTCAGTCTGCTTGTCTCAATCTATCTTCAATGTCATTACTTAATACTGACTCTCTCAAACAAACTGTGTTCAGTCTCAGTTGAAGTCCGGCTCAGTTTGATGGATCGAAATGAAATCTTTATCGCGTACGACTCTACGTTCTCCACGTTGAACACACCAGGCTTACTCCTTCTCTCCACTGTCTCCGTCCTCGCCGTCCATTGGCCACGCTCCCCTCTCCTCCCTCTCCCATGTTTACAGAGCGACTTGTTGAGCCTTAAAAAGATGAATATCATAATGACTCTCATTAAGTCAACAGGCCCACAAGGGGATCAACCAAAACAAAGGCAGCATTGTGTTGTGGGGTAAGTGAGCAAAAAGCAGGAGCAACGTGTTTGCACCTCACAAAGGTCAGAGGTGCACCTGAGTGGAAGAACGACGAAATACAAGATTCAAGTCCAAATGTGGACGAGCAAGGGCAGAAGGATCGCATCAAACCAAACTTAAGCCCATTAACATTAAGACAAGCATTAATAACCATAATATTAGATTAGCTAACACAGAACTTTGGGAGAGGATTAAAACGTTGTGCTAAATATACTTTCACAGATGTCCTCTCAAAGCTTCACAGCTCCATCAATTCTTTCAAACTGAAGCAAGACAGAAAAGTTCAAAACCAAAACCGAAAAAACATAGTCTCTGATCTCGGCAGCTCACTGTAAATCACAAGGTATTATTAGTGGCTTTTACAACATATATATATATATATATATATATATATATTACTAACTAAAGTTAAAGAATGTTTGCACAGTTTCTTTTTTTTAAAGTGTATATTTCTGGTGGGCTTTGGACATCATTTTACAAGGACAACATTCAAAGGATCATATTATGTGAGATAACTGGGGTCTACTTGTTTGTAATGTGCATTGGTATGGATGAAAACACACACACTCACACACATTCACAAACACACGCTCACACAGTGTATTTTTGGGCTGTTGAGTGTAGCGGGAGGTAAATCTCCCACCAGAGCTCTGAGAACACTCTTCCCCCCCAGGGGAGGACTGACCACTGATCATTGACTGTGTGTGTGTGTGTGTGTGTGTGTGTGTGTGTGTGTATGTGTGAGAGAGACTTTTTCTGCAGCACTGACAGTGATAGTAGGAAGCTAAGCACAGTATCTTCTCCAGTCACTTATATTTAGAAACAGGAAGTACTTTGCAGATAATAATCAGTGCCAATAATCAATGGATGTTAGACTATATTGGCAAATTACTTCCTGTATTCAAAAAGATATAGCTCTAAAATTGTGTATAAATAAGACAAACACGAATGTTCAAAGTGCTCCTCTTTATGAAGTAATCCATAGGTGATAGTGTGAATTGGTTTTTACAGTAATTTCTGCTCATTAATGATGCAATAATCAATAAATACTAATGTAATTATATGTTTGAGTAACTCTGAAAGTAGTAGATGCTCAGCTATTTGTTTCTATAGCAACCCAACCCTCATCACACTTCCACAGCTCTTAGATTAAAATCATAAACCTATTCAGTGTTTTTGGTGCACATTTTCAAAACGCATTTTGACAAGTAAATCTCCGTCCAGCCTTCCCTCCTCACTTTTAAATATTATTTTCCCAACTGGCCATCTTTTTCCTCCACTACCAACAGCAGCAGGCTATTTCATGCTGCGTGTGTAATAAAAGGATTAATTTGTGCAGCTCACACTCAGAATGGGCAGTAAATGGGACAGAGGGATATAAATAGAGACTACCTCACTCCACACTTTATATTTCCTCAAACAGATTGCTGCACAAATGCCGACAAACGACCAGACCGGTCTTGAAACACTGACCCCGTCTCCATTATTGTGCTTTGTGGATGTGACTCTTTGCTGTGCCGTCAGCATTCATATACGACCACTGTGTTAATTATTAAATTAAACTTACTGGAGCAAAACATTGTTTACAAGAGCACAAAGGTCTTCATAGAGCTGACCTCTTACTTTTGCTCACAAATAGCACCCAATTAATGCATTTCAAATGTACTAAAGTGGGTCAGATTGTCCACCAACCATGATCTCACTAAATCCTGTGGGAATTGAAAATGCTGAATCTGCAAAAATGTGCTTTCTCTGCTACATCTGCTGGTGACAACTAAAGCGCGACTAAGGTGTGTTTGTTTTGAACATGTGTAGTCCGTGACGCTTGATGTTGGGATAAATATGTTTGAAAATCATCCCAATTTGAGGCGCCATTCATCACCGAATGGAACTGGCTCAGGAGTCATCGCTGGGCCTTATGAATTGGAGAAAAATCAAGGAGGCCGCCTCAAGATCAAGGATCAAGGAGGCGTCACATCCGTCACGCCTGTATGACAAATGAGGCCGTTCAGCTGGAAGCTGGTCAATGCTTACATGAAGAATGAGAGTTGACATGAACTCCAGTCTCCAATGTCAAAGTAATGTCTGTTGTATAATCAGCGACCTTCCCTGACCTCTTCCCATATGTTTCGCCAATCGACAGATCTTTACTCTACTTCGTGGGGGGAAAAACGCAGAGAAAAACATTTCCTGTTTCTTTTGGACATCATGGTCTGTTTTTTTTTTTTTACATACCAGACTTAATTTAGATGGGTTTATTTCAGTTTTTGATGACGCTACATCCGTGTTGTGCGTTTGTCTAACTGGATCTCATCAAACGTGTAACAGAGAGCGTTTTCAGCCTCGGCTCTGTTTTTTCTATCATCTTTCATCTGAATGATTGGATTTTAAAAGTCTTGGGACTTTTTTGTTGTTGCAGTTAGTTGCAGTACAGTCCTTACAGGGCGGTGGAAATAAATTAGAAAAAACAATATATTGCTGCACAGAAACAGATGGGAAGAAATTTGAGCCAGGCTGGAAATGGTGCCATTAGGCTTTAGGTTGTAGTTGTGAAGTATTTGCTGCTGATTTGATTTTATCACATTATAAGCCGAGAGGCTCACAGCTGGCTCGCACAAACGAACGCTAAGCTAATTTCACTTGTAATAAGACTCGTCGGTGAAGGCCGGGGTGAGACATTGATCACGTGTGGCGTTTGATGCATGAAGCGAGTGGTGTCAATCCCAGAATGCAAGGGGGCCATGTCCGAAACAAGATCCGGGTTTTAATTGGGCCGCGGAGGCCTGAAGGTCATGAAACTCAGTGAGCGCGCGCACACACACACACACACACACACACACACACACACACACACACACACACACACACATTTCTCAGTACAGGGAGAATCAGATCAATAAGGGGCGAGACTGGAGTTATGAGGTTGCTGTGTGACGGGGAGGATGCTCAGCCTGTCCTTGGCAGTGCCACAACGCAACAGAACTGCTGAGCCACACTATGTCCTGCTGGATTTACCTCTGTCTGTCTGTCTCTCTCTCTCTCTCTCTCTCTCTCTCTCTCTTTCCCTCCCTTTATTCTGCTCATTAACTGTCATAAGGACTGTCAAACTGAATCAGAGACACGCAGACAGACTGCTCAGTCAGCGAGGCCGTCAGAAACACGGAGGTGTTGTACCAAAAGTGAGCTGCAGGGCTCGCTGACAGCTGCTCACTTCACAGCACAAACACGCCTGCATGTGTCACTTGTAATTTCTGTTGTGTTTGATTCAAGGCATTTGTTAGGTAGGGAAGAGCAATTTATTTGTTTACGTTTTTCTACGGTTAAAACCATTGATTTGATTGATGATTGAAGGGGTTAGGGTCTATGTTATAGTCTTGGAAAATGACTACTCTCTAATTTATGAAGAACAATGAAAACTGGGGCAACCTGCCTTTATCAGGTCGTTTTACATATTTAAATGGTTTTAAAGTTTTCAACAACCATATTCTTTATTTTGTTTTTGTTTTGCTGGTAAATGTGAGTCCATTATTCACTCTCCGTTTCTTCTCCAACAACTCCAACTCGTTTTCTCTGTTGTCTTAGCACGAGGGCATGACTCTTCACACTACAGTACCAATCACCACTGAGCATCTGTTGCTGTGGTAGAATCAAAAAAAGAAAAGTTTCCAAATGATTTAAAAGTTGAGCCCACAGGGAATCGTTTTAAAGTGCCTTTCTCTCTTTGTAAAGTGTAAATCGTAGCTTCAGCTCACCGTTAGTGGTGCACACTGCACAGCTATTAGCTCAGTGATTGTATGTTTCTGTGACTTCCTTGACTTCCTTGACTTCTCTAGACGTTTTTAAGTCCACAGGCCTTTGACTATTTTCTTATAAAAGGATCTAATATTTTCTACACTGCTGCTCATTTTTAGATGATTCAACCAGTGTATTGTTTCCATCAAGTATCCAACTCCCAGTCAGCAAATATTGTGCATGAAAGCTACAAAATGAATGTGACTTTAACTTCTGGCCCCCTGGACGTGGTTCACTTCTCTCTTAATATATGCTTAACACTGCCGAAAACCCAAATCCGCTCTCAGATCAGGCAGTGCAAAAGTACAGTGTATGGTTTCTGGACTTTTGAATGCAAGTTATATTTTAGTGAGTAAGCGTGAAAAGAGTTATTTCACACCCTCTGACAGCAGTAAAATATCTGTGACAGGTACGTGCTGCTTTCAGTGGGTGAAATATAGATCCACCATACCGCTTAAGCTCGGAGCTTGAAACCTCTTCGTCTTTTCGTGACAAACAATAAACTTTGCATTGGACCGACTCCCCTCTGATACGGTCGGCTCTGTCTCTCTGACATCCTACTTCCTCATCTTGCGTCTGTTCTTTCTGTTCCCTTTCTTCCTCCACCTCTCTCAATATTTCAGTTTCTTGCTTTACCGTGTGTGGAAACTGTTGACCGCGTGCTGCATCTGTATCTTTCTGTGACATGCGTGTCTAAAAGTGGAGGCTTTGAGAGAACGAGAGTTTCTGTTCGCCCATGCTGGAAACAGCTCGTTATTGGATTCATATTCAAAATCAGACAAGTCTCCGCGATAACAGGAGCAGAAGCTGCATCTCCTTTTGAAGCTGCTGAAGCTCGCCAACCTTTGAACACATCCACTAAAGTGACCTAAATTCAAAAATCCTATTTTCCCCTAATTTCATGCTGATAACAAAAACATCCCATTTGAGTGTTTTTCGCTGTGCCAAACCCCCAACTGAGTCCAAATGACTGCAGGAGCACAACTGTGCTGGAAATTAAACTCTGTCATCCAGAGGAAGCTGTCGCTCTGTACCCGCCTCTGTCAGCTAACAAATACAGAAGGTTTCATGGTTTAACTATGGAGAAATTAGTGATTTGGGTTTGAATCAAAATCTGCACGTTGTCACCGCCTATTTACTCACATAAAGCAATTTATTTAGAGTATTTGTGTTTATGAACATGACAAGAGCTTCAAGAGACTGTTGGGTGCTCACTGTTCCTTGTTTGGGCTTCCAGCAAGAAACACAACTCTTTTTTTCCCATCTACCGTCTTTGAATAAACCACCTTGAAGGGTAAAGCAGAGAGCAGTAAATCATGTTAATGTTCCGTAACAAGCAAATAGAAAAGGTTGAGACTTATTGACTATGAAGAAATCACATTATAAGAAAAGGCTATGGTGAGTTGATGCATAAAGACACACAAACAGCGTATACTGCTGTAGTTTGTTCCAGGTGGTGCTGTGTCGGTACTTCTCAGCTTTAACACACACACACACACACACACACAGTGCATGCACACACACACACCATTATCAGCCACAGCATCAATACAGGTAACATTTACTGTCAGGTGGCGACAACATAATGAGAAAACTCGAGCGTGACCTTCGCTAGTGCAGTTGGGAGAAAATGGCAGAGCACAGCATAATATTCTCCGACAAACAAATGAAAGTCAGAGGAAATGTAACCCGAACTGAACGAGACAAACAGTGAGTGTCTGGTGTCATTCGCCCACAGTCATCACCACAGTAGGGGCAGAACAGCACTGAATAATCATTAAATAAAAATAAATGTAACTGATGTCTTTGAGCAAAGAATGTCATGATTTGTCAAATGTAACATGCGGTCCATTAAGGTAGAAGAAAGAGAGAAAATTGATTGGTGGGACAGTTAAGAAATAAATAAATAAGGGTGAAAAATGTAAGTGAACAATAATTGATTTCAAAAGCTGTTTGCCTGCATTTTATTTAACATTTGAGTTGTATAAAATGTTACAGAAAAGTGCAAATTCCTGTTTTATCTTGTACAAAGTGTCATAGTAATGTCTTTTCAGTTGCCAAAAGACAGCCTTGCCTCTTAATGGCCACCAGGGGGCAGATGGCCAATAACAAGTGAATGAAAGAATAAACACATTTCCTGACTTGAGTGTATCAGGTAAGCTCCATTCAAACAATGGAGTCTCTGAATGAATCAGTTGCCCAGGGATGAATAGATATGGCTTATTAAAATCATATTATTGGTGATTATCATTAAATTTGACATTTTAAATTAAGAACTGATAAGCTATTAAATGAAGTGTGTGTGTGTGTGTGTGTGTGTGTGTGTGTGTGTGTGTGTGTGTGTGTGTGTGTGTGTGTGTGTGTGTGTGTGTGTGTGTGTGTGTGTGTGTGTGTGTGTGTGCACTGTTCTGTGCTTGTGATGTTTAGGTGTGCATATTAAGATAAGTGTAACATCAATTATGTGTGTGATCTTTACAACACAGGTGAAGTAAAGGCCAGATGACAGTTTTTTCTTTTGAATCGATGTCATTGAATGTAATGATTATGTATTTCTGCTCAGTGCATTTCTGCTCCCGTACTGTTCCTGCCGAGCAGCTCAACACTCCCAATGCTTTCATTCTAGTTTTACGAGAAGTGGCTTGTCCGTTAATTGTTCACCGTGCCAGGTTTACATGGATTAAACCTCATCCAACCAATCCTGAAATGTTGGATCGAAAATGCTAAATACAAGCCAAAAGGACACAGAGCACCTGTGTCCATGTAAATAACAGGGCCGGCTGCTGTGTGTCAGTCTCTGTCTCAGTGTCTGTAGAGATCCTTCTGACCAGAGCTGGCTTATTAATTGTCCCATTACGTTGGTTTTCTGGCAGAGACGGAGGAGATGTGCAGTTTGGTCGTCGACCCTGCAGATTCTTGCAGTGCGTCTGGTGACCGCTCGCCTCAGAGACGATCCATTTGTTAACACCAGAGCTACACCCAGACAGGATCTCTTGGCAGGATGAGAGGACCCGTCACACGCCGCTGAAACGCTCCGTGTGAAACCAATAGTGGGGAAATTCCTCCAGGGACAGTAGAAATTCATGTAAAACAACCCTTAAACTGTCACTCGGAACCCCTTCCAAAGAATAACTAATATAAAGCTTCATATTAGTCATTGGCAGGGGGGGAAGATAGTCACATATACTATTTATTGCTATATGGGTCAGCAGGGAGGATGAAAATAAATTGCATTGTCTTTGTCAACTGCCAAAAGTGTCCCTTTGTGCATTTATTCAATAGTTTGATATTGGAGCTCTCGTTATTCTTGTCTCACTAGAACTTAATTATCATACAGTGAAAAACATTAGATATTTCTTAACACCCAAAATGTTATACAATAAATATTCAATTAGTGCTTAGGATTCATTACAATGTTATATTGTTGGAATTGGTTTCTCAGAAAAGGTGAAAGAGTTAAATGTAAATAAGTTCATATGATCAAGAAAAGATGTAACTGTTTAAAGCTCAATATTCCAAAAGCCTAATTCTGAATATGTGAAGCACACCAGATGTAATACATCTGGAACCAGAAGTGACACAAGAGGGCGGAACTAAGTACAACCGAACGCTAAATAAGACATTTTTAGGCCACAATTTTTTTTTTAAATTAACTTAAATGAACTGCAAACATACTGTGAAATGGTAAACGTGCCAAGACAAAATAAACGGCTCATCACTGAAAAGGCAGCTGTATTGGCACAGAGGATCCTTTCTTGGCCCTTAAGTGAAAAACTAAGTCAACTATTTCTTTCATTGAAACCACAGTAATATGTTGTGAGCTCTCTTTGGCCTTATAGTGGAGACCAAACTAAGTCTCTTAGACCTGTAAAGCTGCTGTTTGACCCTGTGGTAGACAGGACTACGCTCTGAATGGCCCACCATCGCGTCATTGTGGAAACTTGCCGTGTTGGCTGAGGTGGTTCACGCAGCGCTGCTCACTACATGAGGTCAGGCCCGACTAGACTGGTGTCTGTTACAAATCCCTGCTGAGCCCTGGAGGGGGACTGACAGCCAAAACCAGGAAGCCCTCGTAATCTGGACTTTTGATCCTTCATTAATAGAGATTTAAAGGGTGTGGCAGGTGCCAACACATCTAAAAAAGCAAACCTACATTAACGTTTCATGCTGCAACCTTGGATCAAATCAACATGACCTTTTAAAAACAAGCTTGTGGAGGGATTGTCCACCCTAAACCTTTGTGTATCAAACACCAACTAATGCAAACTGGTTTGCACTCAAAATTGAAGGTTTTTTAAATCTTTTAGAGCTCTTATTTGTTGTATATTTATTAATTTGCAGTGCAGAATCCTATGTGAGCTGTTTATGTTTTTCATAACAATTCAAAACATTTTGGAGTGTAAGAGTTTTTCATTCTGTGAATTAACTTACAACAAACTGTACAGCAGTGTCAATCTCATCTACGCTTTTCTGACTGTTTTTCAGAGATGCAGAAGATTGCATATGCAGGAAGATGGCATGAATTAACCCCGCCCACACAGCTCTGATTGGTTAGTGATTTTCCAACTAGCGTATGTCAAAGGCCTCACTGCTCAAGGGGGAGCTTCATATGTTGCTTCAGTCTCAGTTCTGCTGCATGACATCAGGTTTGTCGTAACAGAGAAGAGCGGTATTGACCAACAGAATGGCAGGAAGCTCTTTGTGTAGAACTGTAAATGTCACTATATACTGAAGCCGATATACTTGGTTAGATTTTTACCAAAATTGGTCTGAACGAGGATAGAAAAAGCCTTTTCATTTTGGCATGAGAAAGTGTCCCTTGCCTGTATTATAGTATGCATTGCATTGACTTTTTGCCCTTTTGGGTAAAGTCCATGCTCGTCTACGGATACAGGACCAATTCCAACACATTCACTTTGCGACTCCAGTAGTTTCGGATCTCCTGGTTAAAGCATCCACCAGATAATCCATTATCCACCACTGTCTTCCCTGTGATTCCACAGATTTCCCTTTGGTCTGGCTCAGATAGCCCTGTCGTTTCTGTTCGGCCTATTTCTGGGTTTCACTCATAACCTCCAGCGACAGCATCTATTTGCTGAAAACCAATACTGTCTTGGGCTGTGATATTGTGCTTATTGCCATCTTATCTCCCGATGCAGCCACCCAAACACATTTAGTATTTGGAGGCTCCTGCAAACATGTCCTCCTGATAACAGGGCGTGTAAATATATTGAGAGCCTCTGTCTGTCGCTCGCCCACTCAGTGTCACACGTTCACCAACACACAATTCGTACAAATCTCACTTTTCAAGCTCACACCCTAACACGCCCACAGAGAGGAAGACACTCTCTCTTTTATTCCTTCACAATCGCTCTCCAACACATCCACGTTAATTAACTTTTGGAGGGGCAGGTCAGGTTTGTGAACCTTCAGGGGATTAAAGATGGGGACTAAGGACCTGCTCACTGCCTTTCTGGGTAAGAGTCAGAAAGTCAACCTACAATCACAGCACAGGTCAGTGTTTTTCCAGCTGTGTGGTCTGAAATCCCCCATGAACTTTACAGTGACAAGATCACGTTAGAGAGAGAAAGTGTGAGAGCACAACCCAACATGCTGCTGCATTTTCTTCAGAGACCTTGAGTCGTGTGTTGCCTCTGTCCATTTCCATCAACATATCTCTGTTGGGTTTTAAGTGCTATATATATATATATATATATATATATATATATATATATATATATATATATAGAACATTGCGTTGAATTGAGGGACTGCTCTGGAACCTTTCCTTGTTGGTGCATTCAGGTACGCTATGACATCTGAGATTTCAGATTTGCCTGCTAAACCAGCAGTCCCCAACCATGGACTGGTTTCGTCTAATGCTGCGTTCACACCAAATGCGGGGCCAAAATGTACATAACACCATCCGTAGCCGCACACAGCTTGGTGAATTTCACCGACTCCTCCAGGAACTGCGTCTAGCTTATCTCCGTAAAGACAGTAACCGTTTCCGCCATGGAAATAACCACTAGTTCTGCTTTATACTTGTTGTGTAAATTCCACATACGTCGGAACATCAAACTCCATGGTGTCTGGGTTCATAATATTAACCGTAGTCCAACAACAGCGTCTGAATGACGGCCGCTACCAGCGCTACTTCAGCAGCAGACCAGCAGCAGTTTGATTCAGCAACAGCAAGATGGCGGTGATGACGGGCGGAGCTTCTCAAAGCTGATTGGCTGACGCAACTCAGCGTCACGCGTTTTTTTCGCCGGAGTTGGAATATTTCAACTTGCACAAATTCACACCGCGTCAAACGCTCTGTTCGCCCCGCGTCAGACGCGCTATTCGCGCCGCCTCAAACGCATCATTCGTGCCTCCTGGTGGAAATACGCTTTTGTGCAACCTGTCGCGTCTGTGCATTGACTTTGCTTGTAATCTGGTCGCGCGTCAAATTCACGCCGCGTTTGGTGTGAACACAGCATAACTTAAACCTTTATGTCCAGTCTCCGTAACTTAAACTTCACAAAGACAGGATGTTGGAAATGGAGGCAGGGTTTTCAGAGCTTTTTTGCCGATCTCAGGATATTCTGCCTTGACTTTATTTCAAGTATTTTTATGTTTCATTTTTGGGGTCACGTGTGACATGTGTCTTGACATGTGTCAAGAGGCTCAGACGCACAGACGGATGTATCCGGTCATTTTTCAAAATAAAACATCTTTCGACCTTGATTTTTTTAGGGGGGGATTTCTTTCTGTGCAGCCTGGGACCAAGGGACCAGTACTGAACCGAGTGATTGTGACTGTGACTGTGCTAAACAACAACCTTGAATGTAATAAATTATCAAATTCTAATTAGTCCGTGTTTTCATTTTGTTTTCTGGGTTTGATTTCCCAAAAACAAAGTTCCGAATTGTGATGCCATCAGCCCAAACTCAGATATTTTTCATGGGAGTACTTTTCAAAATGGTCCGTATCTATGTGTCTCAAAGAAACACATTATTAACCAAATATTTTAAGATCTTCAGGGTGAAATAAGAAGCTATTTTAAGCCCAAATGTAGCCGCTAGTGGACTAAACTATGTACTTTCATCCAGCAGACCAACAGAGTTATGAATAAGCCATTGGAAGGCAACCAGGAGGTTCAGAGATTTGTATTCAAATAAACAGTCACATCTAATTTGTACTTTGTTCATTTAATAAGATAACAGTTTAACTTCAGTTTTGGTGACTTTCATCTCATCTTTAGTGTCACATTGACTCAATTAACATGGAGACCATGTTTTATCTATCCACCCTATTTTGACCACACAAAGGACCCCTCTTTGTCAGCAGTGCTCGGAATTAATACTCTTCTAAACCAACATTTATCCGCATCAGAAAATATTAAAGCTCCACAACTCCATTGCTTGTACAGATGAAACCAGAGAAAATGAAAACCCAACCCTGCAGCTCTACTTCTTTTGGCTCATTGCTTTGGTTCTAGGCCAGATTCAGGGTTTAGTCTCAGTGTCAGTTCAACCTCCTCTCCAGCAGCAGGCAGCTGCCTTCACTAAATAACCTCTGATAAATCAACTGTACGTTACCTGCTCAGCACCAAACTGCAGCATCTAGCAGCTAAAAAGCCAGATTTTTGTTCCAGGGGTTGGTGGAGACCAAAATAGAGCTAAAAGGAGGACTTGCATTTATCAGACGGGCACAAACAGCAATGTCTTTTAGACTATTTGTGATTAGAGGACCCATTAAGCTTGGATGTTGGATAAAAGGTACCGACCAACTGAACCAAACATCAACAGCTATGGAGCTGCGCTGGCTACAGCCTGACATTTGGCCTACATCTACTCAGCACCACAACCCATGATTTTCAACCGCACCATCACATTTCAACATCAAAAAGGCTAAAGGGTGGCCGGTAACCAGTCCACTCAGCAGATTAGAAACAGAATCCTATCAGCAATCGTTCCTCTGCTGATGTGAGAAAAAAATTAAAATCACGTCACTCTGAGCAGGAGCGTCAGCATAAAAAGCCTCAATAACAAACTCGGTCGTACATTCACAATGAACACGGCGGGGACGGGCTGCTGCTTTTATGCAAGAGCCGGAAAAAATGACTCAAACACATAAAACATGCGCGCTCACTCATGTACACACACACACACACACACACACACACACACACACACACACACACACACACACACACACACATCCCACAAACATACCTCGCTGAAAAGGGAAAATTGGTCTCAATTCACATTTCGGAGAAAGAAAAAGATACAGCAGCAAATTAAATGTTCAAACACTCCTTTCTTTCTCCAACATGCACACACATTCACACTCTCCTCCACAAGGAATCTCTCTCTCTCTTTCTTTTTGGCACTCACACGCAGCTTGATTAGTGTGTACAGTAAATAAATTGCGATGACTGCCTCTTCACAGTTGCTGATCAGTACACAACAGTGTGTGTAACATACACACACACACACACACACACACACACACACATGTACACACAGCTCAGCCTATAGTGTCAAATAAGCCTGTGAACATGGCGAGAGTCAGATGTAAACTGAACATGTGATGCCACAGAAAGGGGTTGGTCTGTTCCATACAGTATGTGCTGTAGATCACAGGTTCTCTCTCTCTCTCTCTCTCTCTCTCTCTCTCTCTCTCTCTCTCTCTCTCTCTCTCTTGTCTTTGCTATGCTCTCTCACTCCTGTATACCTCCTTTATCTTTAGCCATCTGGATATCCGTAGTTGCCATCCCCCTCTCCTCTTTCTGTCTCCCTCACATCTTACAGTTACTGTTCTTCACTTACACATCTGTGACACCTTCTTTATCATTCTCTCTCTCTCTCTCTCTCTCTCTCTCTCTCTCTCTCTCTCTCTCTCTCTTTGGATGTAAATTTGGCTCCCTCCATACATCAAATGCTCTCCATGTGTATTTCCTCTGTGTACTCTTTCAATTTCCGCTGCATGTCCTCCGCCTCCTCATTTCAATTATTCTCAAATTTGAATGTACATTATTTGCATGGCATTTTAAATAAAACTGGCAAATTGAATACAATTATATTGTACAACACATAATAATGTGTCCTTCTTTTTTTTTTTTTAAAGGTTCAAAACGAATTATAAATAAGAGGTTTATAAGGCAATATAATATATTGTTTATATTACTGGTTGTTTCTGGCTGATCCCTGACTGGTGGTAACAGTTGTATACACCTTTTTGATCTACTACCGCATCTACTTCCCTCTTCCTGTGTTCCTTCAGGTTTTACCTCATTGAAGACTACACTTGATCTATTTCCACCAGCTTCTACACCCCCTTCAGCTCTCTCTCTCTCTCTCTCTCTCTCTCTCTCTCTCTCTCTCTCTCTCTCTCTCTCTCTCTCTCTCTCTCTATCTCTCTCTCTCTCTCTCTCTATCTATCTTCCTCTTTCCCCCTTTCTCTCTCTAGCTCTCTCTCTCTCTCCCCCCTTATCTGTGCTCCGCTACCCTATATAGCACTACGGTTGTATCTCATTGTAAAGACACAGTCATTTATATGCTGCTGGTTATTGGTTGAGAAGAGGGCGGGAAGGGAGTGTGAGAGATGGAGGGGGAGGGATTTTCACAGAAGGAGGGAATATACAATATATTTGCAGACTGTCAAGAAGAGAGACAACATTACCTGTTTCAGTAAATGCCCCAAAGCGATACACGTTTACATTCAAGTGAAAAAGCACTTTCATGGCCATGAATATAATGATGGGAGTAAAGGAGGAGGTGAGGTGAGTGAACCTCAACAAAGTAGTTATTTTAACCCAAACCAAGATGTTTCCTTTGACCCTTCAAAGTCATATTTGTTCCTCAACATTGTCACATCGTGACATGTATTTATTCATCAACAGTGACTTACAAGGGGATTGGGAAGTACATACACATGAAGCAGACATGTATGTAAAGCAGGCAATATTCAAAACCAATGCATTGAGCATTCATGTCCGTGCATCCAAAGCCTGATATATATATTATTCCCTTGTCATAGGAGCTCCAAAAAAAATAAAAAAATACATCAATGGGCCACAAACATCATCTTTCTGCCTAAAGAAGACACAAGAGTACCAAATGTGCATTCATCCACAGCTGAACATAGTCCCCAAAAATGCTAACAACTACAGTATCCAGCCATTTTAGAAAGTTACTGAGACTTTTTAATGCAGCAATTAATTTGTGGTGCATTGGAAAACATTTGCATGTTCAGTAGGAAGCAATGGGCTTGGGACTGAGTGCCACAGACGTGGAAGGTTAGTCGTCCATTAAGTTTTATTGACAATAAGACATTTGAATCATGGCAGCCTTTAAAGAAACCACACATACCGCTGCCATACCGCTTTGCATTAATATTGTAAACCGCACAAAATAATAACCGAGTGGTATGTTAATTTAGAGGCAGAGGGGAAGAAAACTGACTGATGGAGCATGGGAATGTGCAGAGCTTTAGTGAAAATGAAAGGGAGAGACAGACGCGAAAGAATGAGAAGGATGGGAAGAAAACAGTGGCGGCCGGCCCATAGAGGGCCGCGGGGCCTGGCCCCACCCACCTTGAACCACCTAAAAAATAAAAATATTTTTTTTTTAATTATTTTTTTAATTATAAAAAAAGATTAATAAATTATACAAATTGTCAATATTTGTGTTTTTGAGCTATGGAATGTACCAGGTCATATTTGTAAAATAGGATACCTGCGCAAAATATATGCTTTTCCTGCTCTGTGTTCCTGCTCATGCACCTGGCTCTGTTGCTAGTGTAGTCTCTGCTGCTCTCCAATGCGCGTGCACATGCCGGGGCCGAAGTGATTTTGGCCCAAGAAAGACGGGTCTGATACGCAGTTTAGCCAATCACTGATTAAAGACATAAAATGATGGACATATCATGTATCCAATCCGCGGCCTAAAAAGGACTTCTGCGGGGCCAGGCCCCGGTGCGCGTTCACAGCTAGTCTCTCGTCCTCATCTTGCGTGTTCTTGTCTTGTGCGCTCGCCGGCTTCTCTTGTCTCGCAGCCATTTTAACGTCATGAGTAAGCCCAGCACCAGCACTACTCTTCAAGAAGACTCAACCCTAACGAGATCAATTCTCTCCTCCAAGACCCGTTTGAGAGAATAACTATAGCGGAGAGACTCCTGGTGAAACTCCTGGTCCCAGATCAGTCGCTACAGCGCTTATGGAGAGGCTGAGCACCGCTCTCCCACACGGACAAACCGATCGCCCAAGCTTACGATGGCCGCTCACTACGTGTCCAACGTGGACAACGTCAAGCAAAGGGAGCCATTTGGGATGGGTAAGTGTATTTACTGAACTTCGCATTAGCATATTTCTGTTAGTAACGTGACCTGTAGCAAGCTATCACTGCTGCTAACAGGAAGCTAACGGGAGGTAGCTAACGATGAGATAGCTTCTGCAGTGTTGGGTGTTGGATGTTGTCTTGCGTGTTTAAGACTGAACGGTGCACAATCAACTTTTGTCCCTATCACCGTTATCTTTCTTTCAGTGAACACAGTACGACTAGTAGTGTTGGATTGCCATTGTGTGTTTGTAAGACCGTAACTAACGTTTGTTGACGTTAGCTTAGCTTAGCAACGTTAACACGTAACTCGTGCTGGATGTTGTTTTACGTATCTATGACTGAACGGTGCAAATCAAATATTGTCACTAACACCGTTAACTTTCTTTCAGTGAACTTAGTACCACTAGTAGTGTTGGATCTCAGTGACGTTTTTGTAAGACTGTAACTAACTTAGTTTGTTGACGATAGCTTAGCGTAGCAACGTTAACACTTAACTCGTGCCGGAAGTCGTTTTACTGTCTAGAGTGAACGGGGCAAATCAAATATTGTCACTATATACTGACTAGTAGTGAATTTATTTTACAGAGAGTCACAGCAACCAGGGTCCAGTGGACAACATGCAGACTCCCAGTCCGTCTCTCCCTGCAAACCGATCTCCACCACCGGCCGGCCACAACAGCAGCCACAGAGCACATCTCCACCATATTATAATACATTTGTGTTTAGACCTTTATTTACCTGTATCTTCCATTTTATTCATATATTCCACTGCTTTTGTGAACCTAAGACCTTTGGTAAAACAATTTCTAGCACCAACACAGTTTGTCCACATGATTAAAGTTATGTTTTCACAAGAGATATGAAGAATTTCAAAAATAAAGTGTCAATGTTTCAGCTTTAGGGCCATATTATCACTTTACACTTGTGTCGTATGTCAATGGTGCTGAGATTGTACTGCAATTTTAGATGTAAAACACATGGGTATCTATCATATGCAAGTGACTTTTTAAAAAGGTGAATTTAAGAAATTATGTAAAGATGAGATTTTGAAGATATATATATATATATATATATACACTGAATTGTATTAATAAGATGTCCTTATTATGTCAAAGTGTTGAATAAATGTTAAATATTGAACTGCAAAGTAGTAATGCGTGATACTTTTTTTTTGTATTGAATCATACGGGATGTTTGCTGAAATTGATTGGCTGGCCCTACCCAAAAAAAAATCCAACAGCCGCCACTGGAAGAAAATGAGACTGAAAGAAAGGGAATTAAGAGAGAAGCACATCCTTTCTCCTATATACTGACTACAAGTGTGGACAGGATATAGAGAGAGAAAGGGAGAGGGAAAAGAGAGTAGCAAAGCATGCCAGTGTGCAGAGGAGAGAGAGAGAGAGAGATAGAGAGAGAGAGAGAGAGAGAGAGAGAGAGAGAGATAGTGATAGGAGCAGGCAGTCAGGCAGAGCAGAGTAGAAAAGGGAGGGAGTGCAAGAGAGTGTGTGAGAGTGAGAGGGGCGGGGGTGAGCAAACGCGCTCTGCACGTGAGTCAATCTGTTCACATGGCCTTGTATTACGCCGTTATAAATATTTAATGTGAGGCACTTCATGCCACGGAAAAACCCGCGCCTTTTATTCCAAACGGATTGGAAATGTGGATGCTGATTACTGAGGTCTGAGGTGGCAGGAGGGCAGAAACCATGCAGATGTAGTGCATCTTATGTAGAACATTTGATAAACGCAACGAAGAATGAGATCATTTTGAATGCCCTAAAGCAGAGTAATGCAAGAACAATGCATTTCCAGCTCCGTTGTCGTTCATCGGAAGCAAGCTGAAGCTGTCATCTGCTCTCTGAATCCCTATGTGTTATATAATGATGGATAGGCTGCGCTGCTCGGCTCTTCTCTCCTACAGAGGCATGAATTCAAACCTGCATGTGTCCTAAATATAACCAGCGTGTGCACACACACACACACACACACACCCTGGTGTGTTTGTAGGCCAGCTGTAGCCCTACTCCTGCATTTTTTTTCACAGAACGCCAACCGGATTGCATCTCTGTACAGCACCAGGCTGCAGAGTAAGGATGAGGTGGTACAGTAGAAACTGGGATTCCTCAATTCCTGTGGCAGTGACAGAAGATTGGAGCATGTGTGTTCGCTGAGCCAAGCTATAGGGAGAGATTGGAGCTGTAGGGGTGAGAGTGATCCTACTGACATTTTTTTTTTTTTGTTAATCTTTGTATGTCGGCCTTATACAGGCTGTGTAGAATGATGTGTGTCTCATCAGTGCAGCTATTGTGCACATGTTATGTCAGGTCATGTGAAGCTATGTTAGGACACATGATGGGATGTTATGTCAGGGTCATGTAATTTCATGATATATGTATGGTAAAAAAGAAAGAATCAAAAATTGGCTTTTTTGTGTAATACAATCAAGCACATTTCTGGTTGTATGTTTAAGAAATAGCATATATATATATATATATATATATATATATATATATATATATATATATATATATATGCATACAACACATGTTGTATGTGGCACAGGGTACATGGTACGGTACAGAACGGTATGTCGGTAAGCACCATCGGACGCTTCTACGTCATTAACGATAAACGCTGTCTTTGCTGGTATAGTATGCCACACACATATCATCAAACACGCGCCTACATGGCCAGGCAAGCCCCTTACCTTACACGCACGCGCACACACACACACACACACACACATATCCAGCACCCTCCTCTCGCCCATGCGGAAACTAGCGAGTATGTGAAGGCGCTCCCTCGAGCATCTCCAGCAACAAACCAACAACAACAACAAAAACGTCCCAATTGTCACGTTTCATAAAATGATAATGGAGAAAAACGAAGGGGTTCGATTGTGTGTGTGTTTTTTTCAGCGGCACAAATACGCAAAAAAGAAAAGCACAGCCCGAGCCCGAGGAAGGAGGAAATACTATTACAGCACATGACACCGCGGAATAAAATCAGAAGCCCAGACCAAAAAAAAACAGCCGTGGATCTCGCTGATGGTACCCGTAACACGGAGCACAGGGGCACGGTGCTTGTGAGGCGCATCGACATGCAATGTCAAACCCATTGTAGGGAACAAACCCGACGAGCCGCTCAGCCAAACCCGACGAGCCGGTTGCATTTCAGCACCGCGGACAGCTCTCGGGCTTCCAGCATCCGGAGAGCGGCATTTATTCCCCCCCTTTAAAATGCTGAACGAGAGAGAAAGGAGGGGGAAACTATGTGTGACACTCGTAATCCCATCGCTCTGAACATTTGAACCAAATGACACCTGGTCCCTTGTCCATCGAGCGTTTCCGTGTTACAAAACACACACATCGGGTTGCGATACGGTAAACCCGGAACCCTTCACCCAGCCACATCTACCCGAAACCTCCACTACTGCTGCTCCTACCTCGTCATTCCCATCCCGGGGCCTCCGATCCCCATCCCTCCCCCGGCAGCGGTTCCGTTGACCGGCTTCACGTGCTGTCCTGCCCCCGGTCCTGTTGCGGGTCCTCCGGGCATCACCGACCCCATCATCCCGGCTGTTCCCGGCTCGCCGGGCTGCCCGCCGCCCTCCATGCTCGCTTCGTTCCCCATCTCGGTCTCGGCGCAGGAGACGGGAGAGAGGCGGAGAAAGGTAGCAGGTCAAATCGGCGGCGTTGCTTCTCTGTCACTACGTTGTTTTTTGTAATATAATCAGAAAAGAATGAATGGAAAAGGGGGAGCGAAAACTGGGAGAGTGAACTCAGCGTTGCTCCTCCATCACCGCCATCATCATCATCAGGACCAGTGGGCTGCCTCCTGACGTGGTGACGGGAGCGCGCCGCGCGGACACGGTCGCTTCGAGGGAGAAATGAAAGCGCGAGAGGCGAGAGAAACCGAGATTAGATTACAAAGTTAAATGAGCCCCGTGGGCGAAAGTGGGTCGCAGCAGGAGAAAGATTAGGATACAAAGAGCAACACGGAGACAAATGAAAACCTCCAGTTGGCGATCATCATGAGGAACAAGCACGAATAGAAAGACAACTTTATTATATGTATCAGGTAGGTATTTCATTTAGGTGGTTTTATCCCTGAACATTACCTTACCCTCTGTTCATAAATCGTATGAGTTTGTTTTTATTTCTACTGCAGCGTCTTCTCCATCACATTCAGATGTATGTGTCATATAAAACGGGATGAACTGATCTCAGGTTGCTCATTCCTGAAGGAAGCAAAGTTCAACTACCAATCAGACACGAGACCAACAGAGCTCAAGTCCAAATCACAATGTGGACTTTCAGAATGGAAGTTCAGCTGCATGCTTGACGTGGAAATGTCCTCGTTTGTCTAAAAGTAATGTTGATTTACATGAAATTCACTATCCACGGCAAACACCAATTTACAAACAGCTGCTTGAAGAGCAGAATTGCGCAACCACAGACGCGGGCACGCGCTTTCCGGCTGTCGATGCTGCTGATGCCGAGAAGACGAGAGAAGTGGGCAGTAAATGAAGAAAGGGAGAGAGTGGCTGTATACGTGCGCGTTCGCGTGGCGCTTTTTCACACGAAGAAGCGGGCACGAGGAGCGTCGTGAACGCGCCGCGGCGTCAGGATCGACTGCACCGGAGCATCACGTGTCAGAAACCCTCCATGGTTTTACGCACCCGCTGGTACTCACTATTTATCCAGAATGACTTCCTCCTGGTGGTGCACAGCAGCGCTCCGGAAAACGTTTAGGCTATTTGTTGAATTTCATTTACTGCTGGTTGACTGAACAGGCCACTTGGTGTGCATTATATTTGTTATATGAATTACATTATGTTCTATATGTGTGTGTGTGTGTGTGTGTGTGTGTGTGTGTGTGTGTGTGTGTGTGTGTGTGTGTGTGTGTGTGTGTGTGTGTGTGTGTGTGTTTTTTCTTTCTTTTTTTTCTTCTAAACTGTTAAACCCACATTTAAGTGTGATATGTTAGTGAGCAATAATATTGCACATCATAGCATATTTCATTTAGGTGAAGTGTGTCAAATATCCAATATAAATCATAATTAGCTGAAGGTTATGTTTTTACTGTAGATCCATTTGTTTGTTTTGTCTGGTATTAAGCAGAATATATTTAAAAAAAAGATGTGCTGCAACATTTAATTGAAATTTGGTTCATTTAGGCCAATAACTGATAAACAAGTGATTATCCTTTTCTGCAGCCTGAACGGCTGTCACCTTTTCATTTGACTAGCTGGAATTATCAATATCAGTTGGAGCAGCTGCAACAACCACAACAGCAGCATTAACACCAACAGCAGAACATATTTAGTGTAACAAAACATGTTTGAGGGAAAGGGAGAGTTTAAGAAAAAAGTGTGTAGAGGGCATTAACTCCATCCCATACAAACAATAACAACAAAGTCGGTCAGATAACAGCCTCCGAGCAGCGTCTCACCCCCTCAGCCACTGGGAAAAGGTCCACTCTCTGTTCCAATGCCAAGTGTCTCCCTCTGAGGCCAGACTTTATGGAGATGAATAAACCCTGCCAGCTATATTCAGCGCAGCATGTATACTGTGCAGTGTCTTTCTCAGCGTAGGGCAAAGAGACAAAGTGCCGCTGCAGTTACAAAAGATAGATGGAGAGAAAAATCATTCTCCTCTAAGCCTCTTTCAGCGTGCACATATTACAAGTAATACCATTAGTTTTCCTTTTCAAAGACGTTCTCTTTTGGTCATACTTTTTGTTTAGTCCAGGGCAAACAGAAGAAAAAAAACAGACATAGCCGGTAACATTTAACAATTAACTTTTCAAAACTGTCACGCCATTGTGTTTTCAACATTAATACCTTTTAACAGACAGGAACAAGAAACAAAGGCAACAGAAGAAATCAATGCAAAGATGAATCCAAAATAAACTTCCATAGGCTCAATGTTTTTTTCAACCACGAGCACATAACACAACTCATGAACTCAGGGCTTCCAGAAAATGTCCACCTGCAAACTCATGAATAGCATTGTGTGTTGTTGAAATTGACTCTGCCATGGAAAACAGTAAACAGTAAACAGTAAACCCGACAGCATTTGAAGGCATCAGGCATTCCACACATATACACATCAGCCCAAAGCGAAGCAGAAGCAACATGGGAACATTTGCATTCAACACAAAACACACCACAGGGCACACGACAGAGCAGCAGAAGCCCGGATGGTACACAACAGCAATAGATCCCCACCCCTGAAATATATGGTGCACTCTAGTAAACAGAGAGCAGAAAATGGACAAAAACATAATTTCCGTAGACACTGAAGAGACAGAACAAAGCTTTCCAGTGAGACATTACAGAGTTAAAGAGAGAACTGAGACACTTAAATGTAACAACGCTGAATTCATTCAAAGCAATGCAAATGGGAAGCGAGCATTCAGGGATAACCCAGCTAAGTGCCAAAAGTAGTCAGCTTTTGGCTTTCTACCAAGCACTCTCCATACTCTGAGAGCTATTGAGAAATGCTTGTTGCTCATACCTATTGGTTAATAACGCTGACGCTGTCCAACATAGAGTCTTCAGTGTACTGTATGTATACACCAAGGTGACAAAAGCACGAGTGTATTTATAGGTGCACCGCCATCTTTGCCGCGTGTGCATATGTGAGATTTATCATCCAGATATTGTTGGCATTCTCAGTCTGTTGCTGTTTGACAGAGAAATATGTGCATTATGTCAAGTGACTGTGGATATCCATTCTTGTCCTTTGGGAACATTATCACCTTTTAGAGTTGAAATGGCTAACTTGTGAGTAAACTGTTTCTTATTTACACATCCGGCAGATAGGAGCCATCGTTAACATTAATTTGGAGCCACATGATACATGTTAGTTCAGTTTTCACTCAACCTTTTGCTCAGTTTTCCTCACCACCTGTTCCTGAAGAAAATATCTGGATTTTCTTTTATTGATTTTAGCTTTCTTACAGTGCTAGTTAGTACCGTACTGTTGTACTTTTCACCATAACTTGGACATTGTTTTCTGTTAATAGATGAATAAAGAATTTTTCAAGTCATTTTTTTTAAAAGCTTTTAATATAAATATAGATTTTTGGTATCAAAACCTTCTGAATAAGGGAATTTTGTGCACAGATCATTTGGGAGAACTGACAGAAATAAAGACCACACAATTGTGCAAGAGTAATGAAAGGTCTTTGAATGTAACCTCTTATTTAATGTGATGCTCCGCTCCGATTGGTCAAAGATTCTAATCACCAGCAAATCTATTTTGGCCCCGTGGCTTTGAACAAGGTAGCTGTCTGCCAGTCTTGGCTGACCACAGTAAGCAAAAGACACTTAGAAATCGGCCCTTGGAGGCAATACAATAACCACCATCATTTGTCATTTCTACAGTACCAGACTGTAATGGCAGGGCTCCAAGCGGTCTCTTTTCAATCTGCGATCATGACGTGGCTGATGAAATGGGGGCTTCAACATTTCTCATCCAGGGAACGGTTTCTTGCTCCAGCAGAGAGTCCTGGGAGGCTGCTCAGGAAACCCGCAACACCAGAATCGATCTCCTTGACAGACTGACTCATTGACGCGAATACTTAAGGAGATTAAAATGAAGCAATGTGCCAGCACTCCACTTCACTCCAAGCAACCGGCCGGGGCAGGAAAACCCTATTGGTCAGCTGTGAATGGTTGATTGAATGATTGATAGGCGGGGTAGACCTCCATCAGCACTGCCCATGTTGAGACGTAACAACAGGGGAGGCTGTTCCTGTCTTCTATCTCCTTCTCGGGTGTCTTTCCTTCCTTTGGCTTCATCTCTTCTCCACTAAGAGGCACCGATAGGCCCTTTTCATGTTAGCCCTTTTGTCATGTAATTGCAGGGTAAATGTAGGTGAGATTGAAAAAATTAAAAAGGGCCTGATCAATTTAGGCCTGATCAATTGGTATGGTGCATGCTGGCTCACTCTAATGGCTGTGGCACTAAAGAGAATGGGACCATTATCAGTTTTATCAATTACACCCGCGTTTACCCTGCAATTACATGTAAAAGGCTTTGTGAAACAGGCCTATGGCTGTTTTTGCTCCTCTCATTGAGTAGTTTTAGGTATTTTTCTCTACACTGTGAAAATCAGAGACTGAAGAAAAGTAGATAGTCCAGAAAGTGAGTCTGCTATTATGTGGATCTAAGTTATGTTACCATGGTGCTAAATCACAGGTGTTACTAACAGCATTAACGATGGCACTGACTTACTTCAAGTGTCCCAATAAGCCATGACAGAGAGACAGCACGTAGAACAACAGGCCCCTGAAATTGAAGCAGAAAAATGGAAATCAGCCATCATTAGTTTTATTATTTACACCTTTTGTGAGGGACCGAGCTGACAGGCATGAGGAGTCACAGGTGGATTTTCAAAAAGAGGGATTTATTAACCCCAAAATGAGAGATACTATTTCAAAATAAGACACATTTTTGGACCCATACAAGGAAAAGAGGAGACCGAAACAGTACTAAAGGCTAACTCACCATAAACTGAACAAACATGGACAGATTTGGCCACAAAGGGGAATATTTATAACGGCTGATCAAATCATTGATTTAAAGGGAATACCACAAAGACATACACTTTCAGCTAAAGTACAAATAAAAACAAAACAGTATATTTAATTTATCAGTATAAATATTGTAAAAATGGCATGTCACATGAACAAAAATACCAACAAACTAATATACACTAAAGAAATAAACTAAACCTCTGACCTAGACGTAAGTAAGCAGCTAATGTTATGGACTATTTGTGATTCTAGGTGAACATCAGTTTGGTGATGGCCACAATTTGCATGGACGTTACTGATCTTGTGTAATTTTGTGTAAATATTCAAGCTAAAGTTAGCAACATAGTGATATTGTAAAATCTTCCTTTTCACACTGCCATTTTCACACGTCAAAGCAGGCTAAACACAGGTGTCATTGATACAAATGAATCCAGGTCTGCAGCCGTTCCAGTGAGCCAGTGTGCACAATAACAGGGCCCTGGCCAACCTAAATGGAACAGAGTCATAATTGTGCGCTTACCCCGTGATGACTTGCCAAAATGGCTGCTGTGAAGGCGGCCTCGCTGGAGTCTGAGCTGAAGCGAACATTGAGTATGACATATAGAACTAGCCAGTAGCCACTAGCATCCATATTACATTAAGACTGTTTCATAACCAGTTAAAAACTCCTCCAAGTAACGTTAACTACTAACGTTAGCCTCGAAACAGCCAATGTTAGCCTGAAAACCAGAGAAAGATGGTGAGCTACCAAAAATGATGATGTACTGTATTGTAATGCAATGTAGGAACGTATCGAACCTGGTATCTCTTTCTGTAAAATAAAGGGTTACAATGCCGCTCATTTATTCCAAAAACCAAGCAAGATAACATTCAAAGATTGTCACCAGCTAGATGTACGGATTCAATGGTGGTTTCCATTTTACACAACACATGCTGCGTTTTAAAATGAAGCTATAAAGAGTGGGTTTTTATTTGTTTGTTCCTCAGAGTGCCTCGGAACAAATCTCAATGAGTTGAAGTGAATAACATAGAATAATAAACGTAGGGTGACCAGACGTCCTCTTTTTCCCGGACATGTCCTCTTTTCGAGACCTAAAAAATGCGTCCGGCAGGGATTCCAAAAACGTCCGGGATTTTGCCTCGTTGGATATTTGTGTTTCTCTGGGTCTTTCACAAACTAGTTATTACGCCCTTACAAGTTTTGGAAATGGTATCTTCCTTACGTTCCACCTTCTTGCGCGAGCTCTGACTGTAGAGAGAACTGTCATTGGTCGACCGATCTCAGTGTTGCCAGATGCACGATAATTATCCTCCAAATACGACCATTTTGAGCCTTTGGTACGATACTTCGCTATTTCCAATCTGGCAACACTGAGCACCTTGCCACCTCCACTGGTTGCATTGTTTACAACAGCACATGACATCTGCAGCCATGCCGAAACGTAAATGTAAGTTCACGGACGAACTAAAAAAAAATACCCATGTTTTCGCCTCGGCCGTGATGCTTCGGAAGCTGAGTGCATGACATGCAGAGCAGGCACTTACGTGTCAGTGGCAAATAAAGGTGGCAGCGATTTGGAAGCTCACGTGCACTCTGCAAAACACAAAACTGCAGCAAGAGGAGAGAGCTCATCGAGTAAAGCCATATTAAGAATTTATTATTTAGAATATTGTATTTGTTATCATTATTACTTTAATATATGAGGAGGACTGAAAAGTGTCTTCATTTTCTTATTTTAATATGTGGCTATATAAAGTATTTATTATTTAGAATTTTTTATTTGTTATCATTATTGCTTCAATATATGGACAAGACACATTAAAGAAGCACTGGACTAAATTTGTTTTACATTTGCACTTTGCAATTTTGTTAAAGTTCAATAAACAGATGTTCATATAGTCATTTTTGTCATTTCATTTGTGACATTTGTATGCACATTTGTATCCCCCCCCCCCCCCCCCCAAGTGTTTGTGCAACTGTGGCTCAGTGGTAGATCAGGGTCTTCCTTCAATCAGAGGCTTGCCGGTTCAATCCCAGGCTCCGCTAGTCCATATCGATGTGTCCGTGGGCAAGACACTTAACCCAAAATTGCTCCCGCAGCCTGTGTCAGCGCTGCGTGAATGGGTGTCAGGCAGGTGGCACCTTGCATGGTAGCCCCTGCCATCAGTGTGTGAATGGGTGAAGGATGACACATCATGTTAAAGCGCTAAAAGTCCATTTACTTCATGATCAAGCATTTTGGTTCTGAACACAAGATGACAGTGGACTTTAGGAAGAGCCCCCCAACACTACCACCCCCACCAGCAGACACCCTGACTGTCATGGCAGGAAAAACACGGGTGAAACCACTTTGATTCATGAAGTTGTGTGTGCTCCACTGTTGTATAAAGGTAGACAACCTGGGTCAGTCCTATCCCATTATAAGAAGGGGAGAGCAGCTTAGATGGCTGACAGTGAAAAAAGAAGAAGCTTGCCAATAATAATAAAAAGCAGTGGAGCAAAGGAATGGAAGAGAACATGGTTAGGAAACAAAGGGAAATTGTGTAATCCAAAAGAGTTGAACCTGCAGCTTCGATGTGTTCCTCTCTGTCGGCATGGGGCTGGACGTCATGCGTCGCATTGACGATATCTTGCAATAATGGTGGCAATAAATACAATTTATATGTGCTTATTGTGTTGAGGTAAAAGTACCCTTTTGGGGAACGCTGTTTCTTTTATGAGTTTATTGCTTGTATTAGGATCGACATAAGGCCTCTCAACAAGACTCTGTTTTTACATAAAGCAGCATATGGCAGAGCTGATAAGTGAGCAACCGAGCCGTCACGTGATTTCCTCTCTGCTGCACTACACACACACACACACACACACACACACACACACACACACACACACACACAGACAAATGGGAGAAGAGCAAGTGTAGACCTTGACATAATGGATGGGTGAGATAAAAATACAATTCAAGTTCAAAGTGGAGCGAATAAACTTCTCACAGCAGTCCTTGTTAAAGCAGGAACAGCACAGGTGCAACTACTGACATTGACATTGATGAGTGCCCTGGTAATGAGTGCCTATGATACTAAGCCCACATGCACAATACAGGGGGCCTGAAACTGAACACCTGATTGAAATGCAACCTCTGTCACTTTGACGATATCATGAAAAAGGTCTGAACCTAGCACTACACAAATACGTACATATTACATGAGCTGATTCATGACAGCCTTAGCAGCAATGGATAACATTTTCTAAGTAAGCTGTTTTAATTTTCAACTTAATGATGAGGAAACCAAACAGGCGGATGTGACACGTCATACTACGTAATGTTTTATACCAACAGAGAATTATGCAAGAAATGTGCTAACGGACATCAATTGTGTTTGCTGACGACGTAAGAAATGGTGGAGGCCATCCAAGTTCATTTTTCGGTGGATAGTTATTATTTTAGTCAAGTCCATCCATCCATCCATTTTCAGCCGCTTATCCGGGGTCGGGTCACGGTGGCAGCAGGTTCAGCAGACCGACCCAGGCTTCCCTCTCACCCGCAACACTTTCCAGCTCATCCTGGGGGATCCCGAGGCGTTCCAAGGCCAGCCGGGAGATATAATCCCTCCAGCATGTCCTTGGTCTTCCCCTGGGTCTCCTACCAGTTGGACGTGGCTGGAAAACCTCTAATGGGAGGCGTCCAGGAGGCATCCTGACTAGATGCCCGAACCACCTCAGCTGACTCCTTTCGACACGAAGGAGCAGCGACTCGACTCCAAGCTCCCTCCTGATGTCCGAGCTCCTTACCCTATCTCTAAGGCTGAGCCCGGCCACCCTACGGAGGAAGCTCATTGTATGTATCCGAGACCTCGTTCTTTCGGTCACGACCCAGAGTTCGTGACCATAGGTGAGGGTTGGAACGTAGACCGACCAGTAAATGGAGAGCTTCGCCTTCCGGCTCAGCTCCCTCTTCACCAAGACGGACCGGTACAGCGCCTGTTTTACTGCTGCAGCCGCACCGATCCGCCTGTCGATCTTACGCTCCACCTTACCCTCACTGAACAAGACCCCGAGGTACTTGAACTCCTTTGCTTGGGGTAGGCAGTTTGTCCCCACCTGGAGGGAGCAATCCACCGGTTTCCGGCAGAGCACCATGGCCTTAGATTTGGAGGTGCTAACTCTCATCCCTGCCGCTTCACACTCGGCTGCAAAACGGTCCGAGGAGGCAAACAGGACCACATCATCTGCGAACAGCAGAGATGCGATCCCGAGACTCCCAAACCGGATCCTCTCCGCCCCCTGGCTGCGCATAGATATCCTGTCCATGAAAGTCACGAACAGAACCGGTGATAAAGGGCAGCCCTGGCGGAGACCAACACCCACCGGGAACGTGTCTGACTTACTACCAAGAATACGAACACAGCTCCTACTGCAGGCGTACAGAGACCGGATGGCCCGTGCCAACGGGTCCGGCACTCCATACTCCCGCAGCACCCCCCACAAAACCCCCCGAGGGACCCGGTCGAAAGCCTTCTCCAAGTCTACAAAGCACATGTAGACTGGTTGGGCGAACTCCCAGGACTCCTCCAGTAGTCTTGCGAGGGTAAAGAGCTGGTCCACTGTTCCACGGCTGGGACGGAATCCACACTGTTCGTCTTGAATCTGAGGTTCGACAAGCAGTCGGAGCCTCCTTTCCAGCACCCTGGCATAAGCTTTTCCCGGGAGGCTGAGCAGTGTGATCTCATCCACCCCTGGCGTCTTGCCACCAAGGAGCTTTTTGACTACCTTAGTGACCTCTGCCAGGGATATGGGTGCAGCCACCCCAAGGACTTCAGGCGCTGCCCCCACTCCAGGGGACACGTTGGCCGGGTTTAGGAGTTCCTCAAAGTGCTCTTTCCACCGTCCGACGATGTCCCCAGTCTGGGTCAGCAGTTCCCCCCCCCGCTGAGAACAGCCTGGGGTAGACACTGCTTTCCCTTCCTGAGCCGTCGGATGGTTTGCCAGAATCTCCTTGAGGCCAACCGAAAGTCCTTCTCCATGGCCTCCCCGAACTCCTCCCATGCCCGAGTTTTAGCATCCGCGACAACCACAGCTGCAGCCCTTCTGGCCTGCCGGTACCTGTCAGCTGCTTCAGGAGACCCCTAGGCCAACCAGGCCTGAAAGGCCTCCTTCTTCAGCTTGACAGCTTCCCTCACCCCCGGTGTCCACCACCGGGTTCTCGGGTTGCCGCCACGACAGGCACCGATGACCTTCTGACCACAGCTCCTGGCGGTCGCATCCACAATAGAGGCTTTGAACACGGTCCACTCGGATTTCATGTCCCCAGCCTCCCTCGGGATGTGTGAGAAGCTCTTCCGGAGGTGAGAGTTGAGGACCTCCCGGACAGGATCCTCTGCCAGACGTTCCCAGTTCACCCTCACCACATGTTTGGGCTTGCCGGGTCTTTCTAGCCGACTCCCCCGCCATCTGATCCAACTCATCACCAGGTGGTGATCAGTTGACAGCTCTGCTCCTCTCTTCAGTGTCCAAGACATACGGCCGCAGATCAGATGATACGATTACAAAGTCGATCATTGATCTCCGGCCTAAGGTGCTCTGGTACCAGGTACACTTATGAGCCGCCTTTTGCTCGAACATGGTGTTTGTTATGGACAAACCGTGGCTAGCACAGAAGTCCAACAACAAAACACCGTTCGGGTTCAGATCAAGCAAGCCGTTCCTCCCAATCACGCCCCGCCAGGTTTCTCTATCATTGCCCACGTGAGCGTTGAAGTCCCCCAGGAGAACTATGGAGTCGGCAGGCGGCGCCCTTTCCAGGACCCCTCCCACCGACTCCAAGAAGGCCGGATACTCTAAAATGCTGTTCGGTGCATAAGCACAAACAACAGTCAGAGCCTTACGCCCCGCAACCCGTAGGCGCAGGGAGGCGACCCTCTCGTTCTCCGGGGAAAACGCCAACATAGCGGCACTCAGCCGTGGGCTCGTGAGTATCCCCACTCCCGCCCGGCGCCTCTCACCCTGGGCAACTCCAGAAAAGGACAAAGTCCAACCCTTCTCCAGGAGCTTGGTTCCAGAGCCCGTGCTGTGCGTGGAGGTGAGCCCAACTATATCTAGCTGATACCGCTCCACCTCCTGCACCAGCTCCGGCTCTTTCCCCGCTAGCGAGGTGACGTTCCACGTCCCTAGAGCTAGTCTATGTTGCCGGCGATCGGCTCGCCCAGGTCTCCTGCCTGGCCCGTCGCCCGGTCTGCATAGCACCCGACCCCGATGCTTCCCCCTGCGGGTGGTGAGTCCACAGGGTTTTAGTCAAGTCGTTTAGTTTAAGTCTTTGTAATTGTGTGTAGAAAATGTTGATATTCTGACCGGACTCATCTTGTATTATCATTGTGCCTTTGTATTGACAGTGTTTAAGTTTCAGTTGTTTGTTGCAGGTTTCAACCAACTAAATCCCCCTCAGCTCAGCCCTTTGTCAGCGTGTCGGAGAACCACGGTGGTCTACAGGACGGGATAAGTATCTTTATGATTTTAGTACAACTAAGGGCTACTCTTATCAATACTCTGTTCTTCGACGTGAAGAAATAATTGTTTAAAAAAAAGATATACAAGATTTAAAAACAAATAAATTCAGAAGCATTTTGAAGTTATATAATATATTTAAGTTAAATATAGCTAAATATTGTTTCTAGAAGAGCAACAGTTATGTTTTACAACAGCAAAGTAACGATATAAAGTCATCAATATCTCACTTCAAACTGTCAAATAAATAACATTTATGAGGGAAGTTTATAAAGATCGAAGAACACAGACATTCGTCAGTATCAGTCATTCCTCCTGTCCTTCTGTCCTCCTGCCTGCTTTGTCTCACATAAGCATAAACATAAACATAGCAGCGCTGGCCGATGAATTAGGTTTCACTTTTGTTTACAAGTTCACAGATGTTTTGATAAAGTATTGGCTTTTAACTCGCCAATACTTTATTGCACGTACAGTAACAAGCGTAGTTGCCGTCAACCTGAGTATCCATCACTTCACTTGGTGAAGTTATTATTTTGCAATTTAGCATTATTATGTACGTGACTTTCCATGTCGCAGCCATGAGCCCACGAGTTCTTCAATGAGTAGACCTCTTCCACAGCAGACACCCTGACTGTCATGGCAGGAAAAACACGGGTGAAACCACTTTGATTCATGAAGTTGTGTGTGCTCCACTGTTGGACTAAATCAATGTATGTGGAAATCACCATCATGCTATTGTAACATAAAGAAGTACACACCGTTTCATGTTGGTTAGGGACATATGTGTGCTTGTACTTTTTTTACAGAATAGGTGGTTTTATACCACTCAATAATTCCACTGTCGTCTCTGTTTCAATGTCACAAAGTGGACCGAGAGCGGGCCCTTGAGCGCTTGCCAATTTCACAGTGGGAAAGCTCGGAGCTCTTGCACACTTGTCTCCTTTGTTTCTCAAGAATTCTATTGTGGGACAATAGTGTGAATCAACAGAAGACTGAATAATCAGTGTTAGTGTGCACACTAATCTTTCTGTATGAGTTCTTGTCATTCCAGTGTGAACACACTACATACTTAATAGGATCAGAGCGGTGTGGTATTGCATGGGAAGTGGCTCCACCTAACGTACATATGAGGTCAACGCAGGTTTCAGATTCCCACTGTCTCCCTGCTGATTGCCTTTCTGTCTGTCTTATTACAGACACCATCTTGAGCTGTCAGGTGGCATTAACAAGCTGTAACCACAGGAATCTTTCCTGTCGCAACTGCTCGTCCCATATTCCGCACGTGAATGCAGCACGATGGCCATTACAGTGTGTGCATTTGCATGTCAGAGGGCTTTGGGCCCAGCTGGGTCCTTAAGGCCAGAAGGGGTTATGCCTTGAACCCTAAATTAATATAATATATATTGATAGGCTTACATCACATGACAATGATTAAAAGGTCATCAAGTGGATTAAAACGGAACATAAAGGCTACTAACTCTTTCAAACGTGATTTATTCTAAAGTGAATTATTCTAAAATAGAAATTAGAGATGAACATCATTGATTTTGCAGAACTCAGTTTGTGTTTATTCCTGCCTGTCTGTGTGTGTTTGCGTGTGCGTGCGTGCACGGGGGTCTGAACAAAGCCATCACGGGTGAAGAAAGATTGCCTGAAACTGACTTGAGACAAGAAGAAAGTGTGAGAAAATGAAAGAAAATAGAAGATGGCCGAGCCTCAGAGCTTGTTCCAATTTCCTGAGCCAGCCGGTAGCGTGCATCTCTCCTGTCGCTCGACAGATATGACATCACTCACACATAAAACACCATTTGGTGCAATAAATATCACATTGCACGGAGTCATGAGACAGAAAACGGATAGGGGGAAATAGGAAGGAGAGGAAATGCATCAATAGTGGAGAAGATGGAGAAAGCCTTAAATCAATGAGAAGCAATAAGGAGTGAGAGTAAAAAAAAAAAGAGAGATACAGTAGGAGAGGCCCTCGTTACTTGTAGTTGTTTACGGAAATTCCCACAGCACTGTTGTGCAGCGCTATAGACTGTGCTTGGACTTTCAGTGAGAGTGCTGCTGATCCATGTGTCTCGTAAGGAGAGGAGAGCTGCCATTATGGACCAACATCACCAGGACAGATTCTGTGTTTCTTCACATTAATCTGGAGCACGCGCTTCCTGTGATCATTGTAGTCCCGCAGTTAAATATACAAGTGTGCATTTTTACAATGAAAGCGACATGGATCACATGTAATGAAAATATATCAATGTTTGGCTCCTGAGATTATCTGTCAATTCTACTGCTAATGACATGAGAAACACACCGATGTAAAGCTGAAGATCTTGCCGATCTATAGATGTACTGGGTGTCCACCACAAAGGAAAGGGGGTGAAGTTTCACCCTCAGATGACCATGGTACTTTTATGATGGGGAAAAAAAGTCTGACATCAAATCTAATAAGCCTTGAACACACCTTCAATCACAAAGAGCCATTTTTTTCTACATCAAGGCATATTTAGTACCTATTTTGTGGCCATTTTGAAAAATGTTGAACAAATTTGTAGCATAGAATATCTCTATATTTTCATAATATATAAACCTGCCAGATGTGCTGCTATTATTACCAAATGCACAATTGTTATGATAATTTCAACATAGCTATCCAACTAAGAGGGCAACACACATGTATTTGATTGAAATCAATCAAACAATGCATTTGATGAGTTGACTGTCTCACCCTCTTCATCTCACCCCTCTGTTAAAATTGCATAACCGAGAAGTGAAGCACTGTGGACTGCTGGCCAATAGAGGGCACTGTATGAATGTGAGAATGAGAAATACAGTGCAGTACAAGAGGCATAAAGAATGCTGATGCATGTATAGTAGCCACCTGCTGTTCATATTAGTTAGTTTAATGTATAACATATAATGTATTGCTGTACTTTTTTTCTTATCAGAGCTCGAAAGAAAAAGTTGAATCTGATCTAATATTGAGAAAACATACAAATTGAAAAGTCTGCATGAAGTACTTTATGAAACTGTCCATTCTTCACTCCTGTTAGAGGACTTTGGCTGATTAAAATCGGTATAAAATAGTTGTAGTGACTCTAACATGGACTGAATTGAACTTACTGCCCTATACAACTGAACCCAAGTCGTACCAAATGTAAATTATTCAATTAAGGGCATTTTCCATTTTCCCTTCGCACAGTGTACAATCTAAATAGATATCAGCCGTTTATATCAAGAAAATATTTGGATGATGAGTAAAACAGATCTTCTCACATCATCAGTCCACGTTTAAGATTTAAGGACACTGTTTTTAATTATATATGTCAATTTGTTTAATTACACCTCCTCTCTATTGAATATGTGAGCGGGTACATACTGTGCTCGATTCATCTAAATGTCTTCTTTGTGTTGTTGAACTTGTCAGGACGAGACGACGTATATACACGCGTTTGTACCCAGACATTTAGGAGCACGATGTTCTTTCCAGCATAACTCCACCCAACTTGAACCTGAGCTGAGGTCAAACGAGGCAGCCTTTGACTCCAAACTGCACTGTCACTAAATAATACTTGTATTTATTTCATTTTTCTGTGGACAACCTATCAGACCCAAGTCAAAACTATCAAATCAACAGTATGTGAACCTTGCCAAAAGCTATATAACAGTGTAACATATTAATCATTTTTATAAAAAATAAAATAATAATAGATAAAAACAATATAATTACAGCAGCACTGTAAGTTACCAGACACTAATTGACTCACAACTCGCAGTGTTCCTGCAGCTTTTGTGCCTTGAGTACTGAGACTTTGGATGCTCGTGCACTTCCGGAACTTTCGTAATGGTTTTCTTGTGCAGAGCGCCGGAGCATCAGCACCGACCCCTCTTCTTCCAGCAAGGGACTGATGAATGGAGTGGAAGCGGCCAAGCCCTGCCCTGATTCTCATTATTACTTCAGAAATAAAAAAGCTTTCCACACGGAGGGACTCCTCGCCGAAGAAACGGCCCCACGGAAGGTGAGACAGACACACACACAGGGTTTCATGCCCGCGTGAAAATGTTTTCTCTGGTCAACCCCCTTTTTAATTTTTTAGTTACCATTAGCATTTTGCATGGCGTCAATTAGGCTCCAGACAATAGAGGAGCATGCCGTACTTGTTCACCAGCGGTGTCTGTCTGCGGCGCTGTTGCAGCCTTCTTCCGTGTTATGAAACGAGTAAAGCACGCTGCTTTCCATCTTTAATAATGAAATAATAATTCATAGCAAGTCGTCCTCGGAACGAGCCGTGACCGCGGCGGAGATTTAACCAGTGCGCCCCCAACCCCGGCACACAGCGGACACATCTGCTGAAACCATGAGCGCCTTCAATTCCTGCAAAGGCAGTGTTACCTAACAGCCAGTTAGGGCCGTAAGGGCAAACCAAAAACGGAAGTGGCTTATGTAAAGTGTTATGTACATGTAGCTTAAATGTCAAGTTTGGTGGCGTAGGGAAGTGTTTGTGCGAGGCACAGGCGTAGGGGAGGTCACACGGGCTAAAGAGCAGACGGGGAGCCTCAGGCGGCCGCCGGTGTTTCGTCAAGAGGACCCTGTACACTGTCAGTTGTTGAATAAAGGAAGAGACACTTAGCTGTCCTCGTGAATGCCGCAAAAATGGCCAAATCTCTGTCTTCACATCATATTTTTTTCCACACAATTATATGAGTTTGAATCCCGTTATATATATATATATATATATATATATATATATATGGTCAACTTTTTTAAGTTGCAATAGAGTACTTCTATATGACACGTGACGTGTGTGATAGCACTTTTGTATTTGAGGCAGCCACCTTCATCAGCACTCAAATCAGCCAAAGATGTGTGTGCGTGTGTGCGTGTGAGTGTGTGTGTCATTTCTGGTTAAACTAGCTTTAATAAGATTGAAATGTAAACAAGAGCTGTTGACTCAGACTTGGACTGATAATTATACTCCATTAATTTAGTATGACACTCAAGGAAAGTTTTATTAATACAAATAAAAATAGCAGCAGAACTAGAAATATATATTTTTTTGGTTCCTCACGTTATTCTTTGTCAAAGCATAAAGCACCTACATTACCAGAGATATTGGTTTGTTATGCTAGTGCCGACTAATGTAGCTTCGAGCAGCTAGCTTCAAGCAGAGACAAGAAACAGGCTGCAGATGTCTGGTGGGCTCACTTTTAAACTCCACACCTCCAGATTTTTTATTTTTTTAATACAGTTTCCGACTTTTCAGAACTATCCCTGACTGAAGTGACGTCCCATGAATCCCTCTGGTCCCCCAAAAGGCTTTATACAACTTTCTTTCCCCACATATTCCCCCAGAACCTGGAAACAGGCTTTGATGTCTAAAATGTGTAGAGTTCCCCTTTAAAAAACAGACGTGTAGGGTGTGAAAACACTGAGCCATGTTATTATTAAATTAAAGGGTAGTTCTGCTTATTTTCAACCCGGTGGCGTAGTGTCTTAGCTACGCAAAGTTAATTTTACACTCTGTCATTTGCATTCCAAAATGGCGGGGCAAGCGTGCTCTCAGACTAAACCAGAAAAAAAGTGCATATTTAGCTGCTCATAATAATTTGAAATATTGAATTGTACCAAGTTATCAAAGAGGGGTGTGTTTTTTATTGTATTTTGGGGGAGCACGTCAGAGCAAGGAACAGCAAAGGTGTAACTAATAAGCTTAATTACGGCGTCATTACATTTACGTGTGCCGGTACCACAGGGTTGTTATTGTGCATGCTGGGTCAGATTGCCTCTGTCGTCTCCCTCTGTGATGTACCCACTTTCCCTCTATGTACGTCAGCGAATTACAATTCCCAGAATGCCTCTTACAACCCCGGAGAAGGGTGTGAGCTCGTTATATACAGGAGGACGGTGTGATGCTGAGAGCTGAAGAACCAGAGAGCTGAGAAAAGTTAGTCGTGCCAATTAACACGTGCCTTCTAGTTGCATGAGGATCTGGTCAATTTGATGTTACTGTGGGTGTTGAGTATGTGCGTAAAAATGGCAGCTTGAGACAGAAGCCTGTGTTAGATTTTGAGGGATCTGCAACAAAAACATGTAGTTTTGTTGTTGAGTTGCAGCTTTATATACATTGTGCTGCTACAAAGGAAACACATCATCTGTTGTCTTTGGCCATGTTCTTTTCTCAGAGTCCATTTTGTGTGTTTTCCTTGAATTACCGGCTTTGGTAAATCTATATCACACATTGTTGCTGTCACTGTTGCCTTACAAGTTCTTTTTTTGGAGGTAGTTCTGTAACTCCGAGCAGGCATTTTGGTTTCAAGTCACAAAGTGTATCGGGTTGATCGACCCGAGGAAGGAAGATTATGTTCTAATTGTCTGAATTTCAGGCTATCAAGACGTTGTCCTTTTAATCTGACCTTGGATCAGGTATCCAGAAAACCACTTCAGCCAGACGCAACTTGATTAAACCCTCCCACTTTTTTTCTTTTTTTTAAACTTTTGATAATTCTTCCAGGGCAAGCTCTTACAGAACCGGGGGAAGAGATGCCGCATGAAGTTTAGAATGTGTGAATTGTCGGTGGGCTTTCTTTAGTGACGGTCTTTTAAAAATCTCAATTGCAGTAACTGGGTGTCAAAGATTTAAAAAAGATTTGTGGACCCAGACTCGGGATGGAGATATGTGTTGGTGTGAAGGTCAGAGTGCATGTTTATGTCAGAGTGTCTGCAATGCTTTTGAACTTGTGGTATGTTCGACTTGTTGAAAACACTGCAGTGCTCACACATGGGTCTAATTTGTGTTGCAGAACGTTGAAGAAACTTACAGCGTTTGCCGACTAGTGGCTCCCCTGGGCCACGGTTAGTTACTTCCAGACATGGAAAGTAGAGCCTAACTTCAGCTTAGGTGTCTATTTCTAAATTGACTGATGGAGAGAATGAATTGACTCGTGCTAATCAGCGTCATCGTATAAAATCACGGACAATGCTGTTGATTTAAAGCTCGTCTGTGAACAAGTGGTGAGGACGGATAACGTGCCAGCTTAAACATCTCATCCCTTCCAAATAGCTGTGGACATATGTTTGGTATCTTGGAATAGTTAAACAACAATGTAATGGTATGGTTAATGTTTTTCGGACATATGAAAAATACTTTTTTTAATGTAGCAAAGGCTTATTTTGATTAAACAAATACCCCTATTAGAAACAAACCAGGGAAAATATCAGAAAAGATTTGCCTTGGAGTGGTAGCTGACTCCTAATTTAATAAATGTAAATGATTTAACACAATTTCGTACGCAAGTATTACAACACAGTTGTTACATCTCATGTTACATTGAATGTATCGACTGTTGAATGTCGATACATGAATGTGATTTGATATTCCAGATCCTCACGCTAAGTAGTAACAAGCGAGGTCATGCGTCTCTCTGAGCTACACCGTAGACGAGCGCAGAAAGGGAGCTTTTCCAACTCGCTGAACCCTCCACCAGTGGGGGAGGGTTGGAAATGCCACCGTCTGTTTGACCTCCTTGTAAAACAGCAGAGAGTGATGGACGGGTCTGACTGACCTCCGCCGCTCGCATTCATACATGACTGAAATATCACAGCGGGGGAATGCTGATGTGAGTAGAGAATCAACTTCCTTCTTTTGGGTTAGGGTTAGTCTCACTTAGTGGAGGGAGGCATGAAGGCCGACTGAGATTGTGTTTTAGTCATTCTTAAAAACATTATGTCGGGAGTGGTGGGCCGCCATGTGTCTGACCTACTAATACTTCACTGGTTTGCTTTTTATAACTCTTACATCTTTAATTGCAGAGGAACATGTTGGCAAGGTCAGGCATTTTCTAGTTTGTCATCAAGAGAGGCGGGAGTTAGGGATAAAAGGGAAGGATGGGGGCTGTCTGGCTTAAACAACATCGAACCCTGCTCTATGTTGTATGTTTCGTTGTACCTGTCTTGCACTGGAGTTGGAAGGATGGATGTCTGTTTCTCATGTTTGGCGATCCTTAAACAGCGGGCATTAAAGGGAATGCTGGATGAAGGGAGGTACGCCATCCTGGCTCCGCTCCCAAAGGAACAGCCTCACAACTGAAAGGTCACCGACTCGGTTCCTGGCCTGACTAACTGTGTCTTAACTGTGACATTCGGTCCGCGGTACATTACAGTAGGTATTAGAAATGCCTCATTATTATGCAGTTTGATGCAACGCCTCGGCAATAAGGCCTCAAACTGACTGCAGGGAGGAAACCGACTGAGTGTATTTTAATGGTTGAGTAATGTAGGCAAATCCTTTCGATACCAATTTAGGTTCAGCAGCCTTGAGTTGACCTAAATCTCAGCACTTTTGGGGGATCTTCCGAAGTTACTGTCATCATTATGAAATTGCCTCTTTGTATTTTCTTTCTTGCCTTAATGTTAAAATCAAAAGTTCTTAATTTTTATGTTGATGGTGAATCCATTGGTTGTTTTTAGGACCAACAGATCAGCCAGCTCTTCTTTTGACAGAAGTAGAGGTGTGTGTGTGTGTGTGTGTGTGTGTGTGTGTGTGTGTGTGTGTGTGTGTGTGTGTGTGTGTGTGTGTGTGTGTGTGTGTGTTTTTGCACATGTTGTTCTTGTTTAAACTCATGTGTTGGTCACTAACGTCTGTTCGGAGTGAGTGTCATGTTTGGCCCAGTTTAAAGCCACAGCATGTGTTTAGTTTTTTTGAGGGTCACACATGTGACACCTTAAAGCCGTGACACGAGCCTCCACAGAGGCAGTGCAAGCTACGGACATGCACAAAGGGGTTTATGCTCACTGTGAACTGGTGTCATATCAAATATTCATGGGCAAACTTTAGCGTCTTTTTACAATTGAGTAATAATTAAACTTGCATCCACTTGCGTGGCTCAGATAACTGCTGAGTCTTAGTTATTTAACTCTGCAGACTTTGTTTTCGGCCCTTTTTAATGATTAAGCTCAGAGGTCAAAAAGGTCGCTGCAGATACCCAAAACACCATTTCCGTAGTGAGGGAGCGAATAAAACAATTGATTTTGCATGGTGTTGCAAATCGAGACTCAAATATTTTAATATGACGGGATTAAATAAAATCGGATGGTTAGAAACCTTAAAATGACTCTTGGCTAATGGAAAATTCAGCTCAGATGTAAACAAACACCTCAAAACAAACACTCAACTGCAGACCTAAATGTTCTATCACATTTTGTTTATTTTGCTTCAGCAATCCATACTTTTGATACAATCTATTCTACGCCATATTTTTGACGGACAATCTGTCCTCCACACTTGTTGTTGTTGGATCTCATTCCCTTTTAGGTGTTTAGTGTGTCTGATAAACCTGTGAGAGGAGATAAAAAGTTGGAAGAGATGGAAGAGATATATTTTCTGGCTTGCCCACATGTTTTTAAAAAGGTTTCGGTCTAACATCTTGATGGTGGAAGGAAATTGATTCCTGTATTGCAAAATGATGGCGAGTATTCATTAATCAGAATAAAAGATTAAAATCGATTGATCAAAGTTCGCACTAACTTTTTTTCCGACTACAAACTAGACTTTTTTCACCATCAGGGGAAAGAAAGGTGACATAAACTGGTCTGTTATTAACTTCACATTTAAATAATTTTACTTAACTCTTCGGCGTCAGTGCAAGTCGTCTTCCTCTCAGTGTCAAACTGTTTTTTTTCCAAGCAGTTTTGTATTGGATGCAGGCAGAATAAGTTGCCTCAATTGTGGCTGAGGTTCAGATGGGTTGAGCAGAGGAAAACCCTTCCCCTCCAGTGTCCCCTTGTGAACCTTCAAGAACCCCAATGAACCCTCGTAACCCTCCCTGATTGGCTGGAAAGCAGCCAGCAGCATCCAATTAGAGATCATTTTAGCACAATGCTTTCTGATCCCTCCCTTGCTGCCTCTCGAACCCCTCCCAGTTCAACTGCATGGACTCAGGAGCTATTGATTAAGTGAGTGCGCTCCTGCATTGCTCAAGAGCTAATCATCCTCATTTGAGGCGGCTCAGACGTCCGGGACCAAAATGAACAGTGTTTTGACGTTGTCTATAAGAATTTAAAAGAAAACAGAATGGGTGTCTTCACTGTCACTGACTTCTGGCAGCTCCACAACAAGAGATGAAGATAGAGGTGAGGTTTCCTCTATCTTCTTGTTTTCTGTTGCCAAACTGGGCTCTGATGCTGCAGGCCAAAAGCAGCACAGGTGGGCAGGGATTAGATATGACACCGTGGTGGGATTAGCCCGAGGGTTTAGCTGTTTAAAAATATTCTGTGAAGAGAGTCGCTGCAGGTCAGCATTGTTCAGCGATTCAGGTCACTCATTTGCATGAGACCTTCGAGTGGAAACATATTTCTGCCTATGAACCGGAGCAGAAGTGACACGGCGTTAACAATAAGTCCGTTAGTCAAATAATGACTTGATCAATAACTGTGATAGTTACTTTGATCTTAATCTTTTATTAAGTAACATGACTAACATTGTGTCCCACTTACTTACTACACACTGAGTCGAAGCAGGTTTTTAATATGTCGCGTATTCACACTTTAAAAGTGACTTTAAAGCACGCGGCGTGCATACGGCTTGTTTTTAATTGTGCTGTTGATGGAAACTATTCCCCCACAATGCGCTGAGAAATGGAGGAGCTCTTTCAGTGTTTGTGCCCCAACATTTGGGAATCTGCGGTGCATGTCAACCTTTTAAACATTCCTGACATACGAACCTAGGGTACAAGGTGTATGTGTGTGTGTGTGTGTGTGTGTGTGTGTGTGTGTTCTTTCTTTGACATTAGTTAGTTTTAGGCCAAGATAAGGTAAGAAGCAAAGGAATGATTTATGTCAGCAAAGGTCGTAGAGGAACAAGTGTGTGTGGGAAGTTAAGTAAAAAATAAACTGTGTGGTGGTTTTCAAGCTCAGAAATAGAGGGAGGGAGAAATTACAGTGTGTGTGTGTGCGTGTGTGTGTGTGTGTGTGTGTGTGTGTGTGTGTGTGTGTGTGTGTGTGTGTGTGTGTGTGTGTGTGTGTGTGTGCGTACACAATGGTCTTGCATCTTGGCATACATCTTGTACAACTTTTGTTCTAGTACTAACTGAACAGTGGCATTATTAGCCAGATCTTATGTAAGGCAGCTTATGCAAGCAGCTGTCTTCTCACTGCCCCCCTCCTTTATCATTCGTGTCTCTCTCTCACTCGCTCTCTTTTCGGAGGTAAAGAGGTAATTACATGGTGTGTTTGTCTGTGGGTGCGTCTATGAAGTATGTTGTCAATCTAAACCCTAAGTAGGACACACTTCTGTGTAAGAATGCCCCCGTGTTATCAACCTAAATCACAAACTAGGGTCTGTTTATTCACCACATTGAGTCAAAACGAGTGCAGTTCCCTCTTTAGGGGCGTGGCCGTTAGGCTGCCGGTATCGCTGCTAGGGTTGTCTGGATACCTAATGCTGCGTTCATACCAAACGCGTTGTGAATTATTTGCGCGAGTAGTTTACATGCAAAGTCAATGCACAGACACGAATGATGCGAATGGCGCATTGCAAAAAATCCGCCTCATTCACACAAGTTGAAATATTTCAACTCGGGCGAAAAATTCGCGTGGCGTAAGCCAATCACGTTGAGAGGCTCTGCCCGTCATCACCGCCGTCTTGCCGCTGCTGTTTCACAGTGCGCTGTTCGGTTGTTTATTAATATTGAACGTGCCACCTGTCCTGATTGTCCCCACCAATACACCCACCTAGTGGGATGTAGATCGGATGGACGGTTCTCAAAATATGCGAAGAACACACACACATGTAGACACACCCATATACGTGTCTCTACATGTATGTAGAGACACGGGTCCCTTGCTTTTATAGTAAGATGTGCAAGAAGATTAGGTTCAATGTGGAAACTAAAGGCCACAACACAACATTTAAACAATATTGAATGCATGACAAAAATAGTGTGGCTGTTTTCTGGGAAAATGTGAAATATCACATTAATATTGTCTGATATTTAACACTAACGTCAGTTTCCCTCGGGCAAATCATTTGTTGTGGTTGGAGCGGGTGTGTTGAAAGAATGCTGAAAAACAACATTGCAGTCACAAGCTTTGGCATTGATGGACAATAAAACGTCTGAGCGAGACAGTGACTACATTTTTGTGTTCTGGCCCGACTGTATGTTCAGTTTAATTTTCAGATTGGAGTTGAAACAAAGAAATGCAATAAGCTGCTCTGTCCGGTTAAGACCCTGATCCTAGAAAGACTGCGAAGCTGAGAATGTGCTGGGACCCGTCTGGATGAAAAACCACACTGTAGCAAGAACCGTCTCCTCTGTAGCTCACCTGGAGCCACCTTCTCACTGAGGGACCTCAAAGTAGCCATTATTCATGCAGCCCATAGCAACAAGGAACAAATAACTGGACGGCACAGCTTCTTACTTCCAGCGCCGATTAAGCCAACTGATTACTATAAGTACAAAATAGACATAACAACTCTGAACAAGTCTGAAATGGCATTTGTACTTTTCGAGGGTGGTGGGGGGGGGGGGGGTATTTCATAGACCAAACTATAAATCGCTGAATGAAAAAAGTAATTGACAGAGTAACTACTAATGAAAATAAACAAGAAATGCAATTTTTTTGAAAACTGGAAATATTACGTCTGAAATTGTACTATTTGGAGCTTCAGTTGTGTCCATGTGCCTTGCCATACTCAGAGTGGTCAGTTCCTCATTTTGGAGGAGATTCCACGTGGAGAAGATCTGCTGGATCAGGCTGCAGTGTTGTCCTATTTTCTACAAGAGAATTTGAGGTTATCTCGCCCCCTCCCCCCTATGGTCATGGGGGTGTTTTTAGGACACCAGACAGACCAGACTGCTCCCCTCCCCCGTGCCGCTCCGTACTCATCCCCCGCTCGTCTCCCACATCTCCTCCTGTCTTTGTCCAACCCCCCTTCATCCTTTTTGTTTTTACCCCCCCCCCCCCCCCCTTTACTTTTTAGATTTTGCACTCATCAGCATCCCGTTTCCATACTCATTGAATTTAAATTGCTTCTCACTCTGTCTGGCCCGGCCAAAAGAAATGCTGTACTCCATAATAAGATAAGATAAGATAAAATAAGATAATCCTTTATTAGTCCCGCAGTGGGGAAATTACAGGATTACAGCAGCCTTGCTCACAAGTGAATAAAAAGAATAATACAATAGAAACAAGTAATATAAATAAATATAAATGAGCAGTAAAACAGTAGAGAAATATTAATATACAGACTGAATAGAAAACGTATTGCACGTAAATACACGTAATAATATAATATTGCACCAGGTGAATGATAAAGTGACCAGTGTTCAGTTGTCAGAGTGGTCTACTGGGAGCTCAGCTGGTTGTGCAGCCTGACCGCAGCGGGAAGAAAAGACTTGCGGTACCTCTCCCTCAGACACCGGGGATGAATCAGCCGGTGACTGAAGGAGCTGTGCAGCGCTGCCAGAGCGTCCTGCATGGGGTGGGAGGCGTGGCTTATCATGGACGAGAGCTTACTCATCATCCTCCTGTCCCCCACCACCTCCACGGTATCCAGAGGACGCCCCAGCACGCTGCTGGCCTTCTTTACCAGCTTGTCCAGTCTCCTGTCAGCTGCCGTGATGCTGCTGCTCCAGAAGACCACTCCATAAAAGATGGCTGATACCACCACAGAGTCAAAGAAGGTCTTCAGGAGTGCTCCCTGCACCCCAAAAGACCTCAGTTTCCTTAGCAGAAAGAGTCTGCTCTGTCCCTTTTTATAAAGTGCGTGTACGTGGTCGGACCAGTCCAGTTTGTTGTTCAAGTGGACACCCAGGTACTTATAAGATTTAACGATCTCAATGTCCAGTCCCTGGATGCTCACCGGTACCGGAGGAGAGCGTTTACCCCGGCGGAAGTCCACCACCAGCTCCTTGGTCTTACTGGAGTTTATCTGGAGGCGGTTCCGCTGGCACCATCCTAAAAAGTCCTGGTTCAGTTCTCTGTATTCCCTGTCATCATCTGCGGAAATGAGGCCGACGATTGCAGAGTCGTCAGAGAACTTTTGTAGGTGGCAGTTGGCAGAGTTGTGGTTGAAGTCCGAGGTGTAAATGGAGAAGAGGAATGGAGCCAGAACGGTTCCCTGTGGGGCCCCCGTGCTGCAGGACACCCGATCTGACTCACACTCCCGTATCCGCACATACTGTGGACGGTTGGTGAGGTAGTCCAGGATCCATCCAGTCAGGTGGTGGTCCACCCCGGTCTGCTTGTCCCTCAGAAGTAAAGGCTGGATGGTGTTGAAGGCACTGGAGAAGTCGTAGAACATGACTCTCACAGTGCTTCCAGCCTTTTCCAGGTGAGAGAGGCATCTCTGCAGCAGGAAGATGACGGCGTCATCCACCCCGATGCCAGACTGGTAGGCGAACTGAAGTGGGTCCAGGGATGAACTCACCAGAGGGCGGAGATGGGCAAGGACCAGCCTCTCCAGGGTCTTCATCAGGTGGGCTGTCAACACCACCGGCCGGTAGCTGTTGAGGTCCTTGGGCCGCGGGGTCTTTGGTACTGGTACCACGCAGGACGTCTTCCATAGTTGTGGTACTTTCCCCAGCCTCAAGCTCAAGTTGAAGATGTGCTCCGCTATCCCGCACAGCTGGTCTGCGCAGGATTTGAGGAGCCTTGAGCTGATGCCGTCTGGACCCGTGGCCTTCCTCACCTTGATCCTCCTCAGTTCCTTCCTCACCTGGTTAAGGGACACGCTGGGGGGTGGGGTGCTGTGAGGTGTTGGAGTGGGTTGCTGGCTGATGAGATGTCCTTGGAATACCTCCTTTGCCCGCTGTGTGAGGTTGTATAAGGTAAGGTGGTGTAGGATGTAAAACACAGATGGTTTCTTTTTTCATTATTAAGCTTTGAACTCTCCGACCACAGGCTTTTTCAATAGAGTTTTCATATTTTTGTAGAATAAACTGTTTTTTTAAATGTGTTTGACAAATAAGCAATTTTTTCCCAAACTTTATTAAGATTTTAAATCAAACCATTTCGGTGCAACAGCACAGACTTAACATTAGTCTGGTTGTTCATTTACATTTCTGTAATAACAGTCTCTCCACTAAAGGTCACTTTAATGTCCCAATTGGATATCAGTCATTGACGTGAAGCCTCATGATCAAATGAATGCTGCCTTTGTTGCTTGAGCTGCTATTAAACAAAAAAAGTGCCCAGGTTCAGTTTTCAAGGTGCAGAATGTCTGTCCGTTACTTTTATATTATTCTGCTGTTTTGTCAGGAGCCACCTAATTGCTCCTCTGATGTCATTGGACTTCGCCAAAAACGACAAGATTCGCCTCTGATGCACCTTGTGGAGAATGTCAGATCAGCGCAGAGCGTTTGTAAGCTCCTAAATTAGCATTAATGGACACAACGTGTCAAACACCTGCACAGAACAGTGTAATGCAATCCATTGCAACAAATCCCATCGTTCTGAAGCCTCTTTCTGAAACTATGTCATGCATTTATACGTACGCGGTCATAAATTGGGGCTGTATTTTGAGGCGAATGGTTTCATTACATTTCAACATGTTCGTCTACGTTTTCACACCCAATGAAACTGAGTCGATACACAGTCTTGAGAAACATTGAACATAATCTTCACAAAGGTTATTGCAGGCCAGTTGCATGGGATTGTGCTATAGTGGTTATGCGTCATGTCCACCTCCAGGTCGTTAGAAAGGTTGTCTCGGGTAAGAAGACAGAGAAACAAGAGTCGAACCTTCATGCTGCCGCTCCGACAAGGAACTGCCTTGAGTAGCTCACATATACTGTATGTTACGCAACTGTTATTTCACAGCCCCAAAGGCCTGACATGAACTGAGTTGGCCTGCTTTCCCCTGGTGTATAAAGTTACATAAAGCCTGATGGCAATGTATGAAGCAGTTTTTTTTTTAGCTGGTTGTGAACTGTCTGCGGGAGTTTCATGTGAAGGTGTTCTGTACATCTTAAAGGTACAGTTGTAATAACACCATCTGCTTTGGTACCAGTAACATTTTTAGCAGTGACCTCTTAATGACGGGTCGTCCATGTCTGTAGCAAGATGGTTACTCTGTTTGGCTTTGAATGACCGTCTTATACATAGTTGCACAAACAGTATGTTCACAAGTAACAGCGCGCATAGCGGCCCCCAAGCCCCCAAGTGTGCAGCCAACACTTCCCTGGCATTTAATGCTGCGTAAGAATTTCACGGATCCAAGAACTGCATGGGTTCGTTCACAATGTTACTGTAGTGCACTTTCCCCAACAGTGTGTTCTGTGGTTAATAACGTGGTGAGAGTGGAGGAATTTTTGAGGAATCAGCGAGCAGAGGGGGATATTACGTGCAGGCCGACATGATTACTGACCGTTTTAACACCTGGTGTGAAGACAACAAAACAACAGCAGTGGCCATTTGTTGATTTTAGGGTTCAAAGGACCTCTTGCACTCATGTGAATAACAACTGGTGTCCAGAAAAAAAGCAGCATTTGTTATTTATTTAAAGAACATTTATATTTAGTATTGTTGGGGGGAAATAGTGTCATGGTTGTATTGCAACAAAAATAATAATAATAATCTATCGCCAGTAAATATTGCTTTCTTTTACAGGAACTGTGTGTAGGATTTAGCTGCATCTAGTGGTGAGGTGGCAGATTGCCACCAACTATACTCCCCCTCTGTTCAGCCCCTTTCCAAGTGTTTTGGAGAACGACGGTGGCCTTCAGGTAATGTAAAAGAACGTGAAAGGCCCTATCTGTAGCCGGGGTTTGGTATGTTCTTCTTGGGCTACTGTAGAACAAGGGCGGTTCAACAGTGCAGACTTTGTGAAGTTGAAGATGAACGGCTCGTTCTGAGCTAATGAAAATCCAACAATTCTTAGTCTCATTATATAGAAGGACAACAAAGTTATGAATATGATATTACATTTCTGCCAGTAAAGCCCCCTAAATCCCACACACCTAAGGTGTTTTATTTCCTTAATCCATGGTAGGAAGCAATGCAGAATAAAATGAGACTTAATGAGAGCATGATGACTCTCCAGCTTGCTGCTGTCATCTGACACTACGGCCCGGCTACGTAAGAAGGCCAAATACAAACACACAGGTAGCCATTGCTCCACTTTGCTGCTATATTGAGCTCTGAATATCAAATAGAGAACCTTTCAAGAGATGATATGATCTTATATCCATCTCTATACGTGTCTATGTTTTGGGAAACCAGAACATCCGAGCGAGGTGAGTTCACCAAGTCCTTGGTTATAGTTTTGTAAAACCAATAAGTCAACTTGGCCGGAGCCGCCTGTTGAGTAATCTGCTGTGTAATGTTCTGCAAGGTGAGCCGGCAGGTGATAGGTAATACTGTGTGTCTGGATTCCTCTGAGTGGGAGTGCGTGTTACGCAAAGCCTTTGTTTTTAACCAAGCGAGACGACTAAGGCGATAATTCTCGTTTACGGTGGTAAACGTAGGCCAAGGGAGTGTTTCATCAGAACATCGGGAGGTTCTGTGATGTAGATATTTGTCTCCTTCGAAAAGAGTCACAGAATTTCTGTCACGTTGAATGACATCATATTTGTGTGATCTGTTGAAACAATTTAGATAGTGATTATGAATATGATTAATGCGAGAGAGAAAACAAACGTTCACCGGACAACAGCTGATAATAAAGGGCATGCCAGGAGTCTGTGGTTTCAGATTGTGATTGTCTCACTCTGGCACACATCAAAGTCTGGGAGTAATGTGAATATAATGTTCCTGCTGCTGAGAGATGGGGCTCTAAAAGCATCCCAGAAACTCTTGAGAGCTCGCTCTTTGTGTGTGTCTCTCTCCCTGTGGTACATTTCCCATCGGCTCGACAGCTCTGTCTTTCATCTGCAGGTTGTGATCTTTGTTATGTCTCTCACATATTACCTTTTAAAATGCTCTTGTTCTGCCTTTTAGTAAATTCTGTAAAATCTTAGAGTTTAACCAAAAGAATGTTGAAAGCATTCCCCAGGAGAATGCACACATTATATAAATATGAGAATAGACTCAAATACTCAGTTATGTTGTTAGAAGCCACTCAAAATGTTCCAAAATGACAGAACTCCCGACAGGATAGGCAAGCGCTGTACTCCATGTTCACCAAAGAAGGAAAAAAATGTATTTTGCAGCACTGAGACTTTTGCAATTTACTTTTTGGGGGTGGGGGGGGGGGGATTTTTGGTCCACATGTCAATGATACTTTGGAGGCAGGTTAGTACATGATACCAGAAGACTAGATTAGAGACACAATACATAGTGTATATACCACCCCCAAAAACTCCTTCCTTGTGAATTTAAATGATGTCTTGTGGCCACTCAGTCCGTCATCGAGTGTATCTGAGCCATATCGGTAGATATACAGACGATACAAATCTTTACATTTTTTTATTTTTTTATAGCGTTGTTATACAAGGCTCCAAATAAGGCCCCACATCAGGTGAACACTATTAGCTCCGTCAACACGTTCGCCACAGTTTTCACTATTACCGCTGTTAGCACCGTTAGCACCGTTAGCTTTGGGCCGCCGTCGACATGTTGAGAGCCGTTGAGAGGCAACGCTCTAGCCACTCGCTTCATATTCAGTCACGCAGACTGTTCTTCCTACCGGCTGCTAACAGCTAACGTTAACTATCTCTCCTACAACCGAGTCTCACCAAGTTTTTACTTTTTCTCTTTGCATAGACTCGGTTGTGCTCAGAGGTATCCGCCATAAGGGTTGTGATGTATGTTGGTAATTTTAGTCCATGTGAGTCAGTGTACCTTTTTGTTTTACTTCATGCTGCTAGTTTCATATATGCAAAATCACCCTGTGACACTCTTATCGAGGGCTTTGGATTGAGGATAAAGCGGAATTAGCAAACGTACCTTGTGGAATTCCCCCCCCTTCCTGAAAAGCATAACAGTGTCTGTGCATGGAGACAGATGGCAGAGGAGGAACGGAGACCAGTCATTTACTGTCCATCAACAATTGTTTTGTGTGTGTGTGTGTGTGTGTGTGTGTGTGTGTGTGTGTGTGTGTGTGTGTGTGTGCGCGCGCATGTTTTTTTGTTTCAGGTGAGCAGTATGCTGAGGTAGCGGCAGCCTGCGGGTCAGGATGTCTGCTGAAGAAGAGGAGCGTCTGAATGGGGGAAAGGGGGCGAGAGAGATCTGCTACGTCACTGATGAAGACGAAGACAGTGATGGAGATGAGGAGGAAGAGGAGGAGGAGGAGGAGGAGGAGTGGATACCTGGTGAGTCGGAATGCTCCAAATGGCCATCTACACGCCAAATGTCTGACTCTCTGACGACTGTCATGGATTGATAATGCCCAAACAAAACCAGAGCAAGCAACCTAAAACGCAAAGGATTATGGCCATAGTTTTGCTACACTTCTTTCATTGTTTGTGTCTACTTCCAACAAAGACCCTTTTTTTAGAAGACATGGAGCTGTTGGAACAAGCTGCACGGTCCACAGGTGTAACCAGACGAGCGCTCCACGTTAGCCTTTGGCCTTCTGTCCTCCCTCAGGAAACAGACTCCTCTAAAGTCCTTAGTCTCCTCTCACTTCTTCTGTTGCCAGCATTTGTTGCATAATCCAATGAATCATCATTGGTTCTATTAGATGCTGAGTCGTTTGTGTGTAGGAGGTAAGATTTCAAGTCTGGTTGGATAACTAAAACGCCGTCAGTCTTTGGATGACTTTGACATTTGGGAAAGAACAGCCCAGCGTGTTTTTGTTTTTGTTTGTATTTCAAGATTTTGAGATGCAGTGGGAGGGGCAGCACGATCAGAAAGCACCTTGTTAACGTGACGTCATACATTTCATAAACTTAATGTACCGTAGTAGTGTTCCTCACATGTGCTTTTACAGTTGACGTGCAGTGAATTAAACCGCTCAAGTTCTGAGGTATTTAAGTGTCAACTGAATGAGAGAGCGAAGGAGTGAGATTACCTGCAGGAACAACGATTGTCCTTGAATCTCAAATCTGCCACTTTGATTTTCTTTCGTATTCATGCGTTCACTCCTCCACTCACAGCGCCGTGTGTGTGTCCTCTCGTACCTTTGTCTTTGGGAGCAGATCTCGAGAGAGGACATTTTGTGCTGCGTTCACTCCTTCAAAGGGCTGTTTGAGAATTAAGTTCAAGTTGAAGTTAGAAGTAGTTAATCATGGTAAAGGAATAGGTTGTGTAATTATTGTTACGTAAATGAGGGCCTTGCAGCCGACAAGCAGGGGGACTGTAGCTCAGCGGTTAGCATGCCTGAGGCTCAGGTCCTTGTGCCTTCCTGCTTGTGTTGGGGCTCATAAAGCACTTTTACCACAACCGTTGTATGACCGACCCGGTGGAGGTGGCAGAACCTCAAAGGCCACAGAGGCGGGTTTGAGGCTGTGAGGCTGCTGGTTAGATTCCCTTCAGAGGTGGAACAGTCCCTCCTAAGAGGAAACGAATGACGGCGCTGCACGTGTAGCGTGTTGATGAGAATAACGTATCGATGCTTTGTAGAAGTTGTGAAATAATGAGGCCAGTTTTTACAGTTTCTTTGATCGGGTTGCTGTTTGGCAGCCACATTGTAATGCACCTCTTCATGCAGCACTGAATGAATGCAGGACTTGTGATGTGCTATGTGGTGGCACTGCATTGATGCAGTTGTCCTGATGGAATGAACCAAGCAGATTTTGAGGCATTTAAGTTATAAGTAACTATAAAAGAGTTCAGCAATCTCTTTTTGGGGTTGGAAAAAATCTGCCTTGTGCCATGATAGTTGCATCTTTTTTTAATTATCATCAACACGAAACATCTTTTTCCTGCAATTACTCGCATTAAGGTCCGGTACCTTTTGAGCCGGTGTGTCAGCGTTTAAGGGACATCTTGTACGCTGCATGTATTTACAGCACAGGGCACGAGGTGGACTCAAAGAGCTTTCTGTCTGGCGTCTTATCAGCTGGCGGAAGGAATGAAAGTGTCTACATGTTTTACATATTTATCTTCCTCACTTTGCAAGTCTGCTTTGCTCTCGTGGTATCATCACCCCTCGCTGTCTCCTGCGTCTGTCCCACGGTTGCCATAACAACTGTCACCAGGACGCCGACCCCCTTCAGAGTTGTAACGCTTTCCTCCTCAAGGTTTGACGTCCCCGTCATTTCCCAGCAGTTTTCCTTTCTTCTTATCTTCACACTCCTCTCTCTTCCCTCCTCTGATCTTCACTGATTTACCTTCATCCGTCTCCATTCAACGCATTCCTTCTGTCCCTACTTTTTTATTCATTCTTCTTCTCGTCAATTTTATGACTTTACGTACGTTAGTGTTCTTCAACTTTGGTGGATATGCCGTCAACCACCTGCTTTGAAGTTCACCATCTCTCTTCCTCTGTTGTTTTTAAAGCAGCTATGTATTATTTGTCCTTCATGGTTTCCACCTCTTTGAAGGAGCAGGACGCCATTACTCCACTGTATGTTTACATTAGCAAAATAATGCTCTGAATTTCTAATTTAGCACTCTTCAACAAAACCATTTAGATTTTAGAAATGCATGTTAAAGACATAAACAGGCATGTTTCAGCAGCGTATAGAGCAGAATAAGTATAGAGTAAAGAGAAAAGGAGAACACAGCAATAAGAAAGACAGTGGGAGTTTAATAGTGTCATGTGACAACATCATCGCAAATAGAATATGGAAATGTGTAGAAGTATGGATTGAAGCTTTATGACGATTTGAAAACATCAACAGCACATAGGAAAACTCCAGTTTTGTGGAATATGAAAACACTGATTAGAGTACTGGAATGATGGCCCCGCCCTCAAGCAGGATATCCCGTCATACTGTTACAGATTTATTCACTTCACTCTCCATCTGTTTCATGAAAGCTTTCACATTTGTCGTCCTGAACACTCTGGTTCCCCAATCATGTTTTATCAGACACACAAAAAGTGATGCTTTTTAGATTTGCTCGTTTTTGGAAATGGGAGGCGGTCAGGTGAATTTTTAGAAAGTTGAGTTTGTTGTTTGCTTGTCATTGTTAGTTTGCTCTGAGGAGACATGTCGGGCTGTCTTGGTGATCACTGGCATCACATAACATGCACACACGTGTGGGAAATGGCACATCCTGTTGCTATTTGCAGGGCAGTTTTAAAAGTATTTTCATGTATACAATGCCGGTTTCTGATTAGGGCTGTGTTTATATGCGAACGCTGGGAGCTGTGTGCGTGTGTTTCAACGTTACCGTTTCCCGTCTGCTCTCATTTTCCCCTTATTTAGAAATGATGCAATGGAAATGTACCGCTTGACTAAGATGGAAGGTCAATTGCAGACAGTCTTTTCCAACCATAATGGGGTATCAGTGTGAAGAATTGATTTTATTTCACTGGATTAGCATAAAACAGCCATGTGGTTATTATCATGGTTTCTATTTCCATCACTTCCAGATGTATTTTCAATTCAATATTGAAAATTGGTCCAAAATATCTACTCCACTTGTAAATCAGTCTAGGTTTAAATTCATGTAAGGACATACATTTGCAATCTTATGGGAATAATACATAGAACATAAAACATAAAGGTTGGCTATATACTGAGAAAATAATGAAATGGCAGATAACCTTACAAAAAGAACAACTAGTTCTTAGCCTTAAAAAGCGTAACATTTTCTAAATCGCCAAACCGTACTGCGATATGTTGTCATCTGATAGATAATAAAGTAACAAAGTGCTGAACACAAAGCAAACAAAACAAAGATACAAGAGTAGAATTAACAAGGCCAAATTAAAAATGTTCAGCGTGTAAATATAATGAGGTCTCAAACATAAAAAGGTTTTGCTAATCACTGAATACAGTATGAGTTTTAGGAATTTGAATGGAAGATGGTGATTTTGACAGAGCCAGAGTGGCTCAATAATTTGGAGGCCGGCTATGAGGAGCCTTTTAAAGTTATAAATTAGAATCAATCCTACATAAACAGTGTTGTGATGCCAAACGTGGAGTGATACGTTGAGTGAGTACGTGTTGTACGAGTTGCAGCACGTTGAGTGCTTCTCTCAGCGGATCAGATCGATTCAGTTGTCGCAACATGAGGAAACAAACCAACAATGTTCCCATCTCTGCATCTTTAAAATGTAAAACTGGTCGAATTTACAAGCTCATTTTAAACCAATCTAAATCCTCGTCGGACCTTAGCTGGTGGACTCCCAGATTGCATTTTGGTCAATGTGTTCCTCCTCTTTTGCTGTCCACGCGGACTGTTTACCTGCATTCAACCAAAGCCTGCTCGGACGGATTTAGTTTCTACTACTCTGGACTACAGACGGAAAACCCAAATCTTGTCCCGTTACCAAAAGATTCTACATATGAATGCAGAATCTGTCACATAGAGATTACTTCTGATGTGTCTGAGGGAAAACACTTACAAGGTCAATAAGTTTGGTCCTAGAATTGAGCTCTGGTCAAAGAAGAGGAATCTGACAATCTGACAAATGTGATGAAAACCGCTGCAGGGCTGTATCAGATATATCAACCCACTGATGAAGTCTATATATAATGTATATTGTATATATTGATATGATATTAGGTGAATTTCACTAGATTTAATAATATTGTCTGCTGGGATGTCTGTTCTGGTGTGTGTGCGTGTCCCCACCTTGTCATTGTGCATTTCAGTGTTTGTAGTGTGTGTGTGTGTGTGTGTGAGAAAGAGTCCGTGTGAACAGACTGAGGTGTGTGTGCTGCATGTTATTGGCTCTCTGGGCTCAGATGAGGCTATCATGAGATTTAGTCACATCTTTCATAAGACACACACACACACACACACATATGTACACATATGCACACGTACACACTGACTCCAGAGAGCAGGAGAGTAATAGTCCGTTAATTAGCCTGTTGCTCCCCCGCCTGTGTGTAGGTGTCGGCAAGCAGAGTACACTCTCACTCTCTCGCTGAAGAAAAACAAGTAAACATGTTTACTCCCACGAATGTTACAGACACCTGTTGGTTTAATCATCGGCAAGATGCATCACCTTCCATCAACGCTTCACCGATGGAACACCAGAGGCCTGTCTCACGAAGCTGGATTTCGTTTTAGCGAGGTAACTTCTGGATTAACCCTGGGTTTTCCGTCTCACGAAGCTGGTTCACTTCTTAGCGAGGTACGTTGCCCCGGTAACTTACGCTGAACGCCTAACCTGCTCCGGAGCAGGTTAAGTTCCCGGATAAGATCTCAGCGGGTCTATAAGACCGCCTACTGGCCAATCATTGTCTTGGAAAAATGGCCTGCCCATTTCTACAGAATCCCGTTGAGGAAGGCGCACGGATAGTAAGAGCAGCGCTCCAGAGAGCGTCTCTTCATCTATTGCCTCCTCAGTGGCCGACATGAGAAGTGGCAAAATATTTCTTCCTCTTTAATGCATGATCAGCACCAACAGATTGCTTGTAAGTGTATGACAGTATGAATTTACTGTTACCTTTTAACTTGCCCCCATGTTCTTTTAGCTCCACTGGGGTTGCAACTGAAATGAGATTAAATTGTTAAAACGAAAAGATAATCAAAATAGGCACATACATTTGAGACAGTGATTTAATATTACAATCCCAGTAATTTATGCATTGGCGGAGTCGGCGATTTTTTTCCCACGATTCCTTGCGACTTCTGGCTGCTGCAGCAGTGTTGCTTTTTGCTTGTATTCTTTCTCTATTTTTCGTACATTCTTAAGATTATGGTTTGCTCCTCCGTTGTAAAATAGGTTGCTCTCGGCAGCTTCTCCATGGTGCACAATTGGTCTAACGGAGTTAACTCCGCCCCTTTTATGTGCACGAGCACAGATCTAGATGAGACGCTCCTGGGTTCACTTAACGAGTTCATAACCGGCTTCGTGAGACCAATAAGCGAGACCGCGGACATCTGGTTAAGTGCAGCTGGATAACTGAGGGAAACCCCGGGTATGTTAATCCAGCTTCGTGAGACAGGCCTCTGGTAGTGGAGTATATATTGAACCTAGATTTGACATCCATTTTTTCCCCATAGGCTACTTATATTTACCTAAATGTTAGTTGAATAAGTAACTGACACACTGAAAAAACAGCTTTATACTTAATGTGACACACCGTGTTATTCACAAGTTATTTGATCCAAATACTGAAGGTCCTTTTGAAAGATATCTTCTCTGCACAAAGGGATTCAGGAAAAAGTAAAAAACAAATGCCCAAAAGACACTGGCTGCACTGCTGAGAGTTCAATTGCGTGGACTCTAATCAAAGAAACCTCAGGCGTGGTTTTTGTTTACGTTTGCAGCACTCGGAGGTCAGAAATTGAAAATTTCAACCGCGGCAACCCTGGCCTTTGAGCTTCTAGAACGCAACATGAAACAGACTGGTTAAAATGTGGTAACCAAGTTACTCTGGAAATGAATCGTAATTAATTAGCGACAGCTTATTAAATCTGTTTTATCGTCTTCCTTTACGATCCATTAAAATATGCTTGCGTCTTTAAAATTGTTATACATTTTGTATTTAGTCAATACAATTGGACCACACTAAAGTTATTAGCGTGTGTGTGTGTGTGTGTGTGTGTGTGTGTGTGTGTGTGTGTGTGTGTGTGTGTGTGTGTGTGTGTGTGTGCGTGCGTGTGTTTGTCCGTGACGCCATCTTTGATTTTGAATCCTGCGTTAGCTGTGTGTTTTATAATCAGATGACGGTCAGGCCTTTTTTTAGGAATCCCTTATCTGAGTCTCTGGTGGGTGAAAGTATTCAGACAGACTCAGCTTATTTCATATTCTTCTGGTACTTAGGAGGACAATTAATGACACAGAGCAGATAAGATCTTTACAAGCCCAAATGTTTGCAGTCAATGCAAACTCATATTCAGCTAAAAAGTTTTGGATTTAATATGTTTTTCTTTACGACACAATGTCATGATTCTCAATAAATCTTGGAGCGTTTAAATAATTTTAGCAGTTTAGCAAAAACAAAAACAATCGTAAATATACTAGTGATGTATTTTTTTACCAGTTTAGTTATTATTGAAGAGCACCTTTCAGAACACAATCATATTTCATGACATGGCTGTCGTTCAAGCCAAGCAACAGCCCCAAAAAATTATTCACATGTGGGAAGGAAATCCGCACAGAAAAATAAGATTTTCTTAAACCAGCATGAAAGTGCTCAGAAAAAAAAATACACTTTAATTTTATATCCACAAAACAGATACTCAAGTTGTTGCTGTTTACTCATGCATATCTAAAAAAAATGAATTAACCTTGTGGTGTAAATGTTATCCTGCTTTCAAAGACGTCCCACCTAAATGTGAAGCAGAGCTCCTGTGTGTCCTCTAGCTGCTCGAGGAAAGGTCACAAGGTCACCCTGAACTTCACTCCTCAGCATTTCACAGATTCTTGCTGCCGTCAGCCTCAGTCCTTTTTAACCCCCGTAAAATAAATAAATTGGATTTGTGTTTACAGATCCAGAGTGGATCATAGTTAATACAATTACTTTTCCATAACTGTAAAAACAGAAATAGAAACAATAGTATTGACGCGTAGTTTTTAGCGTCTTCAATGGTCTCGTCCACTTTGTAGCCAAATACGAAGCGACCCAATGCTGTGTGCGTTGACATGATTGGAGAAGTGAAGAAGTGATGTTTCCCATTTGACTGCCACGTGACTGGTAACAAAGAGGTGGTTTTTGTGATGCGATTGGTTGTTAATTGATTGATTGATTGATTGAACTGAGGTTTCCTATCAGGGACATTTTGTTACTATAAGTCAAGTAAAGGTTCTGAAGTGTTCTTCTGAAGCAGTACACAAGAATACAAAAATACTCTCTCTCACTCACTCTCTCTCTCTCTCTCTCTCTCTCTCTCTCTCTCTCTCTCTCTCTATTGGTCAATGTAGGTTATGTAAACAGTGAAATGTGAGCTTTCCTTCCTCGCAGGAGGAGGCGTGGCTGGATACGAGAACTGTGGTAGTGGGGCAAAGGTGAATTGTGTGTGTGTGTGTGTGTGTGTGTGTGTGTGTGTGTGTGTGTGTGTGTGTGTGTGTGTGTGTGTGTGTGTGTGTGTGTGTGTGTGTGTGTGTGTGTGTGCGTGTGTGTGTTCATTGCTGCTGTCGCCGCCTCCTCCTCCTCTCATCTCCTCCCCCTCCGTGTTTCTCGCGCTGCTCCTCCCCCAGGCTCCACAATGTGGGTGAGTGAGTGCAGCCATGTGAAGCTGGGCTCTCACCTTCGTGTGTGTAAAGTGATCTGTGAGGATAATCCCGCACCACCACCTCGGGTTTAAAGGGGTCCGGAAGTTCACAGGATTGTTTTGAAACAGCCCACTCCCCTTGTTATCACGGATTTGTCTCTCATTGACTTCATCATTTCCTTTGTTCGACTGTTTATTCATCCGTATATTTCATCAATTCTTTTTCTTTCTTGTTCTCCAACCTTATCGCTCCTCTTTTCTGTGTCTTCCTCTCATCTTTCATGTATTTCCTTTTACTCTTTCTCAATATGGTCATCAGTTTTCATATTTTATAGGATATATTCTCTGTAATTCTCTGTCATTCCTCTTGCCATTGTTGATGGTATTCATTTGGGCATGCGTGGTGTTTATGATGGGTTTATTGGTCTTGTGAAGCCAAACAAGAATTTTGATTTAATTCATCCCTGCTTCTTGTTGCTTCTTGCTGTTTTGCTAAAAAGGGTGGAAATGGACTCTTCAGACGCATGTGGAGACACATTTGAATACATTTTCAGGTGCAAACTGACCTCAGATCTATAATTGCCAAGTAACTGCTGCTTGCTGAGAGAAAAATAGCCTTGTTTACATTACAGACACACAAAAATGGGACAAATTAGATTTTCATCTATTCTACTGCAGAGCTCTGTCAACCTACCTTCTGACTTACCATAGTTTAAAATGGACAGGCCTTGATATGAGGGACAGAGTCTAGTTATTCTTTATGCCTCAGTCCGTCCAGACTAAAGACAGTGATTAATGTTGGGAATCATATTTTGATTAATTTTGTTTGGTAGAATGATGATGATTTTGGCTGGTTAACACCTTCCTCTTTCATCTTCCTCACCATTCCCACACAGTTTTATCTTCATACACTGAAATCCCCGCCAGTCTCGAGGGATTGGATGTTATTTCCAATGCGCTGAAAGTCGTGATCTTCACAATATTCCAGTGAAATGACCACAAATCAACACGTCCAGATGTTGTGGCGAACGCGCTCTCCTCTCCTCCCTTCACTCACCCTCTTTCCATCTCTCTGCCTGTCCATCCCTTCCTGCTTTCACACCATTAAACCTGTTACCTAAGGCCGCCTGTCTAGAGGGGGCGTGGCTCGCTGACATCACACTCCCTCCTGTGTCAGTTGGCCGGGGGAGGGACAGAAAAGAGAGGGAGGAGGAGGAAGTAGACAGACAAACCGGGTACAAGTGGGAGGAGGTGGGGGGGTTTCCTACACACGACAGGCCGGGGCAGCTTTCAAGTGACTCATTGTTTTCTAATTGTCCCAATGGCCTTCTGTCCTCACTGGAGTGCCGGTAAAGCTGCGAGACGAGACAAGAGCTCGATGTTGAGAGCCTCGCACACACACACACACACACTTTCTCACACAGACACTTTGACACGCTCGGGTTGGACGGGACTCTGATTGTGTTCACAGCATGAAGGAGGAACACGTAACAGCTGGAGTAAGTTTCTAGGATTGAAAGTGTAAAGGGAGGCATGGATCTCTCGCCAGAGTAGCAGACAGAAACGGCTCTCAACCACATGACATGGGTGAGTAGCTAAATAATTTTTTGACTCACTTCAGTGTGTAATTGCTTTTCTCGTTAGTTAGTCCTGAAAGTGCTTTGTATGTTGGCACAACTACCACACTGACCTATATGTAGTGCGGGGCCAAGTCTTGGGCTACTCAGGCAGAGCAGAGAGGTTTCATAAGGCATGTTATGAAATCACAAGTTGTCCTTGTTCCCAAAAAAAAAGTATCCTTGTCTCGATTCACAACAACTTTACTTCCACTTTATGTGGATGAAAGTACATCTATGTGGGTAAATTGTTCCCTTTCAGGCAGCCATTGGCATGACGACTTATGCCGTGTTCACACCAAACATGGCGCGAATTATACACGCGAGTAGATTACATGCAAAGTCAATGCACAAACGCGACACGGCGCGAATGACGCGTTTGAGGCGGCGCGTTTGACGTGGGGCGAATTTGCGCGAGTTGAAATTTCCCAACTCTGGCGGAAAAAAACGCGTGACTCAGAGTTGCGTTAGCCAATCAGCGTTGAGAATCAGCGTTGAGAAGCTCCGCCCGTCACCACCGCCGTCCTGCCGTTGCTGAATCAAACTGCTGCTGAAGTAGCGCTCGTAGCGGCCGTCATTCATTACATTACATTACATTTCATTTAGCTGACGCTTTTATCCAAAGCGACTTACAATAAGTGCATTTCCACCATGAGTACAAACTCAGAACAACAAGAATCAAGAAAGTACAATTTCTTCGATAAAGTTAAACTACAAAGTGCTATCAGTAAGTGCCATTTAATTGCTACTAAAGTGCTACTACGGCGCTACCTTCCCCATTCAGACGCTGTTGTGGGACTACGGATAATATTATGAACCCAGACACCATGGAGTTTGATGTTCCGATGTATGTGGAGTTTACACAACAAGTATAAAGCAGAACTAGTGGTTATTTCCATGGTGGATGGCGGGAACGCTAACGGTGTTTTTACGGCGATAAGCCAGACGCAGTTCCTGGAGGAGTCGGTGAAATTCACCGAGCTGTGTGCGGCTACGGATGGTGTTATGAACCCAAACACGAGGGCGTTTAACGTTGCAACGTTTTTGGGACTTCCACTACAAGTATAAAGCAGAACTAGTGGTTATTTCTTCCATAGTCGATAGCGGAAAAGATAAATCTTTTTCACAGAGAGAAGCGACGGAGATAAACCATGCCCCCTTTGTCGTGGCGCGATTATTCGCGTGTGTTTGGTGTGAACACCCTTTTATTATCGCACGAGTAAACTGACGCGGTAAACATTTGGTGTGAACGCAGCCTGGGCTGCTGTTTCTAGAAGAGGCCTGGATTTTGTTCTACCTCTTTTTATTTCATTCAAAATCAGTTTTCGCTACTGACAACCGTCTAGTGTTGGAGAAATAAGCCATTTAAATCCAGGGTGAAGTGTTTCCTGTAACCCTTCATAACAGTGTTCCCACAGGTCCGTGGAAAACTGTAACAAATTGGATTAATTAGCATCAGAAATCCGAAAAATTTGCCTCTGGACATATTGTACTCTCTTTAGACCAGTGATTCTCAACTGGTGGGTTGGACCCGTTTTCAGTGGGTCGCGTTTTCAGTTGCCTGAAAAAAAGAAAAAAAAAGAAAAAAAATCTCTTTTTTTTTTTTTTTCATCCTGTGGTTTTATTTTGAAAGGACTTTTTTATGCAGCGGAGTGTCGTTATTTTGCCGGCTCTGGTTTCAACTGGTTTTGCACTTGTCCCTCCATGTTTTCAGCAGCGTGGGCCAGGTTGGGTCAAACCATCCTGATATGAGGGAGACTCTGGGTTTTTAGGATAATTAAATTAAACAGCCTACTGAATATAACATTGACAACTGATGGCGCTGCCTGCATGACAGGAAAAAACTCTGGGGTTGGGAGGAGAATTGAGTGCTGCTTAATTTTCTGTAAAGCACAATGTTTTTCAGTATTTACTGATGAGGTAATCACAAGAGAAGTTAATGTTGTATATATGAATACTTTTGAATTCCACTTTTGTTTAATTTATTTTGAGTTAGTGGAAAAGCTGCTCCTCAACACAGTGACGTGTTCCACAGTAAAGTGTTTGTCATAGATTCGGTGAGTGTGTGTTCTCAGTTAAAGTTAGGTCATTTCAGTCTTTTTGAAACTACTTCTTAGTTGTTGGACAGTTTGTGCATGAAAGCTGTTGAGTCTGTTTAAAAATAGCTGAAGATTCTGAATTGTTATATATGTTGTAATACCTCGTGTCCTGAAGATGCAGTTTTAGTTTTTTAATTAAAATGCAGCTAATTCAGTGTAAAAGGGAATAGTTCCCTCTCTATCATCGCCACCAGCTGCTCGTTTTGGTTATTAAACTTGTTTTTGTGTTAGCATACATATTCTGTACTATCTCAGGTTCAAACTGCACCATCTTTTCATTAAATTAATTTGAGAAGTTGAGAATGTTCCTCGATTTGGGTCGCGGCTTGTCATTCAGGGATGATAGTGGGTCCCGGAGCCAGACCAGTTGAGAACCACTGCTTTAGACGGCTGAATGGTTGTCAGTGGGCGGTTGTACATCCACAGATTAATTTTAGCAACCAAACAGAAAACACCACAAAGTGTGTGTGGGACTTTTACAAACGCGGTACGTATAGAAATGTACATTTCGTGATTCTAGGTGGGTGCTAAAGTTTCTCCAGATGCGCAGGTGAATACATATTTTGGGAGTTTATTTTCTTTGTTTTTTCTTTTTCCACTAAAATTAGCATGTTTTTATTTTGTTTTATTTTATTTAATTAGCAGGATGTTTTAGACGTGGGAACAAGACTCCTTCTACATTGCCAGTAGAAGAGCCTTTGTTGTTTTTTCGTGGTGTATCACGTTTAACGTCTGAGATGACAAAGAAAGGTGTCTGTCATCTTAACATCAATGGCTATTAGAGGTTTTTTCGTCCAGTGGGAAAGGTCCTTAACTGGGATAGATCTTGTTTAGTAACAAGTGAAAACCTCCATTGTTTGACTCATTCAAAGTGAGTAAAAATTACTTTTTTTAAATACAGCGTTTGCTCAATAACATCTCAGCTCAGCCACCGATCATTAAAGAAAGATTCTGCATGCTAACTTTTGTGACTTGTTTTCTTTTGGAGTTAGTGTGCCGGTGTTTTTCAGGGACCTTGACCCACATTTCTGCAACCACATTCCTCTGTGCCCTTCATTCTACTACACACGCCACACACACACACACGCACACGCACACACACACACACACACACACACACACACACACACACACACACACACACACACACACACACACACACATACAAGCTGTCGTCTCTCTGGGTCAACGGAGCCCTGCTTCCGTACATGCTCCGTATTCTTGAGTATGTTTGGGAGGAGTTTTTTTAGAAAGGGGAGGAGGTAGCGGGCGAACAGCCGTACGAGTCCCCCCTCAGTGGGGCCCCGGCTACAGCACGATGGGGTTATGTAAGTTTTTCAACTGCCAGCCCTCCTGCATGCCTCTGCCTCACATTCTCATTGCAATTTACCAGAGAGGAGCAGGCAGAGCGGTTGGCTAGTCGGCAGCGAAGCAGTCAGTCACTGAGGCAGGAGATTGAAGACCAGCCGAGTTTAAAACAAGACTGAGAGGTGGAGAAATACACCACCCGCTTGCTTCTTTTTAGGGGGTGATTTTGTGAGATTGACAGCAGGAGATAAAAGAGGAGAGGAAGAAGGAAAGCGGAGAAGAAGGGCTCTTGTCTTTACTCGATAACCATGCTGCTCCTGGACGAATCGGAGTCATTCGCAGGTAGGTCACATCATCACCACCACCCCGACCCATGAGGCGGGGTTGACAGAGGGATGAGTCCCTTTCTGTCTGTCGATGGGAAGGATTAGAAAGTTTTTGCAAGAGATAAGAGAGATGGGTGGAAAAGTAGCAAAGAGAGGGAATGCAGAACGGTTCGGGATGGAGCGACGCGCCCGAGAACGGGAAGAAAACGCTGCAGAGAAAGCAGAAGAACACTCGGTAGTTCATCTTATGAGATCATGACTTCCAGGGGCATCCAGCGAGGAGATGGATGTGGGTAAAAGAGGGTGTAATAAGCTGCAACGGTTTGATATTTACAAGCATCTCAGAAGTGTCTTGAATGAAGGTAGCTGATTAACGCCCGTTAAGTTACTTAACCTTGTTGTGTAACACTGGATCCATAACTACTTAAGCATGCACGGCCCATCTATCTCCTCGTGTGTTTCCTCTCTCTGCATTTCTATCGCTTCCCATTTTCTCTCCTTTAAAGTCACGTTGGTCCGTCCCTGCTCCCTCCGTTCTATTCTCCCCATTTTCTCCCTTTTTCCCCCGTGTCAGCCGTCCCTCCATCTTTCAGCCGGTCTCTCCCACGCGTGCCCAGTTGCCTCTCTCTCTCTCTCTCACGCGTCATTGGCTGTCTCTACGGTTACCTAAACCAATGCCGTCGCGTGATTGGTGGAGCCGTGTAGGACTGGGCCATGCTGGAAGTGTGAGCATGTGGAGGCAGGAAAACATATGGTTCATCAGACCAGCGGGTTAGGGGGGTAAAGCGTGAGGAGGCAGGCGGAGTCTGCCTGGGTGGATGAAAGTACAAATCTATAAAGAGGTTTCTTTTCATGTAATGTGCTCCATTTCTTTGTGTATTCACTCAGCCAAGGCAATATACTCAAGACCAGCAAAACCCTGAAGAAAGGCAGTACCACTAAAAGACTAAAATGATAAAAATTGAATACTATATGCAGTTATTTGTGTAATCTTCAGTAATTGTTTAATTTTCAAGAAGAGACGAGACAATGCTTACAAAAGCAGCTGAACATCATTTAGCCCAGTGTTAAAGGTGACAAGAAAACAACTGTGCACGAACAAAAATGTTTCTGAAAAGATCATCACATCATTATTTTCATTTATTTCATTTATTTCATTTTATTAAATTTTTTTGCGTTTTGCTTTGGTTTTGCTCAGGGTGCACCGTGTTCCGCTGTGTCTGCCTCTCACCAGCTTGCGTTTGTTTAGAGAAGCATTCGCATGGATCCTTTATGAAGAAATGACAAATATCTGCTCTGCATGCTCGTAATTCTCGGGATTGCTCCGGATGTTTGGCTGGTTGTGAAAAGAGACCTGATGCCTCGCCATCTCTGCAAACGTTACATGGTGAACTGTGATGAAGGCTAAAAGAACACCCTGTTCTCCCTCTGTGTGTGTGTGTGTGTGTGTGTGTGTGTGTGTGTGTGTGTGTGTGTGTGTGTGTGTGTGTGTGTGTGTGTGTGTGTGTGTGTGTGTGTGTGTGTGTGTGTGTGTGTTTTCTTCCTGCGAGTACAATCTGTCCATCAGTGCCGAATGGCTTATTGTAAAAAGGGAGAAAAAAAAAAATGTAACAGCTCTGTGGTACAATATAACATGAAGGAACTTGTTGTACCGATTCTTTTTTTTTTTCCCCCGCACTCTCTGTTCGGTTGTAATTGGCCTTGGCATGCCGGGCAGGAACAACCTGTACAGTTTGAGACCAGCGCCGGGTCGGGCCAAACGCCGGGAACACGTGTAGCCTGGCTGCTTTCATAACGGCTCAGAGGATGTCGGCTTTGCCAGTCCGGCCACATGGCTCTAATTCTGACTTCCCTAGACGTCTGGGGGGTTTTGACCTTTCTGCTTCCCTCTATCAGATCATACAGCTGCTTTCTTTGTTCTCCTTCAATATAAATATCCTGTCTTTTTTATTTTTTGTAAGTTCTCTTTGTTGGGTAATGGCTTTCTTTCTTCCCTCCTCATCTCGGCGCTGCACAATGCCTTTCCCTTTGTGCCCCCCTCCCTTCTCTGCATCTTTTTCTGCTCTTTCCGTTCGTCTCTCACTGCTCAGGCTTTTTAGATGTACAGATTATCCATGTAAATGCAGATTTCATCTCTAACTCTGACTCTATTTGTTATCCCTTAGTTAAGATTAGATAAGACATACATGTCCCCTTAGGGCCAATAGTGCCATAGTCAACAAAAACACACAACATCTTCTGACAATGCTGGCATATCGCACAATAGCCATCGCCAACGTCTGACATTACCTATTGAGAAATGGCATGCTCATAGGCAGGAATGTATTTTCATCGTGAGGGTTCAGCCTGCCTGAGGGGAGAGCTGCCACTCTGGGCGGAGACTCTGAGTTGGATGTGACACCATCGTCAGCTGACAGGTTTTACTCATTGAAGTTAAAGCTGAAATATGCAACCCGTCACCCGCTGTTGTCCTCAAATGACGTTGAACGTGTCTGAACGTCTGTTCGGGTTCGACGTCTCTTCTCACTGATGTGTACAAACGGCTGAATGACGACGTCCACGATCAACCACTTACCTACGGTCGACACAGAAAAGGGTGCTATGGCTAACCATCGGTTACTGGATGTTTTACGCAGCACTTATAAAAGCTTTGCTTCGGTTTTGTCACAAAGGAAACGACTAAGAGGTGAAAACTACAAATCTTTGATTTGAATTGTTTCCTCCCGTTTAGAGCGAAGCACAGTGCTGTTCATTCAGGACAAAAGTAGATCAATTAAAGCTACGACAAACTCTGAATGGGATGATGCTCCAACGGAATCAGACGCAGAAAAATGCCTTTGTATAGTCTGATGTGTTGTGACAGACATTTTAGCGGAGCTGTAAAGATTTTCATTTTTTTTTTTAAGTAGGAACGATTTCTCAGAGGCTGAAAGTACACGTCGTGTTCTGAATGCTGCCAGCAAGAGCTTATGTAATGCTGTAGTGTGACCAGCACAGTGATAATGAGTGGCAGCCTCCAGACGTGTGTGTGTGTGTGTGTGTGTGTGTGTGTGTGTGTGTGTGTGTGTGTGTGTGTGTGTGTGTGTGCGTGCGTGCGTGCGTGTGCGTCCTCCTCTTTTTTTCTTCATCCTCCTCCTTCTCAGCAGCAGTGACACACTGGCCTATAAAGCTGAGCTTTCCAACACCTCTCACCCCTCTACAGCTCTCTCCCTCTATCACAGTCATTGTCTCTCTTTCCCTTTTTCTTCCCGTCTATTATCATTCTGTGTTGTGTCATTTCTCTGCTCTGACACACACACACACACACACACACACACACACACACACACACACACACACACAGTGGGACGGTTTCATAACTCACCTGCCTCGCTCTAATAAAGCAGACTTAATAACTCATTCAGGGCAGCCTGTTATATAAGAGGTGTGTGTGTGTGTGTGTGTGTGTGTGTGTGTGTGTGTGTGTGTGTGTGTGTGTGTGTGTGTGTGTGTGTGTGTGTGTGTGTGTGTGTGTGTGTGTCTCCAGCGGTCTTTAAATTGTTGTTTTTTGTCTTTCTCAAGCCAAGTTATGCAACCCAGATAAATCTCGGTTTGTCAACAAGTATTCCTTGGTTTTCTTTGGGCTCCTCACAGAGCCTGCGGTTTATGTCTGATCTGTCTGATATTTCTCCCTCAGTTCAGCCTGCAGGCACTGTGATGAGTTGAAACAAGAACATGTGGAAGTGTAATTATTATTCTTTAAATTCTGTGAGTGGTAATCCACAAGTTTGTCATTTTTACTTCTGTTCTTTTATTCTCGTATGATAGGCAGGGACTAGCAGTCTTTTTTAAATATTATGATCACAATTTAAACTTGATTATATGTCATTTTTAAAGCATAACTTGAATCAACTTGAAATAGAATCAAACACAAAAATAATTCCAACTCAATCTGGCATGTTTGGATATATTTGAGATATTGATCTGTTTTTTTGTGTGTTTATCTTCTTATTCATGTGGCCATCGCTCTCTGTCTGTCTGTCTGTCTGTCGCATCAAATCATCTCCCTCACTTTTCTTGTTGCTGCAGTTTGGAAAAGAGTCATAAAAGTAAGAGCATATTATGAACTCTTCTCAAAAGAGTCACCCACACACACACACACACACACACACACACACACACACACACACACACACACACTCTCGGGCGAACACCCTCATCACTGCATATGTGCCACTGTGTGTGTATATTTGAATGTGTATGTCTATAAGTATAGATGTTCTTTAAATGTCATTATGCTCCTCCTCCTTCGAGTGTGTTCCGCGTGTGCGTGACGTGGTGTGTGTGTGTGTGCGTGTGCGTGTCCACGTGCACGTGCGTGCAGGACGTGAGGTTCTTGTGAACATGCTGGTTGTGTAACAGCCAGAGGCAGCGGTTACATAAGCGTCCCTCCTTGTCTGACCAACCTCGGCGTTGGTGGCCTGTGTGTGTGTGTGTGTGTGTGTGTGTGTGTGTGTGTGTGTGTGTGTGTGTGTGTGTGTGTGTGTGTGTGTGTGTGTGTGTGTGCGTGGGACTCTTAATAAAGCCGCTCGTCTTACTGTGTGCAGCGACCGTTTGAGGCGCGTCGAGGTGGAAATAAAAAGGAGAGTAAGACGAGTTTTGATTTGAACGTTTCTCTCGACTCTTGACCTACTGACCTCGTTAACAAACCTCACATTCATCTGTGATCTGTTTTAGTCACGTTGAACCCCCTTCTGACATTTAAACACAGACGCCTAATTGAATCGCCTGGTGACTGTAAAATAAAATCTTCCCTGTGTTCTGACGTCACATTTCAGTTTGCTGGGAAACTTAACCGTCTGGCCTTCATGTGTAAAGAAAAGCTCGTTCGTGGGTTTTTGCCTTGTTGGCTTGTTTGTCTGTGATTTTGACTTTTTGACGTTTGACTTCTCAACGAGAAAACGCAGACTTGATTCTAGATGTTACGGGTATGTGTGCAGAAAGATGCAGGAAGATGCTTAAAATTAAAGGGAATGATGTTTGAGCAAGTTGGCGAATTCATCATCTTTTGCAGGGAGTGCTTTGTTCTGGTAGGTTACAACTTAAATAAATAATGTGAAACTCATTGGGAATTATCGGTCTTTTAAAATGGAAAAAAAAGCTTAGCTCCTCTCAGGACGCGGCGCCCGCTCCGTCTTACTGGACACCATTGCGTTACTTGAAGCCTGACAAGATGGATTTCTGTGTGATATGTGAGGCCGTGATTCTCATGGGATCTCGTGACATAGCGAGAATTCACCTGCCGTGCGAAGTAACTTGGGCTGACCCCCAGTTAACAGGGTCCTTATTGTTGTCATATTGATAATAATAATAATAATAATGTGTAATACTTAAGTTGCACACCATGATTTTATAACTTGGTGTACCTAGATTTTTTTTCTTTTATTCTAATTTGAAAGGTCCAAACCTTCTAAATAAGCACAGATCAATACTTACGTTGTTTTTATTGTTTTTTAAATCAAGTGCCACTCGAGACTCATTCGAATGCTGGGTGTGAACCGGCGTACTTGGATGGGCAAGTGTGAGCGGGTCGTTTGATTCCCTCACCATGAACTCTCCTCTCAAACCTGGCGCGTTGCCTCAGACTCTTGTTTTGCAACAAGAGCTGCCCTCTTTTCAAAAGTCAGCTGTTACACAATTCCCATTTAAGTTTTCCAAAAACCCGTTGAGTAACTATGAGAGAATAGATGTATTAATGGTTCCGAGCAGAGCGGACACAACATTGATTCATGTTTCTCCCCGGAAACCACACAAATTGCCCTCTTACGAAGAATTATGTATCCCTCTGTTTCCTGCCACACTTCCTGGAATCTCTCCTCCCGCCCCGTCTTTGTTGGATAACCAAACAGTTTGTCCTCTATTTGTGTGCGTGCATGTGAGAAATGTATGACGTGAAGGATTCTCCGCCGTGTTCGTCTACTATGACAGCAGACGAACACGGGATCTGTTTCCGTAGTCGGTTGGAGGACACGGCAGGGCGTGACCCAGACGGGCCGTCCACTTCTGCCTCGTGATTGGTTTCAGTATGTAGGTCAGTAGAGAGCAGAGGCAGGACAGTTTAGACCTTAAGAGATGGACCTGTTTGCTCAGGGAGCAACCACAGAACACACACACACACACCTAAAAACAGTGGATCTTTAATTCAGTTACTTTGGGGGTTTTCTAAGAAACCAGATCGCAGAGGGGGGCGGACCCACAGACAGGCTTTGTCTCGGTCGGCAGAAAATTATTAATGGAGCAGATCGGGAAAATTGTTGTGTGACGACTTTACAGATTTCAAATCTTTCCTGGTGTTCGGGAGCTCGAGGGCAGTCGCTCAGCCATCTGTTCCCGAGAAGTCCAGAGAAAGCCGTGCTCTGGTTTTCTCACAGAAATTTGTCAGATCACAGAGGAGTTGATGGGACAACACATTGGGAGGTTTTCATAGGCGCTATATTCTTGCTGCTTTTAGATACTGTATACATTGGTTCTCTATAGGGGAGTACGATGTCTGGTTTCTCTTTTTCTTCCTCTCTCTTTCTCTCTTCTCTTGGAAACACAGACACACTTGGGGGAATGCCACACACACACACACACACACACACACACACACACACTCAGAGGGCCGTTGCATGGTTGCGGTGTTGTGTTTAACAGCGCTGCGCAAGGAGTTATATAAAAACTTAACGTATACGTAGGTGCAGTTATATAACCTTGTGGTCGCCAAAGACACTTCCCCACTGCAACTCCCCTCTGAGACACACACACACACACACACACACACACACACACACGAATACAGACGAACAATGATGAATTAGTTGCCGGTGGCTTCACATTCTTTGGAGCCGCATATCTTTCTACATGTTGTGTTGTTTTTGTGAGGAGCAGCAAGTCTCAAACCCACGGCGAGTGTCCAACACAAGCAATGAATGGCTCAGAAAACATTCTGCAGGCGCTTGTTTACTCTGTGACACTTGCTGACTGACGATGATTCAGCGGTTCATCGAGACACTTTCTCTGCTCAGTGGAGCTGCAGGTCAACCGCGTTCATATTTTATTATCTCGTTTTATGGACGCATTGTCACGATTGTTTTTGCTTCAAATTCCTCCTCACATCTCCTCCTCATCACTCGCAGCCGACTATTTGAGTTTGACTCAGTCGCGTAGCAACAAGTGGCTCTCCCACTCCCATTTTTCCACTTTTTTTAAGATATCACCTCAACTTGACTCGTGCACATTTTGTGGCAGCTGTCAACGTTGTTAAGTTACTCTGACCTGATAAATTACTGTTGTAAATGTGATGAAGCCACAGACGTGAGTTTAAATGTAGAGCTGACAGTCTGCTTGTTGAGTTTGAAGTTTGTGACTTAAATTTCCATTTCTGGCCTTGTTAGCCAGCAGGCTAAACCGCGGAAAAAAAACGTTGATAATGTGACAAATAAAGTGCCAATATCATTAGAATAGAAAACGCTCTTCTTCTGTCGTACATTTCATGGTGGGAAGAAAGTGTCTCAACATCAATAGAACCTTCTCAAACCCACTCCTGGAGTTTACTACACTTCTTCACTGTCAATTCAGACAATTAGCGATTAAAGCGTTATGGTGTGTGTGTGTGTGTGTGTTGGGGGGGGGTGCACACAATCTAAGTTTCGCTTTCTTGGGTCCTCAGTGGCAAGTATGAAATAGTTCATTAGTTATGTAACGTGTGTGTGTGTGTGTGTGTGTGTGTGTGTGTGTGTGTGTGTGTGTGTGTGTGTGTGTGTGGTGTGTTCGTTGTATAAGCGGTCCCCACGCTCCGCTCATAGAACGCTAAGACTCTCCCCCAAGACGTGCGTCTGTGTGAGTGACTCAGGACGTACGTCTGCGTCCATGTGATTGTGTGGCGGCTTCCAAACTGCTCTAGGAAAAACAAAGTCCAACAAAGGGGAACATTTTCAGTAAACTATTAATGTCAATAACTCCACCAGCCAGATACATGAACACAAGCCAAACAACACAATGTGTGTGTGTCCTCATCCAGCTGCTCTCAAAGCCAACCGGAGGTCCTTATCTTTTCGGAAACAGATAACCGTTTCTGGTAAAACCATTAAAGTGGTTGTTAAATGTTTGGACTGCGGCCACTCTTCTAATGGCCCGCCCCGCTACATCCGACCCACTCCCACAAATCCCAAATCCTGTACAGAATTATTATTAGTCACTAAAAGGACTTCTCTTACACTCTAATATCATCTATTCTCTCTCTCTCTCTCTCTCTCTCTCTCTCTCTCTCTCTCTCTCTCTCTCTCTCTCTCTCTCTCCTCTTGACCCGAGTAGAGGAAACAGCCGTGCTTCCCAGAATCTACGTTTGTGTGTGCTTGTTTGTGTGCCACCATGTTTTTTTAATGTGTGTGTACCTGTGCGTGTTTGTGTATGTGTGTGTGTGTGTGTGTGTGTGTGTGTGTGTGTGTGTGTGTGTGTGTGTGTGTGTCCACCCCCTCTCACTCTGAAGTGTATCTCTTTGAATGATGACCTAGCTTTCATCTCTCTCCTTTCTCCTCTTTCCATTCCTGTCTGCCCTCTGAGTGTCTCTTTAGAGTGCTCACTGTGTGTGTGTGTGTGTGTGTGTGTGTGTGTGTGTGTGTGTGTGTGTGTGTGTGTGTGTGTGCGTGCGTGCGTGCGTGTGTGTGTGTTGATGTTGACGGTCTGTGCATTTCAGGAATCGTTATATAACTGTTCTGTAAGGTTGAGTTTCAGGGAGGGAGGGGCCCAACAGGGACGTGTATATCAAATCTGGGACATCTTTATGCGAAATAACTTCTTGTTTTTGCAACTCTAATCTCCAACTAATATTACAACCATTCAACTTGCATCCAGTTTCACAAAAGATTGTACATTTACTGTCCTACGCACACAATGTCTGGAAGCTTATATCTGAACAACTCAAATCATGTAGCGCGCAGGATAATGAAATAAGTGATCATAGGTGTGAATAGGTGACCTCGAGCAAAAAGCTGTAAACGGTGGAAATACGTCACACTACGATTGAGTAGGTCTGTTTTTAATTGTTATTACTTATCATTTGGATAAGTGGATGATTTCACATCTAAAGTAGTAAAAAAAAACTATTCATCATCAGCTCAAAGGAAATGTTATCTGTGGCCTGAAGAAACTTCTGTCCTTCTGTTTAACGCGACCAAAGGGCTTTGTGTTTCCAGTCCTGTTTGTCGTTCGCCGGCAGGGCATCTACAAAAAAATGAAGTGACACTGAGAAGCATGGCTAACACTCTTGCACAGAGGTCTTTATAGGTCTGGAGAAAAAACAACTATGGAAACTCTGATGTGCATAATACACCAAAACAAAGACATTCGACTGATGTGTATTTATAATCTGGCCAACTCCAATCCAGGATAAAGACTTGCTTACTTGCTGAGTGAAACACATGAAGACCTCTAATGTAGCATGTCCGTCACTAGGTGTATTTTGATGTCTCACCATTTATTTATATTTTACCATTAACATACTAAAATTATCCTGTTCTGAGACACGAGGGCTCTAAACATATGTTTGTGATTGGATAACTCTTTTTACTTTTTCTTCACGGGGGATAACTAACTTGATATCACAGTGATCGCAAGTGAATTGTTTTGAAATGCCAATCTAAGACAAACACACACACACACACACACACACACACACAGACTACTGAGACAGACTGCTGTCATTAGCAGCCAGATTAGGAAGTTTGTTATCACGTAATTGGACTGAAGGGATGTTTTATGTAAGTTATTTTTCAGCACTCATCACCAGCGTCCACGCTTCATTATGGGGAGTGAGTGTGTGTGTTTGCCAGGTGTCATGCAGTGAACAGGTCTTGTGTGTATGGTTTAAACTGTAAATCGTGTAAGTTCTTGGCTGCACTGGTTACATATGCGCGTGTGTGTGTGTGTGTTGATTTATATTCTTACGTGAAACCTTGTCCTCTGGAATGTGTGTGTGTGTGTGTCAGTGTTTGTGCCCTGTCTTGTGTTTCATAAGCCGTCCATATTTATGATCCAGCTCTTACATAAGATCTGGTTCAGTGTGTCTCTGCCAGAGAGAGAGAGAGAGAGAGAGAGAGAGAGAGAGAGAGAGAGAGAGAGAGAGAGAGAGAAAAACAGAATAGAGAGAGAGAAGAGAAGGAGAAGAAGAAGAGAGGTGAAATGGAAATAAAAGCAGAAGAAGAAAGAGGGAGAACTAGATATGAAAATAAGTTTTAGAAAAAGAAATAAGACAACAGAAAAGAGCTAAAGGTGCTAAATGTGTGATTTCTACATGTTTTTATTTTTTTATTGAAGTGGGCTTTAGTTCAGGATGAGCAAAATCTTCATTGTTCATGGTGTTTTGCAAATGTAGTTTAGTTAAAATGTCAATTTAAATACATTTGAAAACTGAAATCCTCTCAGGCTCCAGCCGGCAACAGCATCTCGATTGAGTCAAACCAGTTTGGTGGAAGTTTTCATCTCAAACAAAGTAAACATGCCTGATCGGAAAAATGGCAGCAGCTCAAGAAAAACAAGTTCTGATAGACAAGCTTAAAGATGTGTGTGTGTATAGAACGACATGTAACCATTCATTCTTTGATCTTAGATGACTGACTACAATAGGGGACTTTTGAAAGTGGGAAAGGCTGAGTTTGTGACCTAATATTGGAACAGAAATATAATTTATGTTTTAATATAATAGCGGCCAGAGGTCATTTAGTTTTGTTTCCTTAGAAACAAGGATTGTGGTTTGTTTGAGACGTTCACAAACCACACAGCAGACGTTCATCAAAAATATAAGAATGATCTTAATAGTTAGTCCATCTTTTGAAGTGCCCTTTCACACCCATCTGTCCCATTCTAACTCCTTCTGACGATGGGAAGCTGCCTATCGGAGAATCGATTCTTGAATCAAGGTTTTATTTTTGTATTTTGAAATTCTTCCATTTGTCTCAGGGCAGCATTATTCTTTGCAGAAGACTGCAAGGGATATCTTTCAAATGTTTCCTCAAATGTGCACTTACATAACAGAGTCTTCTCTTCTTCGGTTTGCGAAGCATATTCAGCCGAGAGAAGCCATACAGTGTAATTGTAAAAGTCTGAATATTTAGAGTTCTTAAATCGATTTAGAATCGAGGGCGATAAGAATGTAATCTTTTTTAATTACACTTCAATACTCATCACTTCTTCTCTCCCTGTCCTCCTCCACAGACCAGTCCCACAGCGCCCCCTTCGGCTCCGAGAATGAGGCTCAGGGCGGCGACTCGGCCGCGTGGCAGTGTACCCCTCCCCCATCTACCTCACCTTCGGAGGAAACGGCGGCCCATCCTCCTCCCTCCCAGCCCGCATCCAGATCCCGCTCCAGGCCGGCCGGCCAAAGCCCCGCCCCTCCCTCCGCCCTGACGGGAACCAAGAAGAGGAGCTCCAAGCCGGCGCACATGAGACGCAACATCAGGTACTGAACTCCAGCGGTCGTCTCAGTTGAAGACTTCAAATGGACGCCCACTTGTTTGCTCTGTTGGGATCCTGAAGAAACTGTAACAGAAGCTGCAACAATTAACCCCCTGTCATTCATTGTTACAGCTTTAGATGAAGAGTCAGCCTGCTTTATTTAGAAACTGATCCCTATCAGTTTCTAAGGGATCGTTGCCATGACACTAAAGCACAGGTTACTATTGAAGTTAATGAATCATGAAGTAAAAGTCATTTTGTTTATCATTGTATGTGAAAATACACAATATACAAACACAATAACCTATTATTACAAATAAGCCATTTTTAGTTTTAAGCCATTTAAGCCGTTTTTAAACTAGATTTTAGAAAGTGACTCGATGCTTGGCAAGCAGTAACCAGTCAACTTTGAGATGAAAGGGACTATTACTACACATCACCCGTCTATGTTTATGCTGAGGTGCAGAGTATACAAAGACTACTATTCTCATACTCTTATTCAACTTTTTGAATAACGCTCCTTGATATGATTCATCATCTCTCTCCTGTGTCTCTTAATGCCTCTGTCTCTCCCTCCTCATTCCCCAAAACTACTGCTGGAATCAGTCACTGACTATACAAGTGCGTATTCTCAGTCTGCAGCTTCATTCCTGCGGCTGCCAGTGACCACAATGTTGCTCAACATCAAATAGGCTGTCGCTTTTACATAACAGCGTCTTTAAGATCAAACATGTCAGAGATGCAAACCCTGATGTTTGTGTATGCGAGTGTTAAATAGGGATGGTATCGTTTTTTTTTTTTTTTTCGATACCGGTGCTAAAGTGATACTTTGAAAACGATACCGGTGCCTAAATGGTGCCTGAACTGATACTTAAAAATAAAAAAAAGCACAAAACGACGATTGACGACATTGAAGAAAGTTTTTTTTTATTGCCAAAGCAAATTTTCTTCTTCAAATCGGACAATATATTAACTGTTTAAAGTATACTATACATATAAATAAATACAAAACACTTGACTTCAAACTACAGCTTCAAACTTTTTAACTTCATACTATGAACAATATATAAAAAAACAGAACAGACACAAGCGTCAGGTGGCCTGATTGGGAACGTGTGCAACAGAACTCAGAAACTGTTGGATTCTACAAACTCTGCTGCTTTACTGGACTACACGTCATCATTAATATCAACTGGGAGAGCTTTTCTGAACCAGACGGAGCTGCTCTTGAATTCGGCAAACACCAAATGATCCAAGGAAAAAAAACGTCTCCTAAAGATTCTTCCTTTGTGTCGCGGCTTGGAGCGTTTCTCCTGCAGAGCTCCCAGCTGCGGTTCCTCCGCTCTGACTTTGACCTCCATCAGGGAAACAGACTTTTCTAGCAGGAAGTTTAGAGTTTATAGTCTTTTCCCTCTATAGAAACTCTGCAGCTTTCTCATCCAGATTCCAGTGTTTAAAACAGAGGTTTCCCCTTCTTCTTTACACGCAATTGTTTAGTTGTATTTGCTGCACGTCGCGTTGTTCGAATCTTTTTTAACGAAATACAGCCACACTTTTGACCGTTTACCTTTCGGCATTTTCTCCGTTAAAAGGTTGATGGCTAGCTGGGGTCATTGCTGTTAGTTACAAGATGCATGTCTATTATATAACAAACACTCATAAGATACTTTTTTCATTTATCAGAATGGGTCAATCTGAAAACACAATTATATAAATAAGTATACAATGAAAACCATGGTGTCTGTATGCAGTTAACAAATACAATGACAGTTGTTAGTTTGTAAAAACACAATACCAAACAAATGTGTTTTTTTACCCCTTTGTGTCTGTGTAGGAAGTTACTGAGGGAGCATCAGTTGGAGTTGGTGACCAAAGCCGCCCAGCAGGACGAGTTGGAGAGGAGGCAACGTCTGGAGCAGCAGAGCAAACAGGATTTCCCCGTACCACTGCTGCCTGAATACACAACTGGTAAGAGCATTCACCCCCCAAAAATGCTTCCATGAATATTAACAGCATCCACTGGTCCATCAAATCCTCTGACGTGTACTTCAACATAGATTCCAGAAAGCCAGCCTGCACACAACGAAATAACTAACTCTTGTCTTTCCTCCCTTTCTTTGTCTTCCCTTCCTGTCCCTCATTGCTTCCCTGTCCTTTTCTTTCTTTAACCCTCTTGATCTGCTGCATCGTACCCGTCCTTCTCTCCAGGTGATGTGTCAAAGCACGAGACGTCATCAGCGGTGTCATCAGCGTCGTCATCAGCGGCGTCATCAGCGTCGCAGCAGGAAGGGAAGTCGGGCCGACAGGGAGTGATCTGCATCAGCAAGACTCACGTGCCCACCTCCGCCGCCACAGAGCGCTCGCACAAAACAGGTGAGACATACAAACACGTTTTTAGAATGAATGTGCCAATTGCAATGTGATATGCCGCCCAGTTTGACCACAGGCCATGAAGCCCATCCACTGCTGCAATTTGAGATCCAATACATTGCTCGTAGGCTCGTCTGGCCGTCACAGAGGAAGTGATCTATCAAAAGGAGATATCACTTGAATTCACATTCCTGGTAATCTGTCGGGGTCGGGTGGAAACCTCACATCTCTAAAGCATCCGTCTCTCAAAGGCAAAACAGCCTTAATAGCCTCATGATAGCCACGCGTGTACGTGTCAAATGGTCATTAAATATGACCATTTGACACGTACCAACTACAAATGACAATGAATAATGACATTTAATAATGACAGGTCATTATTCATTTGCATTTGCTATATATTCTTCTTTAACTGTATTATATATTGTATACAGCGGTAATGAGAAGAAGAAAAAACGTTTCAGTCACGTTTAACAACTACGGTTTTATTTTGAAAAGATTAAACGGAAGTGGCTTTTATTTTCTTCCGGCTAACCTCATGAGTTACACTTTCGGTATTTTATACACACAACTCTTCGTCTTTCAACTGTAGCCCAGACGCGGACGTCTGTAGCCCAGACGTCCGGAAAGAAGGCACATTAATAGACTGCGTCAGCTTGAATTTCCAGGGGAAATAATAAGGATTGAAAAACAAGCCAAATCTGAACGATATCTGAAATCCTAGGGATGATTTGTAGGAATGATTGTTGGGGATGTTCAACATCGTGTCCACAAAGACAATTTAGTGTTTCAGCCTGATGTAAAAACAATATGGAGGAAGTTTCACTTAATTTCAAACAAAAACTTGTCATTTATTCAGATTTCTTTGAATTATTTCAAGAGTGAACGAACATCACAGCCTTTCTGGAAACGTTTCAACCCGATTACTTATTCTCCCTGTACACATTTAAACAATGAAGTTGAAAAATTGTTCCTGTTAGGGGTTTGTGGAGTTTTCGTAGATTAGCAGCCATGTGCATCAGAATGTTTAAAACCTCCTCAGGGTACATCATGTACCGTTCCCTTATTGCTCAAGTGCGCGTGCACACACACACACACACACACTCACACACACACACACATTACATAACGCTTTAATCGCTGAAACTTAGATTGTGTGCCACACAATCTAACACACACACAAACACAGACAGACACACACACAGACACATATTCAGAGCCACTCAAACAGTCAAGGATAAACACACACTTTTAACACACACACACACACACTCAGTCGGGAATAAACACACGTACGTTCTACGTTGAAAGAAGACTGAGACCAAACTGTAGGCACACAAACCTACAACACAAACACACACACAGATGAGAGAGAGAGACTGATCGCCGTTCTCCGGAGGGTCAGAATTAGCTAACCTGTCGTTTGAATGAACAAAGACAGATATCTCGATTTGGGAGCTGAAAAAGACCAAAGCAAAGGAGGGAAAAAGGCATGGAGGGAGGAGAGAGATGAAGGGAGAGAGTGTCTGCGGGGTAGAGCAGAGCAGGTCTTTGGAGCAATAAAGCTGGCTAATCCTGGTTATGAGACAGAACACACACACACACACACTCACACTCACACTCACACTCACACAGTGGCACAGTGACATTTCCAGTTGGGGTTGCATAATGTCTCCCCCTCCATTCTAATCCTACTTGTATAACCAGCCATTCACTGTAGTTATATAAGCTATCTCTCTCTCTCTCTCTCTCTCTCTCTCTCTCTCTCTCTCTCTCTCTCTCACACTCACACTCACACTCACACTCACACACACTCACACTCATACACCTCTCCCCGTCGTTCCCTCGTAGGCCGCCAGCTTGTGTAACTTTCACCACTTGATACCGTTGACTTTTAACATCCTGGTGGAGCGACCGTTCACCACATCACTTGAGATGAATGTATCGAGGCCAATAAAAATAAGTTGTTTTTATGGGGAAAGCTGCAGCCTTTCTGCTGTAAAACTGCTTTAGTTCCTACGTTTTCTCTTTGGATCAATGGAGAAAAAAAGTCCCTCCCGAAAAGTCTATAAGACCTCGATTGGAATTTCTTCTAAAATGTCTCCATTCTTTCCTTTTAGTTATTGTGAGAGAATTTACTTTAATGCACCTGTGAGCATCAGGTCAACTATTCTTATTTATTTATTTTTAATCAAGTTGTCAGTCTGAGATCAAAATGGATTTTCTGAACATTGTAGTCGAAAAACGGTTTGCAAGACTGAGCGTAACTTTCGGAAACCTCCTCCCCCGTCCGTGCAGATGTGATAGACCTGAGCTTGGGCGAGAACGACACCGCCGTCCACGTCGGCAGCAAATTCACCACCGAGGAAGAAGAGAGCGAGCCGAGCGGCGCGCACGCCAATGACGCCCTGAACCTACCGGACCCCCAGGGCAGGGTGCTGGTCAACTTGAACCATCCGGCTGCGGAGAAGGACCTTTTCCTGTTGCCTCAGCTGGCGCGAGCAGTCAAACCTCACCAGGTAAAAAGCAAACACTTGGTTCTGCTTGCCTGGCCGCCCTGCACATGCTTTGGGATGTGTGTATGAGGAAATAGGTATCTGAATATTGTAAAATCAATAAGTAACAATGAAAACGTTTTTTTTTTTCATTGATGTGTCCAAATCTGCCTCGGATGGGACTTTTTCTAGTCACACTGTGAACAATTTGTTGACCTTTTTTATTCAGATTTCATGACCTTTTTAAGTCACAGCCTGCTTACTGCGATCTTTTCATTCGGTTTTAATGAGGTAGCGCTTGCGCTTTTTCACCACGACCTTCTGTCTCGTTTCCTCCTAAATCTAATTTCATTTTATTTTTTTCTTCCTTATTTCCTCATCACCTCGCTCGCTTTTCCTATTGCCACGGCTCCAACTATATCCTTGTCACCTTCTCTTCTTTTCCCCCCCTTTCTTCATTAATCCTCCATCTCCTTTCCGTCCCGTCTCGCCCTCAGATCGGTGGAATTCGTTTCCTGTATGACAACCTGGTGGAGTCGGTGGAGCGGTTTGGCGGCAGCAGCGGGTTCGGCTGCATCCTCGCTCACAGCATGGGCCTGGGCAAAACGCTGCAGGTCATCTCCTTCATCGACGTCCTGCTGAGACACACACAGGCTCGCACCGTTCTCGCCATCGTACCTGTAAGCACCTGTGGGCGTAATGTTGGAATGCAAGGACATGTAACCGGTCGGATCGATTTAGACAGACAAGTATGATCAGCGAATGAGACTATCGATGAGGCAACATGAATTAATAAAAGAACTTGGGCTCAAAATGCTTGCCATCACATTTATGGTAATACATGTGTGAACTAATATTTCGGGCACGTGACTGAAATAATACAAGAAGCGTTAAAATTATATTCATCGTTGATTCATTTATCGATTATTTATGAATGACTTTGATTTTTTTCAATCAACCTGGTCAGCGGATCATTTCGGCTAAACAAAATCAATATGGAGGCTGGAAGACGTGAGGGTTTGAAGATTATTTATCCATTACTTTCCTCCCAGGTGAACACGCTGCAGAACTGGTTGTCAGAGTTCAACATGTGGATCCCACCCCCAGAGACGTTGCCTCCAGATACCGACCCGGGACTGGTGACTCCTCGTGCCTTTAAGGTTCACATCCTCAACGACGAACACAAGTGAGTAACAGGAGTGAGTTGATTAAAAAAAGAAGAAGAAAATACTTTTTATAGGATTTTTAAATCTGTATCTCCCTCAGACACAAGGAGCAGGGCCACTGGTTAATTTAAAAGGCTGGATGCAATAACATTCATGCCACACAGTGAAGCGACTTTCTTTATCTCCAAAAAAAGACAACGCTGACCTTCTGATCTGACCTGCCTCTGCACTTTATCCCCATCTGGCTCGTCCTCTCTTCCAACTCTACATCATCCTCTTTGACAGCTGCCACTGCTGGAAAGAGTGTGTGTGTGTGTGTGTGTGCGCGCGCGCACGCGCCGAACAGCATCCCGTCACTCGCGTATTTATGTATACGATAACAGACAGCGGGCCTAGGTAGGAAATGCACGGCCCGCCACTGCTGTCCAAGCAATAGTCTGAAATCATTAGATTAAATTATTCATTTTTAATGGATTGGTAATTAATTACAATTAGATTGATTACAATACTTAATTCTTGTTTTCTCTTTTTTTTATACAAGATTATCTTTTTTTTGTTTTTATTCCCTTCCATCTCTCGCTTTTTCCAAACAATGACGTCGCTTGTTCTTACGTTCCCCAGGAACACAGCGACCAGGGCCAAGGTGGTGGAGGATTGGGCTCAGGACGGAGGAGTGCTGCTGATGGGCTACGAGATGTACCGCCTCCTGTCGATGAAGAAGAGCTTTGTGGCTGGGAGGAAGAAGAAGAGCAAGAAAACAGCAGGACCTGTCGTCATCGACCTGGATGAAGAGGACAGGCAGCAGGAACTGCTCAAAGGTGGGAAAGGAGAGGGAGGGACAAAGAGAAGTGGAAATATGGGCAGAACATGTCATGTATGCTACTTTTTTAAAGCACCAGTGTAGATAGAATGTCACTGAAGATATTTTTTGGCTGTTCCCTTCCTCCAGGGATCGGGAGAGCCTTGGCCCGGCCCGGTCCAGACGTGGTAATATGTGACGAAGGCCATCGCATCAAGAACTGCCACGCCAGCACGTCGCAGGCTCTGAAGAACATCCAAACCCGGCGCCGCGTGGTGCTGACCGGCTATCCGCTCCAGAACAACCTGATCGAGTACTGGTGCATGGTCGACTTTGTCCGACCCGACTTCCTGGGTATGCTATTTGTCCTTGTGAGACTGTATTGGTCCTTTTTATTTTCCTTCTGACTTCAGTTTTTACATCCGATACGTATTTCAGGTACAAGGCAGGAGTTCAGTAACATGTTTGAGCGTCCCATTCTGAACGGGCAGTGTGTGGACAGCACGCCTCAGGACGTCCAGCTGATGAGGTACAGGAGCCACGTGCTGCACAGCCTGCTGGAGGGCTTCGTACAGAGGTGAGACAGCTGCCTTCGTAAACCCACAGCTACTGCCCAGAAAACAAAACTTCACCTCCCTTAAATATTTAACAGACAACACAAAGGTTCTAGTGACATTTTGGCTCTCTTAGACTGAAGAATTCTTCATTTTTAATAACATTTTACAAATATTGACCGTTACTTTACTTTGTTCCAGGCGAGGTCACGACGTCCTGAAGGACCAGCTGCCCTCTAAAGAGGAGCATGTGATCCTGGTGCGTCTGTCTCCCCTGCAGAGGGCGCTCTACACTGAGTTCATGAACCGCTTCAGAGAGGCAGGAAACTCCGGCTGGCTCAGCCTCAACCCACTGAAGGCTTTCTGCGTCTGCTGCAAGGTGAGGAGGAGGGCGTGCGTGTGGAAAGCTACCTGGATACTTCTTCAAAATGTGGATGTGCAATAGTTCCAACTTTTTTATTTAAATATAATTAATTAATTATCTCTCTTGAGTTCCTGCAGTCAACACGCTTCTGCACCAAGACTTGTCATACTTGACAAATCCAGTTATTGTGGCTTTGAGTGTGTTTTCACGCCACTGATCTGCTGTTATTCTTCAGATTTGGAACCATCCAGACGTGCTGTACGAGGCCTTACAGAAGGAAAGCCTGGCCAGTGACCAGGACTTGGACCTTGATGACATCACTTCCACAGGTCTCACCCGATGTCCAACCGCACCCAACCAGAAGTCCAAGCCCCTTGAGAACCCCAACCCCATTGGTGGACTAAGTCTTAACCAGCTGCAGGAGAAAGCCAATCAGGTCATCACTTACGAATGGGTACGTTGAAACACTGGAATGCAAAATTCTTTTGAAACTACATAAAGCTGCACAAGAACATCAAGGCTTTCCACCTAAATCTCAGTTTGGTTGTAAGCTGAACATTTTGTTCCCCCTTATTGAGACGCTTCTGTCGGTTCAGTGCTGCCACCCACAGTATAAAGGAGGGAAATACAAATCGAATAATGAACTAACCATTAATCCACAAAGATACAGTTCCAAGAAAGATGGACTTGCCAATGTACATCACAGTACATAATTTCTACCTATTGAAGTCTGCAAAATTATAACGCTTATCTTGATATTTAGGGCACGTGGGGCCATGATTTGTTCTGAAGCCTTTTTGCTTTTGCTGGACAAAGTTGTATTTAATGTGTGATTAAACATTCTGCTTGGAAGCTTTGGAAACTATGAGGACTTAATTATTTTCAGTGATATAGCTAAATCAAATGAGATACTTGTGTGCATACATCATGCTACAAAGTATGTTGAATTGTGTGAAGTTGAGCATTTCAAAAGAGTTCACAGCTTTGGTTGTTACGCGTCTCTTTTTTTTTTTAAGTCAGTCTCAGTTGCTTAAATAAGGCCAACATCTTTGCAGCTGATCTATGAATGTAAAGGTGGTGTTGTGTAATAGTACATTCTAACATAATAATATAATCTACTATACTCTTCACATGGCCAGGCGAGGGACATCCTGTATGACTACAAGCCCGGCATGCTGGAGCACTCAGCAAAAATGGTGCTGCTGTTCCATCTGATAGAGGAGAGCGTCAGGAAGGGAGACAAAATCCTCGTCTTCAGGTATCGGATCAGACAACACCAGAGTGCTTTTGTTATTTTCCCAGATATGTGATATTATAATCAAAAGCTAATAATAGCTCAACAAATTATGAATTGCGAAGCGACTCTCACCTCAAACCTGTCCTTTTCTCACCTTGTATTTTTCTGATTTGGTTCAATTCTACTTTGCATTACATTTACATTACTGATCCTCTCTTGCATGAGGTCCAATGCCTAATTTTGCCCTTTTGTCTGCCTCCTGCAGTCAGAGTCTGTCAACACTCACAGTGATTGAGGATTTTTTGGCCAAGAGACCAGTGCCTCCTTCGCCCAAAACGTCCAGCAGGGACAGGCCCAACCAGAACTGGGTCCGCAACCTCAACTACTACAGTAAGGGATCAAGAAATCATATTGTCAACGTCAAGATATTGTTCATGGTTCAGTATTTGGTTCAGTAATATCCAAAACCTAAAACGTGCTATAAAGGCCACATGACGAGGGGACTTGGAATAGGAGGAGACGGGTTGAAGGGATGTTTTAGCACAGTGAAGGTAGTCTAACTATCCTGTTAGTTTACCCGTCATGTTTTCTGTCCACAGTGCTTAAATATTGGTACATACTCATAAAGGTGTTGGTCTTTGGTTGAGCTGTGGTTCTGCTTCTCTCATTGACCTACAATGAGTGCTGCCATCTGCTGGTGTTCCTTGAAAACAGCCAGACTTTGATTTATTGTTCTCCACGGGCACAGAAAGGAATTCACAGCTTCTGTAGAGTTTGGGCTTTTTGTGTTTTTCAGAGATATTTAAAGACTGGTCTTGTAAAATATGAGCTGTATCCACATAGTAAGCTTTATTTGGAACGTGTGTCCTCTGTGCACATTTGTTAGGACTGTTCTGACTCTATTGGTTGTGCGATGTCTTGCAGGACTGGATGGAAGCACAACGGCCTCAGAGAGAGAAAGGCTTATAAACCAGTTCAACGCTCCGTCCAACACCTCAGCGTGGGTCTTCCTGCTGTCAACGAGGTAAAACACACAATACAAGTCATATTAATGGATGATAATGGATGTGACTTGTCAGGGCGTAACCCGACTTCTGACCTCTCTGGGCCCCAGGGCTGGTTGTCTGGGCGTAAACCTGATTGGGGCGAACCGCGTGGTGGTGTTCGACGCCTCCTGGAACCCGTGCCACGACGCGCAGGCCGTGTGCCGCGTCTACCGCTACGGGCAGAGGAAGCCGTGTCATATCTACCGGCTGGTGTGCGACTTCACGCTGGAGAAGAAGATCTACGACCGCCAGATCTCTAAACAGGGCATGTCAGGTGAGTCGGGAAATATATTGATGAGTTTATGTTTGAATTCCCCTTTTAGGAAATAATTGAACTAATGTGCTGGTGCTTTTCGTTCCCTGTTGTTCCTACCAAAGAGAGAGTGGTGGATGTTTGTAAAATTCCTCACTCATGGTTAACAAATACAAGCATTATATCGCTTCAAGATATTTTGGCCGAAATAGCAGCACAATCACAACATTTAAAAAAAGAAAATCTTAAACACGGTAACGCACAATAAGCTCAATCCATTAAAATTCCGACTTATGTACAAATACTATGTACTCCGTCTTTTCTCTCATCAATATCAATAGCAATACTGTATTAAAAAAAACGAGCGATACGCATCATGAATAATGCTGGCTACTATGAGCACACAAATCCATTGTTTTTCAGATCACATGTTATGAAATGTAATGATTTGGTTTATTATAAAATAATGCAGACAATGTACAGAGCTAAAGCAAAGTCACTGCCAGACTGTGTACACAGGTTTTTTTTATATATATATCTTTATTTAAAAGGGACCATGTACAGTTAAAACATAAATGTCACTGTACCAGATTTTAGCTACAGCTAATTCACAGACCATAACAAACATAAAACAAGAGCAAACAGTACAGGATAAAAGACACTATACAACATGATATGTGGGGAGAAGGGCACACAATACAAAGCTACAGTACAGCACATTCAAAATAAGTAATAAAAACTGTTGAAAGCAAGTAATACAAACCATTAAAAGTAAGTACAAAAACATTCAAAGTAAGTGATACAAACCATAATAATTTTGCTTAATGAGTACAGCGCTGACCAGCACTGTACTCATTGAGAGATGTTTGTAAGTTTATTGTACAAAAAGCTAAAAAAGTAAAAGAAGATGTATTTCTATTGTAGGAGTTCAATTATGGAACAACGAAGAATGGTCAACTCATTTTTGGTTTTCAAAAGGATCATTTATAAAACAATGTTCAGCAGTGTGAATGAAATGTATGTATATGGCAGATGTATGTATGTATATATTTATTTTATTTGGTTTTCTTTATTTCAAATTAATTATCTGATTTAATTGATAATAATAATTTAGGATAGGAATATATAAGCATTTTTGCTTCTACCTATACCTTTTCAGTCTTTCTGTTTTGTATATTATATAGAATATTGTATTGTATTGTAATGATTGACTGAATAAAACACAAACACAAACAAACAAACAATATACCGTATAGTGAACATTCCTGCCTTCAGCTGTCATTTCTGTCAAACATCGTTCAGTAATCAGACTCACTGAAATCCCAGGCCAGGCTCCTCTGTGTGAGCACCAAGCAGACAGTAAACCGCCCCAAAACAAAATAATCAGCTTTGTGTTGAAACAAGAGTTCTTCCGCCGAGAGGCTCTTGTCTGACAGCTGTAAGCCTCGACTGGCTAGACAGACACGCTGAGGCCGCTCATGCTTCGGAGAGCTGCAGGAAATCAGCCTTGTTTGTCGACAGTTTTTGACAGTCTGTCTGTTTTGCGTCCATCGTTTCTTTTCTTCCCTATTTAACGTCCTGTTCCTCTCCCTCTTTCTCTGTCTTCCTCTCTCTCTCCCTCCATTCCCTCCATAAGACCGGGTGGTGGATGACCTGAACCCTGTGCTGAACTTCACCCGGAGGGAAGTGGAGTCTCTTCTTCACTTCGTGGACGAGGAGCCGGAGCGCTCCCAGGTCCAGCTGCAGCCCCACGACGGCATGGAGGGCGTCCTCCGGAAGGCTCTGCACCTCTATCCTCACCAGATTACTAAGGTAGATGGAACAGAGGAGACACATGCCTCATACCATCTGTTGAAAGTAGGACATGTGTGGGTTGCCTGCCTACAATTATTGCATTATTCATTGTTTTCGCTTCAAATTTACTACGGACAGGTGTCAAACTTTGTAATTGTCCATCTAAACCTCTTTGTTGAGTAAATCTGAGGTGAGAACTCTGCCAAGCAGTTATTATTCATAATTAAACCTGCTCAATTTTCAGTGAACTCTCAATGCAAAGAAAACGAGCTCAGAAGATTGTAGGCTTCCGTTGTTAACCAACGAATCTCTCACTTGGCACCTTCATGTGAGAGAAGAAACTTGAATCTGTTTTTTTCATTCTCCCTTCCAGCAACCATTCCCTCACGAGTCCCTGCTGATAGACCGCAGGGAGCTGAAGCTGACCAAAGCGGAAAAGAAAGCAGCGAAGAAAGGTTACGAAGAGGAGAAGAGGGCATCTGTGCCATACACCCGCCCTTCCTACGCTCACTACTACCCTGCCAGTGACCAGAGCCTCTCTAACATCCCGGCCTTCAGTCAGAGAAACTGGTTAGTCACTCACAGCTGCAACAAAAAAAGAGATACTTTTGAATAAACACGAACACAAGTCGTGAACTAAGAAAGAAACTCTCTCCTCAGGCGTCCACCTCCTCGTTCTGAAGAGAAGCCAGTCGCCAGTGTCCAGCCAGTCCAGTCAACTCCAGTTCCCATGATGCCCCGCCAGGCGTCTGCAGGCTCTGCTCCAAGCGACAACTCATCTGACTCCAGCATCGGAGGCTTTCCGGTCAACTGCTTGCAGAAAGCCGGGGTGTTTGTACAGAGGATCGTCACCACTACTGGTAGGCCAACTGCACATGTACCGGGATTTTATTTTACTTGTTTGTTTGTTCTTTATCTTTTTCTCATTTTTTCCAAGGATTCATTTACTCGTCATAATATTAGCTGAGGAATACTCAGTGCGTCTATGGACCCTCAGTAAATGTGTCTTCTTTGGTCTCTTTCAGACATAGTGATTCCAGGCACCAACAGCTCAACAGATGTGCAGGCCAGGATCACTGCTGGAGAGAGCATCCACATCATCAGGGGCACCAAAGGTACAATAACTCTTGACTATACTCATTTGCAAAACATTTGCTTGTTGGCCAATACAATCAATCCATATATTTGCTTGTTCCCACTTTTCTTACGTGATACTTCAAAGAATATCTTTGGGTTTAGGACTGTTGTTCAGACAAAACAACAAATCAATTATTGGAAAAACTTTCTACAGAATAATGAGGAAAATAAGCATCAGTTGTCGCCCTATATGGAATCACAATGCTGCAAAAGCATCTTCTCTGAGAGCCGTTTAAGCTTCATTTAATGAACCCGGGTGAACTTTCACTGTGTAATGATCATTTCTCTCACCTTTTGTCTGTTTTAGGGACTTACATCCGGTCGTCGGATGGTCGAATCTTTGCCATCAGAGCAGCTAATAAGGCCAAGACTGCAGAGGAGAGTACTACAGCGCCACCCAAAGGTAGGACAATTACCAGAACTGACTGTGAGACAAGCAGAGATGAGTAAAAAGATGAGGCACAGAACATAATTGACATTATGATATTGTTTAAGCCAACGCAGCCCATTTATATTTTTATTGTCATATGCACAGATAACAGACAGTTACTCCGTACAATGGGTCCTCCTTACACACAGAATTACAATAAACTTAAGGTAAAAAGAATTAAGAATACATAAAAGCATTAATATAAATGCTAATAATGAGAAAATATATAAAATAAGGCACACAAATATGACAACACTATTGCACAATCAGTTTCACTGAGTGTATAAAGTGCACTAGGCATTGCTACAAATAAAGGGTTTAATGCTTTTCCAAAAGGTAATATCTCACCCCTGGTTTCTTCTTCTCAGACTCTCAGGCCCAACCAAAGGAAGTGTCAACCAATGGCAGTAACGGTTGCCTGTCACCTGACAGGAAGCAGCAGCCACGCCCTCTTTCCCCTGACAGCCCGGAGATCATCAGCGAGTTGCAGCGCTACGCGGGCGGCACGGGTGCTGGCACCGCCTTAGGCTCCGGAGCTCCACCAGAGAGGGCAGCAGAGGTGACCAGCCCGCCTTCCACCAAACTGGCTCAGGCCAACAGCAGTAATGGGAGCAGTTTTGCTCTCGGAAATCTGAGCCACCACGATGCCTCTGTGACTAATGTGATCCAGCCCACTGTAGCCCAAGACCTGAGAACAGGCTCCAAGCGCAAAGCCTCCACCCTGTCCCCGGATGAGTGGCCCAGTAAGCAGCCCTCTGCAGGCATACACTCCTCAGCCCCTCTGGCCACACCAGGCTTCCCCTTCACTGGGGGCTACGGCCTCCCTCCTCTGGGCCTCAACCCTGCCCTGTTGGGTGGGTCACTGGGGCACCCGCTCTTCATGGGTGCAGGCTCGCCTTACTTCCAGCCCCCCCACACTCAGCTGAGGGACCCCAGTTACATGTACCCAGATCTCTTCGGCTTTGGCGGAGCCAGCAGCGTCCCCACCTCCTCTTCCTCCTCCTGCTCCGCGACAACCACTGCGGCCGTGGTCTCCTCTTCCTCATCATCTTCTGCATCGGTCACAGCTGCCAGTTCAGTCCCAGGAGCCCTGCCGCCGTTCATGCTGAGCCCCAGCATGGTGGGCATGACCGGGATGCTGCTGCCGGGCTTCCCTCTCTCTTACAGTCCGTCTCTGGCCAGCCTGTACACGGGGTCGATGCTCCCCGGTGGCCTGCCGGGTTCAGCCGCCACCCCTGGGCCAGCTGGAGCCAGCTTCCTCTCCCAGTACCCTCCCACTGCTGCCTCCAGTTCCTCCTCATCGTCTCCTTCCTCCTTCTCCCCTTCAGCACGGTCTGAGGGCCACCGGGGCCCGGTGCTGATGAACGGCAGGAATGGCAGCAGCGCCAGCAGCTCGGACGATGACGACGATGTAATCGAGGTGAGGGGACAGTGACGGACGGATGATGCGGTTGTTCGAGCGAGCTTGATTCAATTTAAAAATCATCAGTGGGATGACATCCTGAGGCAGGCTACGAACGGCCTGCGCCGAGGCCATGAGGGAAATGGACAAGAAATGAAAGACAATTGTCACTGCTGAAGTGTTTCCTCTGGTCGTCTCTACTGCCTTTGGAGAGCTAGTCTGAGTGGGGATGAAGACAGACTGGACACAAAGCGACAAATCTTAATGCTGGATTTTAGAAGATGAAACCTGAGGAAGGAAAAAAAGCTCCAGAGGGAAGAAGAAAATAAAAATCTGAAGACTTTGGGCTTCCAAAACTGGCATTGAAATACTAATCACTGGACTTAGAACTGCTGAGTTTGGGCCTGCAGTAACCACAAATGGCCACTAGTTGTAGTGTTGACGTTAGAGACTCTAGTTCTGCAGCTTTGCTAAATGTGGACTCGTTGCTTTTGTTCAGCTAATTCAAAGGATGACATAGGGTGGAGTTGCTGGGTTGATAATTGAGTTAGCTGGTAGTAACATTTGTTAAATATCAGTAACGGAAATAGTATTGTTTGTCAGTTGTCGAATATTACTACTGAATATTTCTTCAAATGGTGAAAAGGTAAAAAAGATCAAACAGAACTTTAAAAAAACATTTTGATTGAACTGAATGATTCACTGCCAGGACACAGGGGTATTGTACGTTTTTGTTCTTAAAGAAAAGAGAGAGAAAAAGAAGCGGGATCATCTTAAATTATAGAAGAAGCAGTGGCGGCTTGTTGAGGAGGAAGTTAAAGACGATTCCTGAAACCTTAAATTTCGAATGAAAGAATGTATGCTTAAACAAATGCCTTTCAAACCAGGCCTTTTTTTCAGAAGACTCCTTCTATTTAGGCATCAGACATGGGAAGAACTGATTCCTCTTTTTCTTTTCTTCTTTGCGTTTTATATTTACTTTTCAAAGAAAAACCATTGCCTAAAAAACAGCCAGATGAAAATGAGAAGAATAAAACAAACAAACTGTGTTCTTGTGAGGTGTTCTCCTCGTAGCGGAGAACCAACCAACAGAAAATGCCTTTTTGCCTCCATCTTTCTGAATGTTAACTGTGAGAGAGGAGAGGTAAAGAGAGACAGGCGCTCACTGCGGCTCTCTGAATCTCACCCACAGTCTTACTGTAGCCTAGCGAAAAGCGATGCAAAACACTCACTCAAGCCTATATCCTGTTTGTATTTGTGCAACCCCGGAGGAACGAATCTTGCAAACCCCAGTTTTGGTTACGCTTGTGTCGTTACTGTGTCCGTGTGTCGTGTTCTTAAGGGTTACAAATGGAATCATTTCAACAACAACAACAAAATATATAGCTCAGTTTGGTCACATATTCCACCTCTGCTCTGCGGTTTGTATCTCCCTCTCTCTGTCTCGTCTCATTTTGGGCACAGAGGTCATTGTGAAACCAAACAGTTTTTTGTTTTGTTTTTGGAGCGAGTGACAGTGTAGCTTTGGAAGAGGGTCACGTCTTAAGAGACCAAATAATGTAGAGCGGATTCAAACTCCACCGCAGCAAGTACATGTCTGTCCCTCCGTGACGTTGCAGGCGACGCTGTACGCTGCACTGCACTGTAAAAGAGACACAGACCTGTATACGCCGCCTGTAGACCGGCTGAGAGCTGGGAACGCTTCACGGGACCCAGTTCCCAGTCTTCTCCTCCAGAATGGCCCCGGAAAGAGCCTAAAAAAACTTTGGTTGAAAAATAAATTAAAGTAAAGACTGATCATTTCCTGTTCTTTAGCTTCCATGTCATTTTTTTTTTGTTTGCTTATGTCAAATTGTTTGTTCTCTTCTTTTTTCAATGTTTGAATTTACCAAATGTATTTATTTATGACGGTTCATATTTATTCATTTTTATTTTTTGTACAATTATTATAATAATTTTTCCCCTTGTGTTGCTTTTCCTTATGTTGTTTGTTTGTTATTGTCATATTACCATTGTTGTTACTACAGATGGAAATGACTTTGGTTTCTTGTGATTTTTGTGGCCCAGCACATGTGAACTTGCATGTGGACCAACCGATAAGTGCGTTACTGTGCACATTAAGAGCCAGGGTAGCATCTGTGAGAAGGGTCGATTCATTATCATATCCCATTTGTGATAAGTCTGATCAGCTCTTGATTAGGAGGAACCTAAAAAATACTAAAAAAGGACATCAGGGATAAATTGACAATAACGCAATACTGAGCTGTGAGCTTAAAAACCCTTAATATCCTGCCTGTTCACAAGTTTGTTTGCAATTGGGATGCAAACCGTAAGTATGTAAAGACAAGAGCCATTTGAGTGCATGTAAACGAAGCTCATTCACTAGTAAAGGGTCAGAAAGTGAAGCAGTCCGACCGCTCATCGTCTAAAGAGAAAGAAAATAATGATATCAAGTGTTCTTCTGTCTTAATGTTCCGTGGTTCGTTATCGTATCACCAGAAAATGTTCATGCGCGTCGATGTCCAACGAGCGAGTTTCCTCAGAGTTTAATTGTCCGGCTGTCAGCTCTGCGTGTGACGCGCTCACCGACTGCTCTTTTATTTCACAGCTTTCTACTTGAATTTACATATTTATTTATACAAATCGCTTCGGTCGGATGAGCCATGCCAACTGTCTGAATTCCATTTTAGCCGAGGAGTTGAAGCTGCTTGTCTTCGAGCATCGGCTGTTGTTGAAGCCTGTTGTGGATCATGTGTATGACCTTGGATTACTTTTAGATCCTTTTTTTTTTTTTTTGCTTTTTGAAGTTTGTAAATAAAAAGAAACATGTTCTAAATAATACGTTTCTGAATTTCTTTACAACAATAGTAGTGTGATGTAGTGCCTAACGCCCCTTTGTCTCTGACACACACACACACACACACACACTCGCAGGCAACCGAGCGCATGTAGTGCGGACAACAATAAACCACTCTTACAGTCGCACGACAAGAGTTTAATGTGCTCTCGAATACAACCCCTAGTAACCCCATGTAAACAATGGCATATTTATGCAATTTTAACACTGTAATCTACAGTATATTGTGTGTGTAAATATGTTGTCTTGAAGTAACACAACTTATCATAATTACATTATCAATGAACACAGGTGCAATCTGAACCAAGAGTCAGACTTCCAGTATTGTAGAGAGAAAATGTACTCCAGAGCCCTAAAAACACTGTTTTCCTAGTGTACCATTATAGAACTTGGTGTTGTCTTTTTCTCTGACCTTTGCGTTAATATTCTAACGCATGATTGAAAAAGTCACAATCTGGCATTGGCTCCAGACAGTGCTTTGTTTAATTGTTTTTTTAAAACCACACATTAAAGATATTATCAACAACAATAAGTGTTTTACATGACTTCCTTGTTGTCTTATTAATTTGCACTCATATAGATGTCAGTACATTCAATGTCATTGCTTTTGCAGTATATTTAATTAATCTTCTCGTAATGTAGTGGACAATCAGTGGAATGTCACAATGAGGGTGAAATCTGGGATAGAATTGTTCTGACCCGCTTCCCACATCTTACTTTAAGATTGAACCATATATTAACCAAATTAAAACGCTGTGGTAATTAAGACAATGAATTATCCCTGTAATGATGACAGTGGTGCTCTACCCTTTATTTTTAACAGTAAATTACCCGAATAATGTGCATGTCTCACATAACATGCACTGAACACAGATTCACTGCTATTTATATAATTTGTATTAATTTAGTTGGTGCTTTCTGTTGACTTTGTAAAAGTAGTACGTTTCTGCAGCAACGGTCACTTTATATGCTCAGTCTGACATCGTAGACAAGCTCGGGTTAAATTGGTGGTAGAGCACCAATAGTCCCAATATGAGTTTATGCAGGTGAAACACGCTGCTGTCTGTAAACATGACACTAAACCTGAAGGATTTCTTGTGACCTGATGTGTGGAATTAGATTGCTTACACATCGAAGCGCCGTGGTTGGAGAGGCATATCTCCCCGGAGCTCACGCCGACCTAGCAGTCTGCTCGGGCATCGTAGGCCTCGGAGCTGGTCTCAGTGATGCCATTTTGCCTCCGGTGACCAGTAAAATGGAAGACAGCAGGTGTGAGCAGCTCAGTGAGTTCCGTGTCGCCCCCGCATTGATGATAGCCGTACACTCAATGTTGTCCATTACCAGAGTGTTGTTCATCACGTGCTGGAACAACTACCTTGAACAGCAGCCCAGAGATTTTACCCTCTATTTGGCCTGGCAGGTGGCCAGCGGTCTCAAACGGTGTCTCCTCGTCTCACATTGAGGTGGTTGCTCTCAATGATGGCTGCCAGCTGCTGCACAGAGAGATCCAGGATCTCATCTGAGACACAACGATGGTGCAGGATGAAGAGGAAAGCTGTGTGCCTCAGCTCGAGCAAGTGGTAGAAGTGCATCGGCCTCCAGAGGCCGATTGCAATTCGTCCAGGACACAGCAGCAGATCTGAACAATCTCAGAGACCAAGAGCATCCAAAACCTCCAACACATTGCCCTCTGTCTCATCAACAGAGTGGCTGTAGGCATAATGGGAGAGGAGGCGCATCATATTTGAAAAATATGATCTGGAACTTTTATTATTACAAGTGGTTATTCAAGATTGGAACAAAAACATAATGTATTCACCAACCATATCGGAAAAATTAAATAGGTTATATAAACGCATGCTTTTTTCCTCAGTGTGTCTACTCATTATTCTCTTAATCAAAGAGGTAAATAGTCCCAGGTAGAAAAGTTGACCCGTGTACCTGCAGTAATTTATTTTCGCTACTTTGGTACACAATAACTCCTCAGTGAACTGAGAATAGAAAATCTGAACATAAACATTATGAAGTTGATAGTGTGACTGACTGTGGTAGCAGACAGTAGCCTTTTTACATCAATAGCAAAGTTTTTACATTAATAGCAAAGTTTAAATAACCACACAGCCTCCAGATCTTTGATTTTGCACATTTACCCTATTAATAGGAATAAGTTTGGCTAGAACACACTGTACACAATATCCATGCTATCAAAGACTGTCTTGGTTAATGAGGTCAGAATAAGAATGTATCTTTATTTAGTGATATTGTAGTTACACTATCATTACACCAATGCCTTAACACAGTGCTCTTTCTCTTCTGTTTTTGTGTCGAACAGAAAGCAGATTTCCAGCGCACTTGACATCAAAGTTTAGTGTTAGTGCGGCCCGCGCCCCCTGAGGACCTACCCACCCACATACGCGGCAAAGATACACTGTTTTTTATTCAGACAGACAACACACTACCACCTGAGAAAAAAATAAAACCTTGCAGTGTACTAAAAAAATCAACACTGGCCACAGAGAGACGGCAGCTCTGCTCCGCTCAGCTGTTCAGTTTTACTGCGCTACTCGACACACGACCATGCGCTGGGAAAGAGTACACAGTACACACATATACATACATACATACATACATACATAGTACACACATAGATACAGAGTACATATGTTGTTCTTGTTCTGAAAACTGTTCTTGAAAAAACAAAACTAAAACATGCACATTGTGTAAACATTGTAAATAGTTTGTTTTTCTATAGAACATATTTTGACTCGTGTGTATATAGTACATATTTTGTTTGAAAACAAAAACTGTTGTAATATTAATGTTTCATGTGCACACACCCCATGAAGCTTGATCTGTAGTATGAAGTCATTTCTCAGTCCCGAGTATGTTGCAAATGGAACTTATTGACTAGCAACAGTGATCTAAAAGCTAAATTCAGAGAGGACCACCAGACATGATGGACCATTTATGAGAGAATTGCTCCATCCTTCCCTGAGCAGAAAAAAGTGATCAGTCGGGTCATGGTGGAACGGTGTTTGGACTTAATATTTTTACAATATTATGATACAGTCGGCTTTCTCCGGATGCACACGGAACAGCCGTCTTTGAAGAGCTCTCGCTCGAACAGAACAGGCACATCCATGATCTCTTTCACGTTTAGCATTGTAGCGCATAATGCTTGTTGGTGTATTATGCAGTGGTAATTAAGGAAGTCGGGGAAAACATCGTCCTCCCTGTACTTGGCAATAAATCCATTCAAGCTGCCAACCATTGCGGGCGCACTGTCCGTGGTGATTGACAATAATAGGTTTGTTCGAGATGAGCCAGTTCTGCGCAGAATCGATCGCCGGCGAGCAATGCATGCCGGTTGGATTTTAGTCTGACTCGATCCCGACTTGATCTGACGTCATGCACACGTGGTCAACGATAATCTCACGAGAGCAAGGCAGCCCCTGATTTCAGAGCCAGGCGCCGCAGTAGGTCTCCACCGACTGTGTGGCGCAGTGCATGATGGGAAACGCCTGGCTGTCGCCACATCAGAGAGCTGATTGGCTCTTAGATTTGACAGCAAACACGTGTTGTAGAAAATCTTTATTTATGTGTAGTTGTAATACTTAACGCTTGATTGTTGACTATTAGTCTCATGTTTAATCTAAAAACATATCTTGTGTGGTTGATAATACAAAATCGTATTTATACAACACATATCAAACCAGTAGTAATGTATTTCACAGGCAGACAAAAAGAACAGAGGATGCAGCTAGATCCACATTTCTACACACATATATATATTTATAAACACATATGAATAAATCCAAACGTGATCTGTAAACTACAAGAAGCCTAAAGTTCGGAACTAACAGGAAGTCATTTTTTCTGTGACTTCCTGTTACTGACTACTTTGAAGGCAGCTGAAAGCTCGTCTGGATTCCAGACGAGCTTTCAGCTCTTTCGAACGAGTCTGTTAATTTGCCCACGGGGAGCTGCGTTTTGTCAATAAAGTTTTTGAAAGAGTGGAAAAAAAATGGCATGCGATCTGCATGCGATCTACCCGCACTACGTTCGATCGACTGGTCGCTTAGACGAACAGTGCCGTCTCCTCAAAGTAGTCTTATAAAGGTGGTATAACAGTATGACATGACATGGTCAAATATATATATTTGTTTTATTATTAAATAATATACATAGTATGGTATATAAGTGTAATATATTATGAAGTTAAATGTAGTAGTAGCAAAACAATATTCAATATAGTACATCAGTATTATACAGAAATATCTTAACTTATTGCATATTGTAAGTATTAAGTCTACAAAAAACACACATTATCTATCTATCTATCTATCTATCTATCTATCTATCTATCTATCTATCTATCTATCTATCTATCTATCTATCTATCTATCTATTTGTACACTTACGATTGACAAAAAGAAAAAAAGAAAGAAAGAAAGAAACCCGCAGCTCCTCCATTCTATGATCATAAAACTGATTTACGGCAGGTGACCTGTTGGAAATTTGGCTCCACCTACTCAGCTTGTCAGCTTCTCGACTTGAGCGGCGCCTGCCACTGACTCGCCGATAACACGCCGCTGACTCGCCGATAACACGCCGCTGACTCGCCGCTGTCCTGACACCTGCCACACGCTCGCCGCGGACTCGCCGCTGCCAGTGATCGCACTCGCTGTCTCTCGGGTTTCTGCTGTGAACTGGATCAGGGCCAATGTGGCTCAGCTGTGTGAGCAAAAGCGCTGCCAGGTGTCTGGCAAGAAATAGAATAAAGTACAAATGTATTCAGGGTTTGCATTTCTTGGTTCGGTGCAGTTTCAATAAGTTATTTAAAAAAATAAAATATATTTGCACTGTTAAAAACTATTATAAAAATGTATAGAAACTGCTGGTTGCCTTTTTTATGACAAAAATATGTTATGAATGTAAAAAAAAATATTGCGCTTTCTGTGTGGCCCTCCGATGAGATCACAATACCAGCGGTGGCCCCAAGCCAAATTGAGTTTGAGATCCCTGGTGTAAACGTAGCAAAAGATATGCGTTTTAAAACAGAAACCCCACATTAGGAGCTCACGGATCACTGCGTTTCATAAACAATATGTCCACTGCGGTCAAAGAGAGGCAAGGCTGTCAAATTGCTGTTTTTCTTTGTTTGGATTCTTTTGGGGATCTTTACAGACAAATCTGCCCAAATGTCGATTGTCTCAACATTTAGTTGCAAATGTTTGCACCCCGTGGCCAGAGTGAGCAGTTTGACTATAGTTTCAGGGAGATTTCTTCCCACCCTGAGCACAATGTCAGAGCAATATGTCCTCTGTGTGAATATGTTGGATCGACTAAACCTTAAGCACTCAAGCACTAAAGAACCTAAAGATGTACTGTCTCGTAAGTCTTTATTGTTCTCTTTTCTCAAGTTTTAACAGTAATTTCTATAAATTTCTATTGATGCACTTTCTGGTTAATGTGGTTAATACTTTTTGAAATGTACTTTGAATTGTCTTTGTGTATATAGTATGTCATATTCAAATAGACTTTCCTCCCAATGTCTTGTTTTCTTGAAACATGTCATGGTTGTTAATCATTGCATCATTTATTACAGGTCAAAGAACAATTTAAAGTCCAAAATATCACGTGGAATTTAAGAGAACTGCTACCTTTTCCTGTAAATACTGAAGCGGAGGGGGAAAGGTGTGCTGCTCTGAAGAAGTGCTGCTATTTCTTGTAAATGGTCAGGAAGGGAGAGAGCAACGTTTAAGGTGCACATGGGACTTCCTGTACGATACAGCAGGGCCGGATACAGAAGTCAGATAATCAGGAGACAAACTGTGATACTGAATAAGCCTTTTGTTAAAGGCTGAATTCAAACGAACATACAAGTCAAACAACAGTGGGAACTTACAAAGGAAAGTTTAGGAAACGCTGTGAGAAATAAGACATCATGTGGTCACAAGTTTGATATTTATCTGTGATATATTATTATCATGACTGTATGCAGAGTTAAATGATTGTCTTTTTTTATCAGTATTTTCAACCTGAGCTCATGTACGTGTTTTTGAAAGGGCTCAAGGTTTAAAATATTTGAAAAAAAACACACACAAAAATGTATACTACACTAAAGCTCTAATAATAACTGATAGTGTTATGTGACAAAGCTTGTGTGATATGTTTAAGCTAATAGTAATACTATCTTGATTAATTCATCTAGAATAATTATTGTCTCTTGATTTCTTTGTTGAGCCAAGATTACATACATTTATCCAAAATGATTCAAGACTGTATATTGTATTTTGTATATATTCTCACTTGTACTTATACACTTAAAAACTCATTCCACAACCGAAACCTCCATAAAAAGCTTTAGTTTCACTTTCTATTTGTGGGCGTGGTTTAGTATATATAGGGTCTACAGGAGAGCTGCAGGAGACACACTGAACCGTCTGAACTTCAGCTGCAGGATCTTCTCCCTCTTTAACCCAAACATGGCCGGAAACTTTGGTAAGTCAGAACCTGTAACCTTGTTTTAAAGTACAGTTATTGTATGGTGATGTCGCAGTACTCACTGCTGAATCTAATTTCATGAGATGTTCCTCTGTACCTCCTATAAACTAATACGTTATTAGACTTACTGGGTAGAACTGCTAATACATGATCTAGTTTTTCTGACTTTAGTATCAAGATTGTAACCTGATTACAAATTCTGGAATACTTCTTTTCCCTTAAAATCATGATTTGTTGATCCCTAGAAAGAAATAAAAAGAAAAAAAGGTGCATAGTTGAGTCAGATGAATGTAGTTTTTGTTCTTAAGAATGTGAGTCTGAAGTTAGTTTGTTCTGTTTTTGTCATTGTACTGATATTTGGGAGGGAGGTTAAGTTAGACCTTGTCTTTGATGTATTTGACTGACATAAACTGTGTTATTATTATTTATTATAGTATTGTTAAAATCTTAGATTAAAGAAATGTCAGATGGACAGGTTTCCACCTTGCAGTTCCACTTTCAGCTGACAGGGGGTTTAAACGCCCTGCTGTCTTTTCTTGTAAGTGGTGAACTGAACATTATATATGGAAGCCACATTAGATCATGGAGAGAAAGCCTGATGAGAACATTGATTTGTCTCTAATGAAAGTCTGCAAGAAAAGTTGTAAATTGGAACCTCAACAAACTCCTTTGTTGGCTGTCAAAGCAGCAGAATGGATGCTTCTTTTCTTTCTATCTGTACAAGTTGCACTGAGTACAATGTGTGTACAACCTGATGTAGATTCTTATTCAGTGTCACTCATTCTTCTACACAGGAAGCAGCAGAAACAATGATGAGGAAATGAGGATAGTGATGGTGGGCAAGACTGGGATTGGGAAGAGTGCCACTGGAAACACCATTCTGGGACGACGTTGCTTTGAATCAAAGTTTGGTGGGAAGTCGATGACTGTAGACTGTTCCAAGGGCAAAACTACGGTGGACGGGCAACAGGTTGCTGTTATCGACACTCCAGGCCTGTTTGACACCAGGTTTGGCGTAGATAAAACAACTAAAGATATAACCCAGTGCATCACTTACGCTGCTCCTGGACCCCATGTGTTCCTGGTGGTCATCAGGCTGGGCAGATACACTGAAGAGGAAAAGCAGACAGTGCAGAGAATTCAAGAAATCTTTGGCCAGGCTGCAGACAGATACAGCATGGTCCTCTTTACTCATGGTGACCAGCTTGAAGACTCTATTGAGGACTTCTTGGAGGATTGCCCAGACCTGCAGGAACTTGTGGACAGATGTAATGGCCAGTACCATGTCTTCAATAATCAGCTGAAGGATCGCTCTCAGGTCACTGAGCTGCTCCAGAAGATCAGAAATGTAGCCCAGAAGAACGGAGGACGCCACTACACCAACGAGATGTTTGAAGCGGCAGAGAGGGTAGTTGAAGAGGAGAAACAACGCATCCTGAAAGAGAAAGAAGAGAAAATACGCAAAGAGAAAGAGGAAGTGGAGAGGAAAGTACAGGAAAAATATGAAAAAGCGATTCAGAAAATGAATGAACAATTCCAGGCTGAGAGAGAGAGGGAGAGGAAAGAGAGACAGGAGGAAATGAAGAGGGAGAAGGAGTGTATGAATGAGGATAGAAAGAGGGAGAGGGAAGAGAGAGAAGCAGAGAGAAAGAGAGATAGAGAGGAGAAAGATAGGGAGATGGCAAACATGAAGAATGAAATGAAAAAACAGCATGAAAAAGAACTGAGAAAAGGAAGAGAACAGGTGCAGTCAAAGCATGAAACAAAGGCCAGAGAGGAAGCTGAGGAGTTTAATCCATTATTTCCTCTGGTAGTAGCTGGTGAATTAGTAGTTAAGGGTGGAGGAGCAGTAGTTGATGGAGTCAAAAATATAGGAAGAGCCATTTGGAATTTGTTTTGATTGTCTAAATACAAAGGAAGCCTCCAGAAACTCCCACTCAGAGAATATATGAAAGAAAAATGACTTCATCCACAGAACTATCGTAATTTTCCTTTTTTGATTATCTGAGTGAATGATAATGAAACTAATTTAATTAATCTAAGTAGAGCTAGAGACTATTGGATAGTCAGACATCATATTATACTCTCACATTGATATTTTTTATGATTTATTTTGAATAAGGTCTAAAGTGGTATTCAGTGTGTGACATTTCAAAGTATTACATTTTAATCAACATTTTAATCAACAGCATAGTTTGTCATCAAAGCATTTTTTTCACAAATTATGTTACGCTGTACATGTTCATATACTAAACTGAATAAACATGTGATGTTAACACCAGAACCTTTTCCAGAGTCATAATTAACTGTTCAACCAAAAGTTCAAAGGTCTTCATCTCAAGTTTGACTCACTACTTTATATGAAACAGTAGTTCTTTACACATGTATGTTTGTGTGTTTTGAAGTAACTTTTAAAATCACATTCTCTGTGTTCTGCGTTTATATAAGAACTAAAAAACAAAAGGGAGACATTTATATTCTATATGTTTTGACTCCTATTTTGCATTCATGTTACAATATAAGTCCTGGTATGAATCTGTCTTTTAATAAACCCCATAAACTGAAGCCTGACGCGTTGGAAGGGCAAAAACCATCTCTGCGGCTCAGTGGGCGCTCTAATCAAGCTTTTCTGAAGAAGTATAAACTATGTATAATTAGGCTGCTCACACAGGATGTACGATATGCAAGTTTAAGACACTTCTGCATTGGCTTCTTGCTTTTCTTATTTTCTTCTACACAGACTTAAAGAGGCGAAGTCCTGCCCCTTCCCGTTGATTACAATGTGACCTTATTTAGGAAAAAGTATGTACGGTAGTCAATTGCGAGAGTAAAATAATGATTTCATCCCATTTGAATTGTGGCATGAATTTCACATGATGTTTGACAATAATGTAAAAAAAAACTGCATGTCAAGAAAGTTGCATTTTGTTGCAAAAATAATTATTAGAATGACTACAAACACAAAAGTGAAGTAGGTCTGTGGTCCATGTACGGAAAACCAAACTATGTCTGTTTTATCGTTGAATCGAAAAAACTAAAATACTGAAATAACATGTTTTTGACAAAAAAGCTTTTGAAATAAATGTGCATCTACAAATAATCAATTATATTGGGCTGTAAGATTGTTTATTTTCTGTGCCTTCAGTTTGGATCATTTAGTGTATATTTGCTCAAAAGATTTGTATTTATATATGACAAAGTGCTTATTCTTTGCTCAATGCAGTGTTATTCATGAATGTATTGTTCAAAACAAGATCAATTACATCAGACATGGTTCATATTTGTGGTTACTCTTATCAAAATGTGTTTGCTGTACACTACCAAAGTTTGAGCTTTCCCTTTGCTACTTTATTGACTTGAACGCAAAATAAGTACCACATCAAATTCCACACTGAGGTGTTGAAGAGCGAGGGAAAAATCTGTGGAAAAATCTTACATGTTAGAGGAAAAAAGAGAAGAGAAAAGGATATAATGGTTAGTTTGGAGACTCTCTAAGTATTTGTTTGTATCTTTCCTGTCTCCGGCATATAAAGACTCATAAAGCCCCAACAGAAGTCCATTTGACTTTGTTAACTTTAATCAAAGGAGACGTGTCCTACTGCCTGTATAGAATCACAAGCAGCTGCTACCTGGAAGGGGATCTGATCATTTAAACCTATGAAGGCCAACAGAGTGTACTCAGGCTGAATGTGACCTTTGACCTTCCGTGATGCTCCGTCAAATTAATTAAATGTAAAACAGAAGAGGAAACTAATATTGTATTTCAAGATGATGGTGTCTCTCTGTCACCCGTCAAAACATTCTTATCTCCTACAAAATGACATTCCAATATCACTAAACTGCAATCTCAATTACATTTCCAGGGACAGGTTTTTTCCTCTCAGATTAAAGTCACAGTCTTCAACAGTTTTCAACAGCCCTCCTTCCAAAGCAGGCTCAGACCAGTGTTATTGGATGGGAACTTCACTTTATGCAACCCTGTCTCCTAAAAATTACATTCCCCCAGAACTAACACGCATTCCCAATTACGTTTGATCAGAAACGTATCTCCTCCCTGATTATGTTTGTGTTTGACGTATTACACATACGTTGATTATACACGTATACGTTGATTAAACACGTATGTTGATTATACACGTATTTTTGTTTGATTGTTTTTATGTTTGTGTTTGACGTATTACAAATACGTTTATAATCGTGTGTTTGTGTTATTGTTTTCTTGATATTATTTTACACCTCTGAAACTGTATAAAATGGGCTTGATGCGGGATGATAAATGTTGGAAATGTAACATAGAAATGTGGGAATGCTCCAATGTGTTGCCTTTTTGGAAGGTAGTACTGAAAAACCTAGAAGGGTGGCTCAAACGGCCTTTACCAGACAGGGTTCTTACACATTCTGACAAATGGATTTCCATGACTTTTCCATGACTCAAACCAAATTTCCATGACCAAACGTTTTGTGAAATCTCGGTGTAAACATGAAAAAGTGAGAAAATGTAATATAACTAACAATGAGAATTCCAAAGCATACCTTAAATGACACAAATGAATGAGACAATAGTTTGATTAAAAGAATAAACATTTGTATACTCTGGTTGACATGCATTCAGTAGCATCCAGCTAGTGCACACATTGCGTTCCCTTTTAGTGCAACTAACTCTTTAAACCAAAAACAATTTAACATTTAAACGGTTTATAAAACAACATTCACATAATAAGTGCTTTGTGTATGTGGTTCAGGCTTTCATCAAATAAAATGACATAGGCCCTTTGCGTCAACATGTTGGACAACGTGAGACTCTTAAAGTGGGGAGCGACTGTGAACGAGCAGAGATATGAACATTTGCTTTCGCCACAAGCAAATTGTGCTGCGATCTGGCTATCGGGGAACATCCGGCGAAATAGCAGACTGGTATCTTCAGATGATCTAAAATAAAAATGCAAATTGGCAACCTTCAGTGCCCACATTACCTCCGCAGTAAGGACTTCATTTTTCGTTACTGCGCCATCGCTTATCGCCACCTGCTTGTTAGCCGAAGCGAGCAGCACGCTCGGCGTAGCAGTTGGCCTCGCTGTGGCGAGAAAGCCGGCGATGGGGTCACTGTTAGGGTGACCAGACGTCCTCTTTTTCCCGGACATGTCCTCTTTTCGAGACCTAAAAAAAGCATCCGGCAGGGATTCCAAAAACGTCCGGGATTTTGCTACGTCGGGGAAAATAGTTATTACCCCCTTACAAGTTTTGGAAATGGTACGTCCGGGATTTTGCTACATCCGGAAAAATAGTTATTACCCCCTTACAAGTTTTGGAAATGGTACGTCCGGGATTTTGCTACATCCGGAAAAATAGTTATTACCCCCTTACAAGTTTTGGAAATGGTATCTCCCTCACGTTCCACCTTCTTGCGCAAGCTCTGACTGTAGAGAGAACTGTCATTGGTCGACCGATCTCAACGTAAATGTAATTCCCCGGCATGCTATACACTACTGCTACTGGTAACTGGTCCCTGTGCACTTCACTTGTTCCTATGTTCTTATATTGATGTTTTGTTTTACTGTTGTTTTTATCATTCATACTTTTATCTTTTACCCACCTTGTATTATTTTTGTAAGGCGACCTTGGGTGCCTTGAAAGGCGCCTCAAAATAAAATGTATTATTATTATTATTATCCTCTGATGGCTACTTCCAGCAGGATAATGCACCATGTCACAAAGCTTGAATCATTTCAAATTGGTTTCTTGAACATGACAATGAGTTCACTGTACTAAAATGGCCCCCACAGTCACCAGATCTCAACCCAATAGAGCATCTTTGGGATGTGGTGGAACGGGAGCTTCGTGCCCTGGATGTGCATCTCACAAATCTCCATCAACTGCAAGATGCTATCCTATCAATATGGGCCAACATTTCTAAAGAATGCTTTCAGCACCTTGTTGAATCAATGCCACGTAGAATTAAGGCAGTTCTGAAGGCGAAAGGGGGTCAAACACAGTATTAGTATGGTGTTCCTAATAATCCTTTAGGTGAGTGTATATATATATATATATATATATATATATATACACACATACATACATACATACATATATATATATATATATATATATACACACATATATACATATATATATATACACATATATACATATATATACATATATATATATATACACATATATACATACATACATATATATACATACATACATATATATATATATATATATATATATATATATATATATATATATATATATATATATATATATACACACACACACACACACACACATTATATATATATATCGAGTATACTTAATATTCACAATATTGGCGTACCTTGCATAACTGCATGAACCCTTATGAAACAATACAACCAGCATAGTCCGGACAGTCCGGACAGTAGCTGCTGGTAGCCAGCCTCAGGCAGACCAAATGGTCATCAGTCATGGTGGAACGGTGTTTGGACTTAATATTTTTACAATATTATGATACAGTCGGCCTTCTCCGGATGCGCACGGAACAGCCGTCTTTGAAGAGCTCTCACTCGAACAGAACAGGCACATCCATGATCTCTTTCACGTTTAGCATTGTAGCGCATAATGCTTGTTGGTGTATTATGCAGTGGTAATTAAGGAAGTCGGGGAAAACATCGTCCTCCCTGTACTTGGCAATAAATCCATTCAAGCTGCCAACCATTGCGGGCGCACTGTCCGTGGTGATTGACAATAATAAAAAAAAAGAAAAGAAAGAAAGCTCCTCCATTCTATGATCATAAAACTGATTTACGGCAGGTGACCTGTTGGAAATTTGGCTCCACCTACTCAGCTTGTCAGCTTCTCGACGAGTGCTGGCACTTGAGCGGCGCCTGCCACTGACTCGCTGATAACACGCCGCTGACTAGCCGATAACTGTCACGGATTCCCCGTCATATTAAGTGTTTTTTCATCCTGTCTGTCAGTTCTAACCACTCTCCTGTCATTCCAGATCCTGCCACCCACGTCTGATTACCCCTCATCACCGTCACCTGGCCCTCACACCCATCTCACCTGCAGCCCGTTCCCTCATTAGCTCACTATTTAGGTCCCCTCACTTGCACGTGTCCTCTGCCAGATTGTCTTGTCCTTTGTGCCAAACTCTCCAGCGTATCCCTGTACTTCTGTCTGCCTGTTCTGACCCTGTTTTTGCCTGTCTTTGCCTACCTTGGATTTTGCCTGCCCCTTATCGGATTTGTTCGCCTGTTTGATTGATCTCCTGGTTTTGACCCCTGCCTGAATATACTACTAAAGAACTTTGCCTGCCACCTGCCTCAGAGTTGTGCTTTTGAACTCGATTGTCTACTGTGCCTCACAATAACACGCCGCTGACTCGCCGCTGTCCTGACGCCTGCCACACGCTCGCCGCGGACTCGCCGCTCAAATCGCCGCACAATCAAACTCAAAGAACCTTTGAGCTTGATTGTTGATTTCGGTTTAGGTGTCACTTTCCTTACAATGATGCGGTGACTTACTCCAATTGCATCACTGTAGTGCTCTTGTGGGTCACCATAACTCACTATACTCCAACCTAGATCTGTTTTCTGAGCAAAGGGTTGGTTTTCTTCTCCACATACAACTTCTCTTGGCATTAGCGCTTGTGGGCAATTGTACCCGATTAGCATACCAATTTCCTTTGGCGGTGCAATGTGTTCTGCAAGATGCTCCAAATGAGGCCATGCTTTAGCGGTCTCTGAAGTTGGAATGTGTGTCCGATTAGCAGGGATAAATTCACGAGTGTACATTGTTGGCACAGTGATCTTCTTAGAGGAAAATATCCCTCTTATTTGTAGGTCTTTGAGTCTTTTACAGTGTACAATTGTCTTTTTTGACGTCATTGTAGATAGTTTCAGCTTCACTTGTTCCGTTTTCGTATCTAGCATGTTTGCCACTTCCTCAAGAATGAAGGTAGAATCACTTTGTGAATCTAGCAGAGCGTAGACAAGAACTTCCTTACTTGAATCACTTTGCGTTGAGACATAGACAGGTACTATCATTGAAGTCTGTGTAGCATTGCCATCTTGCACAACTCTGTTGGATGTGGTTTCCTTGATAATGTCTTGTTGTGTTGACTGTAGCTTTCTTTCCTTGCCATAACGTAGGTCTTTAGATGGTTCTGTTCTTGGTTTGAGCGATCTTCGTGTAGGCATGTGGGATGACGTTTTGAGCAGGTGTCACAGACCATCCGGCTACTGCAGCTCTTGGATTGATGGCCAGGACTTAAACATCCAAAGCACAGTCTCTCACTCTGAATAAACTTGACTCGATCAGCTACTGTCTTTTCAATGAATTTGAAGCACTTGTGTAAACTGTGTCCTAATTTCTTACATAACACACATGTGACTGTGTTTCTTTCACTGGTGTTAGTTGTGAAGATCTTGGCACCTACAGTTTGGTTCTTGTAGGCCACCGTGGTTTGGTTCTTGATCTTTGCTTTATCGTGTTCACTTTCTCGTAATGCGTTGTAAGATGTTATAGGGTTGCACGCAATACTAGCTTCCATTGACAAGAATGTCACAAAGTAGTTAAAGCTTGGGAACCTTCTGTGTTCCAGTTGGTATTGTATGGCCCTTCGGTTCCATCTGGTACTTAACCAGTTGGGTAGTTTGGCAGCTAGTTTTTGATTCTCAATATCATCATTAAGAACCTTTAGACTCTCATTGTGAGCAATAGCAAATTCACAACTACGTAGAAAGTACAAATTTTCTTAAGTCTGCACTCTCCTTAATGGATCTAATTTTGGCCAAGCATGTAATTTGTCTCGGAAGGCTTTGGCAATCACAAAAGGCTCACCATAACGTTCCTTGAGGAGGTCCCATGCTGCATGATAAGAATCTTCTGAATCTAAATAACCTTCTACTGCTTCTTTAGCTGTTCCTCCCACATATTTCTGAATGAAGAAGATTTTCTCTGCAGTTGGAATATTCTTTCTCTCGATCAGTGTCTGAAAGGAAGACTTCCAATGGTTGAACTTGAGTGGATCCCCACTAAAGATTGTAGGCTCTGGAATTGGAAGCCTATTTGCTGATATAGCTTCAGCCAGGACTTTCACAAGCTCCCCTGTGTCGTTGTGAAGCACACTTCTTGGAGCCACATCTCTTAGTGGTTGTGGGTGCTGATACACAGGGTTCTTCTGATCAATTGCTTGCTCAAGCAGAGGCAGCTCAGACTTATGTGGAATAAGCCTTTGGTCTGGATACAACTCATATTCATCATAGACTTGAAGCCTTGCTCTGGCTGCATTCAGTCTTTTTTATCTCCTCTAAACGTCCAAGCTCTCTTTTCAAGTCTTCTACAGACTTTTTTCTTGCAGCATTCTCTTCTTGCTGTTTCTTTAAGAGCGAAGCATCTTGTCTCTCCTTTTCTATCCTACATTCAGTCTTTTCTCTTTCGCCTTAAAGACGGCGAGTTAATGCAGCTGCTTCTTGGTCTGCAACTATCTGCTTGTCCTCAACTTCCAGTCTTCGCAGTTGCTCTTGGTGGCAATCTTGCTCAGCCATAATCTTCAATACAGCTTTGGTGGCTGCATACTCAGCAGCGGCTTCTTGTCTTTTAACGGAGGATAAATTAGAGCGGATGGAAGTAGCCTTAGAACACTTAAGGCTTATTTATGGTTCTCCGTCAGGTCGACGGCATACCTACGCCGTAGCTACGCCGTCGACGCAGACCCCTACGCCGTAGCCTGACGTGCACCTCCAAAAAATCCTAACTTGATCGCCTAGTTTGACGCGGACCGCAACGCTGTGATTGGTCCGCTCAGAACGTAATTTCCGGCGGTTGCTCTTTCCGGTTTGTCTTCCTACACCGCCATTTTTAAAGTTCTTGTAGACTGGTAGTAACAATGGACCAAACAGAAGAACGAATCATCGAGGAGGTCAGGAAATACGACCACCTTTATAACTTTTCTTCGAGGGACTACAAAGACTGCAAAATGACATTAAACTCATGGCGAGAAATCGCACAAAACACGGCCACACAGGCACACCCCCCTGGCGGCATGGCGGTTAATTGCAGAGCAACGCGGACCCTCGACGCAGAACTTCGAATGCTCAACGACGGCGTCACGTTGACGGCGTAGGTACGCCGTCGACGTGACGGAGAACCATAAATTAGAATTTAGAGTCCGGAGATGAAACACTGGAAAGAGTAGATGCGAATACAGAGCTTGCATCTGGCCAAATAAGTTCCTCCTTTGTTCCTTGAATTTGAGACTGCGCGTTGTGTACGACAATCTTTGTGACTGATGTACATTTATTCAGCTTGCGGCGCATCTCGTGAGCTGGGCGGTCAATCTTTCGATATTCTTCATAAACATTATTCAGTTCTGATAACTCTCTTTGAATAGTGCTGATGTGTTCTTGTAGGATGTTACTGGGATCCTGTTTTGTAACTGATTTCTTAGCTACCTTAGTTAAAGCTTTCCAGCGTTCATAAATGCTGTCAAAGCGAAGTAGTAGTTCTTTTGTTTTTTCTTTCTGAAATTCTTTTCCCGTTAATGTACAGGCTCTTTCACTTCGTCGAGGCGCTTCAGACTGTCCGGCTTCTTCTACAACGCTAGACTCATCTGTCTGCTCTGGTTCTACTACTTGTTCTACGAGTACTCCTTCATACTGACTCTCTTTACTTGTTTGTGACATCTTAAATTATTTGAAAGTAACCTGTACACAATCCAGTTGTCTTAAATAAACTGTGCAGTTTACAAAAAATACTCAAGAGAATAGGATATGCCAAGTTAGGTTACTGTCTTTTAAATCAACCCTTCAGAATAAAAGTAGGCATTATAAAGACTTTGAAATGTTGCAGAATCACTCAAAATAACAGCTTTCTTAAATGCACACAACAAAAAATTATCTTTCCTTAAATATATATCAATTACCTATTTTCAATTCAATGAATGATCAATATCCATAAATCACTTACATTAATGTCTCTTAATATCTTGTTAAACACTGTTATGTTATTTGGCTACACACAGCCCTTTGTAGTCCTTTATATTTTTTCAATCCTTGGGTTACCTTTCAGAACACAGTTGTTCTGCTCCGCTCTTTTTTTTCTTCTCCGCGACTTATTGCCCGGCGTAATAATCGCGCGACACAACGAATCGATAATGAAATTTGTTTCCAACACTTTTGATAATCGATTTTATCGATTCGTTGTTGCAGCCCTACTACATATGACAGGGAATTGTGGGCTATCGTATGGTCCATCCGGCACTTTCGCCAGTATCTAACAGGCCACCCCTTTCGCATCATCACAGACCACAAACCCCTTCTTTCCTTGAGGAAAATGCCTCTGGATTGTGATCCTACAGGTCACAGGGCAAGGTGGGCTCTGGAAATTGACCCCTATGAATGGACAATTGAATATCGACAAGGAACTAAACACGCCAATGCTGATTCTATGTCCCGTCGTCCCCTGACAGCTGGAGAAACCACCCCTACCCCTATGGTTGCAGCCAATCAGGTGAGATGTGTTTCGATTCACACTCAAACAGACAAGGCAGAGTCACAGATTTCAACCACTGATCTGGCATCCTGTTCAGAGTCTGCCCTCACTACCTCACCTACTGCAGACATAATATCACACGTGCAGTCTACTTCACCAGATATTGCACCGGTAACTATGGACAATTCACTCCTGAATATGAACAGACAGTACCTCATCCAAGCTCAAAAAGCTGATCCTGTGTTGCAAATTATCAGGAACTGGGTGTTGACTGACAGTAGGCCGCCATTTTCGAACGTTAAAGCAACCTCACCAGAAATGAGAGAGTATTGGCGAGAGTTTCCAAAGCTCCGCCTTGTTGATGGTCTCTTATGTCGCAGGGTCAGACCCCCACCAGGTGACCTTGTTTTACAGACTGTAGTTCCCAGTAGTGTGCAGAAAGAAGTATTCCAAACATTACATGGTCATTCACTCTCTGGACACTTCAGTGCGCAGAAGACATTGCAAGGGGCACACGCCAGATGCTATTGGCCTCACATAACACGTGACATAACTCAATGGTGTCTTGAATGTACAGCCTGTGAAGCACGGCGACCACAAACGCCACACCAACGGGCCCCTATGCAAAACATAATCACATCTCAGCCGTTTGAGAAGATTGCAGCGGACCTGACGGAGTTGCCACTTACTCACCGTGGTAATCGCTATGTACTTGTTGTAATGGACTATTTTATAGAGTACCTCAACTTGTATGCACTTTCTGATCAACGAGCAACCACTGTGGCTAAATGTTTGTTTGAAGATTACATCAGCCACCACGGTGTCCCTCAAAGTTTGCATACTGACCAAGGCCGTCAGTTTGACTCGGATCTTGTCAAAGACCTGTGTTCCCGCCTGGGAATACACAAAACACGGACATCCCCATATCATGCCATGTCAGATGGCATGGTGGAACAGGCGAACAGGACTATCAAGGACCAGTTGGCAAAATACCTATACACCACAGGAGGTGAATGGGACGACCACCTGAAACAGGTTGAATTTGCAGTGGTGACATCGGAGTGGACTATGAACTGTTGGACCAGCGGGATCCGAGAGCTAAGCCTAAGGTCATTCACTACAACCGCCTGAAACCTCAAGGGGCTGCCACCTGTGGGACACAATACTTCCACAGAATCTACCAATGAACTGTCTCCGGTAGTACTGCCTTTCGAAGGAATAAGGACCAAGTTCGGCCGCTGTGTGCGTCCCCCAGTACGTTATGGAACTGTGGTCTAAACTTTCGCTTGTTCCTGCTGGTGGATTAACAGCATGTTAACATGGACTGGGAAAGACTGTTATGGACATAAAAAAAAGAAAGAAAAGCTTCTTTTTTTTAAGTATGCTGTTCTATTTGTTATAATCCTTACTGTTACTCCTGTTTATTACCATCACCTGTTTTGTTGGTATTTAGTTAGGTAAGTGTACCTAAGGCAGGGGTATTCAACTAAAATGTTAAGAGGTCCAGTTAGAGAAATTTTCTTGAAGCAAAGGTCCAGAAGATCATAATGTCTAACTATTTAGTGTGATATATATTTAAGTAGCCTGGTAGTTGTATCAGCATCTGCATGTAATCAATACCTTTCAAATCAAATGAATTCAGTACGATTAAAACACTTTTTAACAATATTTATTATCACGTAACATAGAACTGGACTTATGTGTGACTGCAGATATGTATAATGTTCTCTCATGAACTAAATAAAAATAGGGCTGCATTTTAAAATAAAATAAATACAAAATGAAAATTGTGCATGTAATAATAAATAATAATAATCAAATGTAATAAAGGGAGGAAAAGCTTAAATTTCCCCGTTTCTGTTTCACCGTCTCAAACAATTTTACAGATAATAAATCTCAACACATCTTAACAATTTAACAGTTTTAGAGCATCACTCCCACTCCCCCACTTTTTTGCTCAGTGTGAGAATTGAGCTCTAGCTTGTCCTGCCAGGACTTTAAACCTGGGCTTGAATGGAGTCAGGGCCATCCTCATGCACATGTGGAGGTGCTCATTGGTGAGCCTCGAACGATATTTATTTTTGATTATATTCATCGTGGAGAAAGCTGCCTCGCAGTTGTAGGTGGAGCCAAACATGGTCAAGATGTATATGGCAACTTTCCTCAGACCTGGAAAAGCTGTCTCAGGGACTGTTTGGAGCCAGAAAGTGGAAGGGTCAGTTCTTAGAAACTGCTCTTTCAGGGACACATCTGCTTGGAGATCAACCAGTTGCATCTGGAGAGGCCCAGGATTTACCCATTTAAAGTGCTGTGTGACTTCCTTTGAGAACCCCCTGACATCAGTGATGATAAATGGGTTCTGAATGAACATGGTGAGCTGCTGTCCAAAGCTGAAGCTGTCAAAACGGTTGCTGAAGTTTACAATCAGCTTATCAATGAAGTCAACAAAAGAAGACACGTCTCTCTCTCCCTGAACCTGTTCCTGCACTGCTGGGAAGTGTGCACAGTCTCCCTGCAGGTCTTCCTTGAACAACTCAAGTTTCTTTTGAAAGGAGCGGACAGCTGTCATCAGTTCACAAATTGAATTGTCCTTGCCCTGTAGCCTCAAATTCAGTTCATTCAGATGTGCAGTGATATCAACCAAAAAGGCCACATTATCCATCTGTTTCTCATTTCCTAAAAAGAGAGAAAACTGTGTTGCTTTCTGATGTCTTAGCTCTGCCAAAAAAGATGCTACTTCCCTCCTGATGGACCAAAAGCGCGCTAAGACCCCCCCCCCCTTTGCTGAGCCATCTCACATTATTGTGCAGCAAAAGATCATCAGCATTGGCATCAACTTCTCTGAGGAATTCCCTCAGCATGCGATGCTGGGTGGAAGAGGATGCCCTGAGAAAATTGATCATTTTCATCATTGTATTCATCACTTCAGCATGCTCATGACAGGGAGGCACAGAGGACTGATTGATGAATGATGCAATGGTAAGCTATGAGCTCTGGATTGTCCTCTTTCAGTCTTGCTACAGCTCCTTTCTCTCTCCCTATCATAGCAGGGGCTCCATCTGTGGCTATTGAAACCACTTGTGTTGGCTCTATTCCTCTCTTTGTTAACATCTCCTTAATGGCCAGGTAGATATCTTCTCCTCTTGTACTGGTCTGAAGGGGAGTGACACCTAACAGGTCTTCACAGAATGCTTTCTGGTCTGTGTTGAAAAACCTGACGTACACCAACAGCTGAGCATTGTCACAGATGTCAGTGGACTCATCCACAGCTAAGACTACACATGGTGCCTTATGTATGGCTTCATTTAGCTGGGTTAGCACATCCTGAGTTAATATTTCACTTTTCTTTGTGGCAGATGATGCTGACATGGGTATTTGCTTTATCTTATCACAAAGCTCTTGTTTTGGTTTTCCGTCAAGTAATGTTTCAGCGACGACACTCATGCATTCTTTGACAAGCCCTCCATCAGTAAATGGCTTTTTGTGTTGCCCCAAAATCCAAGCAACTCTGAGGGAACACTCATGAGCACGTTGTTGGGCAGTGAACGTGTGGCTCAGGATCCTGGTGGACTGTTCATATTGGGCTGTGAGACCCCTTATTTTCTGTGATCTCACTTCTGATTTGAGTGGGTATGTTTGTTCAAAACCTTTATGTTTTGTCTCATAATGGCGTTTCACATTGCCACTTTTAATAAGTGCCACGGTTTCTGAACATATAAGACACACTGGTTTTGTGCTCCCTGTGGGAAGTATGAACAGAAATGAGTCTGTCCATTCCGGATTAAATGCTCTATTTTCGCTGTCAACTTTTCTTTTTTTGGAGAGCGACATGTGTTCCTTATGTTTCTCTCCCTTTCTCTGTCTCACTCGCCTTTTTCTCAACTTTCTCCGGCGCAGTCGTCCGTTTCTCTCCCTTTGTTTTCTACATGTATCGCTATCTTTCTTTTTCTTTCTACCGTCTTTTCAAGTGTAACCTGCCTCTAACTTTCTCATCTGTCTGCGCAGCGCTGTCTGTCGAGACGTAATGTTTACCGCCGAGAATGCATAGATTTGATTGGCTGAGTGGTATCACGTGGGATGGCTTAACTCGCATGCAATTGGTCTGTGCGTTTCCTCATCCACTAAACCACTACCGTAAAGACTGCAAAAGCTGCGCCGCGGCGCCGGGTAAAAAAATAAAAGCGCCCTGTCAGGTTTTAAATCATAACCTTCTGTTTTGGCTGGCGGTCCGGGTCCGGATGGGACGGCCTCTGGGTCCGGACCCGGACCGCGGTCCGCCAGTTAGTGACCTATGACCTAAGGTATACATTCAGTTATTTTGAAGCGAGGACGCTACTTTTGTAAGGGGGGAGATGTGTAAGAGTGAAATGGTATGATGTAAACTGAATTACATGTATTAGTTATGACCACTAGTCAGCGCTGTTCGGGCGTCTGGAAGAGAGAGGGAAAACGGGGTCTTGACGGTTCGGCGTGGAATGTGGAGTGGTTGACTAAAGTTATGAGGAAAACCCAGAACGTGTTGGACTGATTTATTCCTACTGATAAACCCACGTCGCTTACACTAGCAGAAGTCTCAGTGATCTTCTCAACAGAAATACAAAGTGATAAAGAACATTACTATGATGGTGCTGGGGGGCCATGCCCGACAGTGGCACGAGTGTTCCATAGTTTGTTGATACATATAGCTACATATAAATGATGGATTCCCCATTTACAAAAGGGGAATCCAATCCATCATTTATAAAGTATGAAAACTCAAGCTTATTAATCAAGAATGAAACAGTTATAACTGTTTATGGATCGCATAATGAGTTACTATGTTAGAATAATTTCATGTAATAATTTCATGTTAGAATAATGCTTTATAAATGATGAATTCAGTGTTTATTCATGCTTTACTAATGCTAGTCTACTTATTATAAAGTGCTACCGATATAATTAACACCAATCACAATTGAATAAATGTATTAAATCTAAACCGGCCAAGTGTTGGGGACTGCTGCCTTGATTCACACATTAAATTTGTTTTATTACACACTAAAATATAAAAAAATATAAATATTAAACGTGCAACTTAGAATTTTCAACAACGACTTCCAAGCATGACATAATGTTTAGGGTTTGTATTTGTTTTGAAAAGAAAAATGTTGGTGTGTTGCTGACGATGTTTCAGTGGGCCTAATGGACCCAGATCATCATCAGCTTGTTGGTTGGTGTGCATGTATGATGGTATCTTTGTGAGGCCTCATTTCAGTTTCAGAAAAGGGAAATCACTTCACTTTCCAAGTGTAGAATGAATCCTGAACCCTCAAACCGCCGTTTTAAAGTGCTGCTTAGGGATTAAGACATAGTAATCCTCATACATATACAATACTTGGTTCCTCAGTGTTCTCATCTGCAGCATGGTATCAAGCGTTTGTACCCGTTCTTTTTCTGCTGCTCTTGATGATCTGGCTCTAAAGATCTTGGAGCTGGGACTCTCGGTAGTCTGCCGCTCCTGTTAGCGTTTTGTTAAAATGGATCTGTTCATCCACGTTAGCTTGACAGAAGTTCCTAAACTCCGCTCTTCTTTTCAAGCTGGGATGGAGATTGTCCCCGTCTAGCTTCATGCAGCTGGGCTTTAAGGCTACAAATCTCCTTCTGCATATCTGTTCTTTTCTTGGAGAAGATCCAGGAAAGTCCTCCTTGTTTTCCAGCTGGACCTTGATGTTTTCTTTCTTCTGTCCTTGTCTTATTCTGTGTGCTTGCCATTGCAATAGTCAAATTTGTCTCTGAACCAACAAGGAGTGAGTGAAATTTGTGTTAGAACACAACTTGTTTTCCTATGGAAACATACACCCGAAGGAATCATATTGAATAACTCTTGAATTAATAAAACTAACACTTTGTTTTAGCTTTGTTTTCCACAGAATCTGAACTTGCAGGTTCAAAGCAGAGTTTGACCTCTAACATAGCACTAATTCATCTCACCATGGCTTTATGTTAGCAGCTTTTTAATTAGTGAGCCATAGAGGTGACTTTCTGAATGCTTATTAATAGCGTTGACATTCAGGTTTATTATGCAAGACACTCTCAAAGGTTTCGGTTAATAGGCAGACTATTTTCTGCAAGCCTTTATTTTGTAAGTGTCTTTTTATGTTTCAGGTCCTTTATTTTCTGTCAAGACCGGAAGTAGATGCAAATCTCATAACTTGACCTATGAATACATGTTAATTGCTCATTATGAATACATAGAATAAATAGTACAGTAAATGGTCCTAAACTCAAAATCAGACTTTAGCCGATTGAGACAGGATGTATTTATTATTTCTGTGTTTATTAATCTCATATGGTCTGTGACTTTTCACATTATTAAAGCTTAGACGTCAACTCCCACAACGAGGGAAGAAGTCTGGTGTTAGTTAAAACAAATAACATGTTTAACTAGTTTACAACTCTGTTAATAATTAAATTATAATACCAGTAAATAATGCTAATATAAAAAGTATCCACCAACCCCTTAGTGATGAAGGTCACATGTTTATTACTGTCGTTAACCTCAAAAACATAATTTATAACATTAATCTTTTTTATCAGCTTCAGTTTATTAAAATCACAACTCAAACCGCTAACAGCATTATCATGTCATACATTTGTATTAATACTGTTTATATTTAATCAGAGAGGCGAGAACATAGAATTAGATTTTTTGTTTTGTTTTTATTATTATTTTTTGGGATAACCTCATCACCAGGAGAATACCCAACACTATTAGGACTAATTGGAGATAATCATTTAGTTTCCAAAAGCCTAAAGTGAATATTGCCAATACACAGTGCCACTACAGGGCAAATCACTTACCACTGTGTAGCTCTGTGTGTTTATTCAATTCAATTTGTACAATCTGTACACATAAGACATCCCTGTCCCGGGACCTCACATCGGATCAGGAAAAACTCCCCAAAAATAGGAAGAAAAAAAACTTTCACAGGGAAAAAAGGGGAGACACCTTCGTGGGAGCAACCGAGGAGAATCACTCTCCCCGGATGGACAGAAGCAATAGATGTCATGTGAACAGAATGAACAACGTAACGGAGTACATTCAATGAATGTGCTGTAACTTAGTCATATAATGAATATATGAATAAGCCACGATCCATGGAAACCTGAGGATGAGAAAAGGAAGAACTTGATCAGGAAAAAACTCCCCAAAAATAGAAGAAAAAAAACCTTTCACAGGTAAAAAAGGAAGAAATCTTCGTGAGAGCAACCGAGGAGAATCACTCTCCCCAGATGGACAGAAGAAATAGATGTCATGTGAACAGCATGAACAACGTAACAGAGTACATTCAATGAATGTGCTGTGACTTAGTCATATAATGAATATATGAATAAGCCACGATCCAGACAGCCACGATCCATGGAAACCTGAGGATGAGAAAAGGAAGAACTTGATCAGGAAAAAACTCCCCAAAAATAGAAGAAAAAAAAACTTTCACAGGGAAAAAAGGAAGAAACCTTCGTGAGAGCAACCGAGGAGAATCACTCTCCCCGGATGGACAGAAGAAATATATGTCATGTGAACAGCATGAACAACGTAAAAAAGAGTTACAGCACATTCAATGAATGTGCAGAAATTATTCATATAATGGAATATATGAATAATCCACGATCCATGTCAGCAGAAGGAGGTAGAGAGGAGAGGCATCGACAGGGCCGCATGGCAGGAGGCAGGACCGGCTCCAGACAGCCACGATCCATGGAAACTTGAGGCGAGAAAAGGAAGAGCCTGATCAGGAAAAACTCCACAAAAATAGAAAAAAAAACTTTCACAGAAAAAAAAAAAAGAGCAACAGAGGAGAATCACTCTCCCCGGATGGACAGAAGCAATAGATGTCATGTGAACAGAATGAACAACGTAACGGAGTACATTCAATGAATGTGCTGTAACTTAGTCATATAATGAATATATGAATAAGCCACGATCCATGGAAACCTGAGGATGAGAAAAGGAAGAACTTGATCAGGAAAAAACTCCCCAAAAATAGAAGAAAAAAAACCTTTCACAGGTAAAAAAGGAAGAAATCTTCGTGAGAGCAACCGAGGAGAATCACTCTCCCCAGATGGACAGAAGAAATAGATGTCATGTGAACAGCATGAACAACGTAACAGAGTACATTCAATGAATGTGCTGTGACTTAGTCATATAATGAATATATGAATAAGCCACGATCCAGACAGCCACGATCCATGGAAACCTGAGGATGAGAAAAGGAAGAACTTGATCAGGAAAAAACTCCCCAAAAATAGAAGAAAAAAAAACTTTCACAGGGAAAAAAGGAAGAAACCTTCGTGAGAGCAACCGAGGAGAATCACTCTCCCCGGATGGACAGAAGAAATATATGTCATGTGAACAGCATGAACAACGTAAAAAAGAGTTACAGCACATTCAATGAATGTGCAGAAATTATTCATATAATGGAATATATGAATAATCCACGATCCATGTCAGCAGAAGGAGGTAGAGAGGAGAGGCATCGACAGGGCCGCATGGCAGGAGGCAGGACCGGCTCCAGACAGCCACGATCCATGGAAACTTGAGGCGAGAAAAGGAAGAGCCTGATCAGGAAAAACTCCACAAAAATAGAAAAAAAAACTTTCACAGGAAAAAAAAAAAGAGCAACAGAGGAGAATCACTCTCCCCGGATGGACAGAAGCAATAGATGTCATGTGAACAGAATGAACAACGTAACGGAGTACATTCAATGAATGTGCTGTAACTTAGTCATATAATGAATATATGAATAAGCCACGATCCATGGAAACCTGAGGATGAGAAAAGGAAGAACTTGATCAGGAAAAAACTCCCCAAAAATAGAAGAAAAAAAAACTTTCACAGGGAAAAAAGGAAGAAACCTTCATGAGAGCAACCGAGGAGAATCACTCTCCCCGGATGGACAGAAGAAATATATGTCATGTGAACAGCATGAACAACGTAAAAAAGAGTTACAGCACATTCAATGAATGTGCAGAAATTATTCATAAAATGGAATATATGAATAATCCACGATCCATGGAAACTTGAGGCGAGAAAAGGAAGAGCCTGATCAGGAAAAACTCCACAAAAATAGAAAAAAAAACTTTCACAGGAAAAAAAAAAAGAGCAACCGAGGAGAATCACTCTCCCCGGATGGACAGAATAAGCAATAGATGTCATGTGAACAGAATGAACAACGTAACAGAGTACATTCAATGAATGTGCTGTGACTTAGTCATATAATGAATATATGAATAAGCCACGATCCAGACAGCCACGATCCATGGAAACCTGAGGATGAGAAAAAGGAAGAACTTGATCAGGAAAAACTCCCCAAAAATAGAAAAAAAACTTTCACAGGTAAAAAAGGAAGAAATATTCGTGAGAGCAACCGAGGAGAAGCACTCTCCCCGGATGGACAGAAGAAATAGATGTCATGTGTACAGAATGAACGACGATAGAGTCTTAGGACTCTATCGTCGTTCATATATGGTCGATAAGATGCCTCAGTCTCCCCCTAAGGGAGTAGGGGGCTGGAGGACTCGGGCCATCGCCGTTGTGCGTTGTCATCGTCTCCGTCTGCGCCTCTCGCATTTTTCTTTTCATTTTCTCTAACTCAACCTCTCTTGCCTGCATCCTCCTGCCAAAGGCGCCTCGACACTTTTTTTTTAACTTCAGACAGATGTCCTCCAGGAGCGTTTGTTCGTCGCACACCTCTCCGAGTTGCGCCAGCAAGCTATAATTTCGGTTCAGCTCGGCCTTAAATTTTTCATCCAGAATTCTCTGGGTTGTCTCGGTCGCTTGTCTCATGGACAGAATGGTCTTGTTCATCTTCCTTTGGTACCTTCTGTCCAGAGCAGCGTACTTCTTTTTCCAGGGCTCTTCTTGGATGCTCAGCTGATTGCTTACGTCATTAAGCTTGGAAAGGAGATTCTCGTTAGTGATGTTGAGATTCACCATCTCCTCCTTTAACTCTTTCACCTCGCTCTGGTGCTTATCCTGAAGTTCTTCTATCTCCTGTTCCTTCAGGTCCTTGTCTTTCGCCGCCGTTTCCACCAGAGACTTGATTTTAGCCTCCAAGGCCTCATTGTTCCGGAGGCGTTCGGCTTTCTCCCTCAACAGCTCCGCTTGTGTCTCTCTGAGTCTCAGAGACAAATCCTCTTTCTCCTGGCAGAGATCGAGGATTGTTCTCTGTGACTCAGAGAGTTTAAGTGCCTCTGCCTCATATTTGGTAACCATTTTGTCACGCTCCTGGTTGCTGAGGCACACTTGGAGCTGGAGAAAGCTGACGAGTTCTGACTCCCTCTCTTGTTGCCTCTGAATATGCTTCAATCTTCTTTGAATGACCTCTTGAATGCTCTCCAGAAAGTTTTCTTCTGCGTCATCTTCAGAAATCTGACAGAAATTAGGCTTTTCAGTCTCAGATCGTCTCTGAAATTCCTCCATGTCGCTGATCTTCTTCAGACTTTGTATCTTGTCGTTGGCAAGATTCAGAGCAGTTTTCAGACAAAGCTCTTCTGAATGCTCGTTATTTGTTATATCCATTATATATTCACTAAAAGTACAGTCCGACTGTAGTAATGGAGATGTAAATCCGAATGGTGGAATATGTCCTCTATTTATAGAGATCTGGAAGGTCAGATTAGCCTTTGATGATTTCAGCTTCAGGGTTCTGGTGATGAGGTCATCAGGGAATCCGTGATGCATTCCATCTCCATGGATACAACATGGTGCTGTGCACACTCAACTTTGAGCCCACAGTGACTCGCCATACTTTAACGTCGAAAAATTATTTAAAGTTTCAAACGTTAACAAAACTTTGGACTTTATTTGGCCAAATGGGCATTTTGATGGTCAAGTTTCAGGAACATTTTGGGACCGTTTCAGAGTGTATAATGGGTGTGTATTGTGTAACCCTCTCATGTATTGTCTTTCTGATTTTGATTATCTTAGATCAGGGGTCTCAACCTGGTCATACATTTGCGGCCCCCCTCCCAACGGCCCGCTACATAATGCCAAAATTATCATATATATATATAAAATGCAATTTCTTTGTTTTCCCATTTTTTTTTATTAAAAAAAAAATTATTCATATCAATTAAAACTACTCCTTAATATGCAATTGATATAAAAGACAAAATTCTATTAAAATGTTTTATTTAGTTTGGCTCAAAATAATGGCAACGGTCAAATGACCAGGCAGTTTGGGATAAGAAGCGAGCAGGTTACGCGAAGCAGCTGTTTGCAGACCCCTTCTCAGCGGCTGTGGAGAGTGTCCCGAGTATGTTGCAAATGGAACTTATTGACTTGCACTGCAACAGTGATCTAAAATCTAAATTCGGAGGCACAAGGAAAACCAGACATAACTGGACAATTTATGAGAGAATTGCCTCCATCCTTCCCTGAGCAGACAAAAGTGTTCAGTCGGGTAATGTGCCTTTTTGGAAGCACATATCTGTGTGAGAAACTTTTCTTGACTATGAATTTTAATAAATGCAAGTACAGGAAAATATGTTATTAATGTAAAAGTAAATAAATAAGTAAACTTTCACAAATATTGAGCTTTCTGTGTGGCCCTCCTATGGATCACAATACCAGCGGTGGCCCCAAGCCAAATTGAGTTTGAGACCCCTGCTCTTAGATTAAGCAGCAAATGATATGAGCCATACCCGGACTGCCGACCCACATTTTAAATGTTGGCACCTTTTAAAGGTTAACCTTTGGATTTTGTAACATTTGTGTACCTTCTGGTGCCACCTTCAGGCCAAACTTCACTTCATTTATTTTAAAATAGCAATGTTTTTTTCTCTATTTTTCATAAAGTGCGTATTCATATACAGTATGTATTGGCACCTTCATTAACACGTTTGTTTGAACTGTAGTCTGCTGCCGTTATTTGGTGCTATCACATCTTAGATTGTTTTCAGCCCTCCTTCCTGTTTGCTAACTCTTCTGTCATTTCAGATACTCCCACTCTGACCACAGCAGCTCTCATTCCCCTCACCTGCTTCTCCACGCCCATCTCACCTGCAACACATCCCCTCATCAGTCCCTCGCTATTTAAGCCCTCCACTTGCACTTGTTCCCTGCCAGATTGTCTTGTGTGTTACTGCCGAGCGCTCCAGGGTTATTTCTGATTACGAGCTCTTGTATGTCTGTTCTGAACCATCACCTGTTGGATTGTTTCCCTTTATGACTGATCTCCTGGTGTTGACCCTGCCTGAACTTGAGAAAACTGAACTGTCCTGGTCTATCCGGGTGCGGTCAAATAGTCAAAAATGACCTCTTAACGTCTAAACAATTGTCCTTGACCTCTGTGGAAAGCGTCACAAGGTCAAGAAAAGATGTGAAGGAGAATTCACGAGTTAGGAAAAGACAACGGCGGTGTTTAGAGAATCTGCGACTCTACTTTTACTAAGCTACATAATTATGATGCGACGGCAGGCGGATGTTAGTGACGTGGGTCTGCAGCGGTGAAACTACAATGTTCAGAGGATGGACTACAAAAAGAAGATGGCCTTGGTGTATGAGCAGAGGAGGACAACTGCAAGGAGGGAAGAGGGAGACATGAACTCATGTGTATATGACTGTTAATAAACGGCCACTCACACGGTGGAGTTTCCATGTGTGTGAGACCTCCATGTACATGTTTATTTATATAGAATTTAGATCAAATTAGACATAAAACCAACAACCATTGTGTAAATCCCAAAGTTTCACCAACCTTAATTTTGCAGGTTACTTAAAATGATGGCGGCGTCATAAACACCCCACCAAAAGAGGATACAACAGATTATTATGATAGATGCATGTGCTTCCATTTCCAGAGTGAGATGTGATAAAGTCTGAATGATAACAAGGAGTATCTTGTTTCATTTGATTAATGTCCTGCATCTGTCTTTGCAGAGACAAATGTCTGAGTTAATGCAGCTCGAGCTCATTTGCATGGTTATTAAATTACAGAACCTGACTGCCTGTTTCGGTTTAGTTTGTACACCTGCGCTATATCTCATTTGAGCCATAATGTTCTAATTTACCATAAACAATGACTACAATGCAAAACTCACACCACGATCACCTAGAACTAGGATTTTCAAACGAGATTGTGCTTCCTATAAACCAGTTTATACTTTGCGTAATCATCAACCACGGGCAGAGACAAATCAGTCGTCGGCTGGTGGTAGTATCTCTAGCGTGCATGGGTCTTCAAGTTATGAATACAAGTGTTGTCTGAGTGCTTAATTATGGGAAGTGCATATAGAATGTACCACAAAGTAAAGTAAATATATTATCTCGGGTTGTTTGCGGTTTATATTCAGTGATGCTTGAGCTCGTTATCTTTCCGTTTCTGTAAACTGAGTGAAGGTTGCTGTTTAGTCGGTGTCCTTGTCCCACGTTTTCTTGTTACAACATTTGTATGTGATTTTTCTTTTTAGTAAATGTGAATTGAGTTCCAATTGTTCAAATGAATGTGTCTGCGTTGTTTTCTGTCTTTATTACATTATTATCAGAGTATAATTTGCTTTAGGAAAGAAAAAAGGGACCACTTATTTGGAGATTAAATGTGCAAATTATCCATTTTTGTGAACAATATTATCAGACTAAAGTAAAAGAAATGTGTGACCTAATGTCCCTTATTATTAATGCAGTATTTCCACAGGAAAGAGAAGTACAACTACCACAAGTAGTGTAGAACAAGTGTAGAACAAGTACCTGAGTATTTCATTTTCCTGGGGCGTTATACTTCAGCTCATATATATATATATATATATATATATATATATATATATATATATATATATATATATATATATATATATATATATATATATATATATATAGTAACCCCGTTTTAACCCAACTAAACTTATTTTGAGTTCTCAGCGTGGTTAAAAAACAAACACCTGTAAGCTATTATTTTGAGTTACTTTAACAGCTCTATAGGAAGCAGTGTTCCAGTGTACGTTTCTGGGGCTTTTATTGTGAAGGAGAAAACGGAACAAGAACAAGAGGAAACATGTTCTAAGAGTGTGTGTAAATAAATAAATGAAGTGGTTTCCGTCTTGTGCAGACCACTGTGCGCCGTGTTATTATTAAGTATATATATATATATATATATATATATATATATATATATATATATATATATATATATATTATAAAGTATATGCGCAGCATAACCCTCGGCTACACGCCACTCTGATGAAAACTCGGTTTCCCAGAATGCTCCGGTGTTGAAACGTTACGTGACGTTTGTTCACCGCTTGTTGATGACGACGGCAGGCAGCGCAGGTCAGTCGCTCAGCGGTGTTCCTGGGAGGAGGAGTGCCTGTTCCGATAACAAACACACAAAAACGTTTCCTCCCGCGACCTGCTCTTGAAACACAGGAGAACGAGCCAGTAACCGAATGAGGCCGCGGCAGCGTGAAACCCCGGCGAGCCGCCCGCGAAGAGGCGCCGCTTCACGGACGTCTCTCACGTTGTTGTGAAGGCCTGTTGCTAGCTGCTGGGGATCCGCGAGCTAGTCCGGGAAACACCGGGCCGAGAGAGAGAGAGAGCAGGGGACGCGGACGGGAGCGGACGCTGGCTGCCCTGTTTTAATCGAAACGAAGACGTCATCTCTCCGGCTCCACCGTGGCGGTTATAGTTAAATCAGTAACTCGAGCTTTGACACCCAGCTAACATTAGCTACCGTGTGTTTACAAGCTAACTCCGCCCAGACCCCTCACAAGAAGTTGGCACTTGGAGAACAATAATTTTTCAGTACAGGATTTTCATCTTTTGGAGCACCACCCGGTTGTGCTCGTGTCGACGCGGACTGAAGGTCGCCGGCCAGGCAGCTGGATCAAAAGGTCTCCCGAGCCCGAGGTTATCGCATCCTCGGGCGTATCTGCTGCTGCTGCCCAAAGTTGTGTCACCTCACCTGAATAGAAAGGAGCGGACTTTGACGTGTTGATAACCGGAGCTACTTTTTAACCAGTCTGTATCCCGGATGAAGGCTCACAGAAAGTTGTGGAATCTCTCGCTGTCGGGACTCACAGGTGTCACCTGTTCCTCTTGGCACCGCTGATCTCACGCGTCCAACATCTGCTGCGCCACAACCCGACCGATCTGCTGTCCGAACCGGGACCACGATGAATCGTTATCTACCGGTGGCGCGGCAGCACTTCCTGGCCGCCCTCGCCAGCACCAGCGTGGTGGTGAAAAGCATCAGCGCCGTGGTGGTCCTCCTCTACCTGCTGTCGTGGGCGGTCGACGCCCCGTACGCGCTGGGGGTGACCCCGGGCTACCTCTTTCCGCCCAACTTCTGGGTGTGGACGCTGGCGACCCACGGGGTGGTGGAGCAGCACGTCTGGGGTGTGGCGGCCAACGTGGGGACGGTTATGGCCTGCGGGCGCCTGCTGGAGCCTCTGTGGGGCGCCCTGGAGCTCCTGATCTTCTTCGCGGTGGTGAACGTCTCCTCGGGCCTCCTGGCGGGCCTCTCCTACCTGCTCACCTACGTGGCCACCTTCGACCTGGACTACCTGTTCGCGGTGCGCATCCACGGAGCGGCCGGGTTCCTGGGGGGCGTCCTGGTGGCCCTGAAGCAGACCATGGGGGACACCACGGTGCTCAGGGTGCCACAGGTGAGGCTCACGTACGCCATGAAGTCCTTTCTGCCCCTGCACCGGTGCTCATTGGTGCTCATTGGCCTGGGGCACGCCCCTCAGCTGAGCCTGTGAATGACACCAGACCAGGGAGGAGTGTGCCTGCAAAGTTAGTTTGAGAATGTAAACAGCACTGGAAACCTGGCCACACAAGATGTGTACATAAACCAGCTTGTGTCGGTTCATGGCCTTCACACATCAAGGACACCCCTGTGCATAGTCAATTACATACAATGTGCTTTTCTTTGTTTTTAGTTTAAATTAACACCGAATTTCCACAAGTGACTGATCTTATGCCTCGATTTACATAATGTGTAACTCCATGTAAATTTGGCAACCCTTTGTGTCTTTGTCAGTCTTTGGAGCTACTGGATCTACTGTATCCTGCATGTGCTTAGCTAAAAGGGGAAGCATTGGGAGTTTAAAGGACAACTTTTAATAATAATAAGGACGATAGAGTGAAATGTGTAAACATACACACTTAACCGACGGCCTACTCGCTTGTTTTTGGATTGGATGAATGCTGTCTTATTTGTGCTGGAAGTCCTCGTGTTCTCCCCCTGATGTTCAGGAGTGTTTCTTCCAGTTTCCCTTGAGGTTGTAGATTGTGTTTTTTTTTCTTCATGAAAGCTTCCAGTTATGTGTTTTTAAACCCCTTACTAACACGTTGGTAAAAAAAAACAGACTCCTTTATATCTACTGCATGACTTGAAAGTGTACGTTTAAAAAACAAACAAAAAAAGTGCCTTTTCAATGGCATGACTTCCCAGATTCTTTAATTACAATTGTATGCTGAGGGAGGCTTTTTTTTTTACACACATACAAGTAGCATTTCTTTATTTAGTGGAGAGACAGCGAGTGTGATTACTGGCGTGTGGCAGGTCTGTGGCAGTCAAGTGCCAGGACAGCGGCAAGCGAACTTCACTTGTTCGGCACCCCTGGCATGTTAGTTTAAATGTATTTTGCCGTCTCTTATTTTGCCGTCTCTTATTGTACATGTGCAATTGTTGACTTAAAAACTCAGAAGAAGCTGCCAAGCGGAGTTGGTGGAGCCACATTTCCTGGGCACATCCATTGTTACACAGGCGTAAATCATATTTAGGAATAGGAATAATCCTTTATTATTTCCACACTGGGGAAATGTATTCTCTGCATTTGACCATCCTTAGTATTTGAAGGATTGTTGAGTCAACTGAGCCCCCGTTCTCTGTATACATCCGGCGAGCAACCTCCCTGTACTTTTTTGTTTATCCTTCATTTTATTTATGTATGATTTCGCTGGTTTTGTGCCACAGTCCTGACAACTGACTGACACACGCTTACCACAGACTTGCCAGTGCCACAAGGAGGAGCTCGGCCTTGTTGTTTTTTTTGGTGTGGTATTATCTTTAATCGTTTTGTGAGCACACCCTTCTGTTATACAGTCTGTGGAGCACACACGTCAATTATTGTAATTACATTAAATTTCATTTAGCTGACGCTTTTATCCAAAGCGACTTACTTTTTTGCTCTATACACCGTAGACACAGCAACAGGGAACAATTAGGGGTTAAGTGTCTTGCTCAGGGACACTTCGACGTGTGAGCTATGGGGGGACTGGGGATTGAACCGGCTACCTTGTGGTTGCGGGACGACCACTCATGCCCCTGAGTTACAGCCGCCCCCATGTAATCATGCTGTTGGACTAAAGCCATAAAAGCCAGTTTAACAGCTGTTGATTGGTTTGTGTTTGTGCTCTCTGGTTTGTGATTCACTTCCAAATTTGGACTACAGTGTGATCTGTCAATTTACATTTTAAGATTAAAATGATGCTCTTCTGTATCCCCCCCTCCCCAAAGCACATATTAGCTACACATTCCTAATGTGTATTTTTTTAACTAGCAGATGGCTTTTTGCGCTTGTTATGAAAACTGGGTTGCTTCACTCTAATCCTCTTCATCTACGCTGAGCAGGTCAGAAAATGTTGAATATGACTCCTGCCCTCCACCATGGCACGTAACCAGCTATTGTTTGCTGTTCCAATTCCTGAATCCTGCTGACTTGACTAAATTGTGGGAACTGGCAGCCACGGTGGTCCACAGACAAAATGGTAGCTGTCCCTTTGCCTGGTTACTCCGGTTCACTGGAACTAAAAGCTGTCTCCCCCCCCCATCTTAGGTGAGACTGAAGGCAGCACCGGCTTTGGTCCTCCTCCTCCTGGCCTTGCTGCGCCTGTCCGGGCTGCTTGACAGCTCTGCTGACCTGGCCGCGTTCAGCTTCGGCTCCCTGTCCGGCTGGGTCTACCTGCGCTTCTACCAGAGGCACAGCCGGGGCCGCGGGGACATGTCGGACCATTTCGCCTTCGCCAGTTTCTTCCCTGAGGCGCTGCAGCCGGCTGTGGGGCTGCTGGCGGGCCTGGTGCACGCTGCCCTGGTGAAGGTGAAGGTGTGCAGGAAGATGGTGAAGCGGTACGATGTAGGGGCCCCCTCCTCCATCACTATCAGCCTGCCGGGGACGGACCCACAAGACGCAGAGAGGAGGAGGTGAGTCAGAGCAAAGAAACATTTATCATTGGTCACGCTGCCTTTTAAATGGTATTTTATTATTCATAGTTCCATTGAAAGAGTAGTCATCAGTTTTATTCTCCCCTAATGGTCTAAAAGCAATTTTAGAAGCTTAGAATAATTCAAATCTTAGTAAATAATCATTTTCCAATTCAATCATTGAACATTAATACAAAATATTGTTGTTTCAAAGTTTATTTTTGACTTTGTGAATCAGCAGCTGAGAAAACAATCTCACCACAAGAACCATAATATACTTACTACTTGTCAAAGTTTCCGTGAAAATGTTCGTCAGCTAAATATTGTTAAATTATATGAAACCCAGATGGTCAAATTAATACTCCAGGCAGACACGAGAAACGGAAACAAGGTTGTTTTTAGTTTAATTTACTCAGGGAAGCGTTGCTGAGCCTCTGTGCCCTTTTGCAGTCATACTTCTCAAACAGTTCATTCATACAACTCCCTCATGACTCTACAGCACTCTCAAGCTGTCCGAGGCTAGTTCTTCCTCCTGTTCCATTGTCTAGTCGACACACTTTCAAGCTTTCATACGGATTCAGTTACACACACCCATACACACCCACAAATACAGACCTGTGCTAACATAAACAGTCACACAGTTTCCCATGTTAAGCAGCGGCCCAGTTAGCAAACAAGTATTATTGCATTTTTATCCAGAAACTGGTTGAACTTGATTATGTTCCAGTGTGCATCGCTACTCGTTGGACTCGTGACATGCATTAAATATGGCTGCCAACTGAAAGAAGCTAAGGCTTCTGTAAATGCTTTATTTTGATTAGCTGAGGTCTGCCATCTGCTGAAAGGGGAATAAACCTCCAGTATAATTGAGGAGATTTAATCAACAAATGATGAGTTTCATTCCAAAAATGACACAATTAATTTCGAAAAATTGCCTGTTCTTCTGATGCATGTATTAAAAACCAGTATCTGCAAATAAGTCTGTTGTAAAAAAAAACACTGGTTAGTTGGTTTTACTAGTGGGGGTACCTTTTTTATTGTTGGTTCTGATTGTTTAGGACACCTAACAAGGCAGGGAATAAGAGTTTATCTTGCTGTCGGAAAGGACTTACTCATCGCAGTTACAAATGTTCAGTTAATTGGTCTCTCACCGTCCATGTGAACATTGTCAGAGCTGTGGCATCAGCATGTTCTTTTTCGATTGAAAGACAAGAGAGCCCTTTTAAGCTTGGGTTTGTTATCTTGAGAAACTAGCAAGAGTACGCTAAATAAAAAGATCCATCCGAAAATCCCAGCTCAGTGTTACCAACTCGAGTAGCGAGCAGCACTAGCTCCAAAAGTTGCTAAACCTAGCAAGAAAGTTGCCACGTTGACAACACAGACTCTTCAGACCTCCCTCCTGAAGCCCCTCCCCAAAATTAGCATTGTGAACGTAAACAATGAACATCGCTGTTGTTAGTCCTCGCAGTTCTCAAGCTAGCAGCTCGTGGAACACTCCGGTCATGAACAATGAGAGCACAGACAGTCAGACAGGCAGTCAGGCAGGCAGACGGGCAGGCAGCCCTTCCAGTCATTACATTTGGGCTGAAGAAAAATTATTGGACGGGCTAATTACAGTCTACTGACAGCCACAGGTACAGGATTTTTTTTTTTCGATAGGATATAATGAGTTTTTCAAAAATATTTTTTAGGTAGAGTACCAACACTGCCTTAACACTCTGGGGTCTGGGGGTCAATTTCTCGATTTTACATACTTTTTAAATTCCCCTTAAAGTCACTAGCATATGATACATACTCATGTGTCGTATATAAAAAATTACAGAACAATCTCAGCCATCTATATAATGAGGCACCATTGTCCCAAAGGCACAAGTGTAAAGAGAAAATATGACTAAAGCTGAAAAATGGAATCTTGATTTTGGAAATGTCTCATATTTGTTGTGAAAACATAACTTTACTCCGGTGGGATAGCGGTTTTGGTGATGGAAATTGGTTTACCAAAGGTCTTAGGTTCACAAAAGCAGTGGAATATATGAATAAAATGGTAGACGCATGTAATTTAATGTCTAAAACCAAATTTATTATTATATGGTGGGGATGATGAGCTGTGGCTGGCTTTGCGGCCTGCTAGGTGATGTGTTGGCAGGCAGACGGACAGGGAGGCTGCTGCAGCGATGCTGCATGTTGTCCTCTGGACCCTCACAGCTCTGAATCCACTCTGTAAAATACATTAATACAGTCAGTATGAGTTCACTGTAAGAAAGTTAACGGTGATAGGGACAACAGTTGATTACCACCGTTCATAGCTGTAGTCAGCTATCTCCGTTAGCTCTCGTTAGCTCGCGCCGTGTTAGCAGCACCTAACGTGACATAAACACTACAGTAGTAACGATTAACGGAGATCCAGCGCTACTAGGCTTACTAAGTTCACTGTAAGAAAGTTAATGGTGATAGAGACAACAGTTGATTATGCAGCGTTCAGTCATAGACACGGAAGATAACAGCCAACACGGCACTGTGTAATGACATGCTAAAGCTACGAAGCTATCGTCAGCTAACACGTTATTTACGGTCTTACAAACACATAATGGAGGTCCAACACTACTGATCGTACTATGTTCACTGTAATAGGGACAACAATTGATTACTCACCGTTCAGTCTCACAGAAACGCTGTGGCCAGCTATCTGGCCCGTTAGCTCCGGCTAGCTCCTTGTTAGTGAATCCTTCAGCTCTGAAGCTGCGCCGTCTGTCCGTCTGTTTCAGTTGATGATTCATAGTTTGTATCTGTCCAATATAGCTTTGCTCAGGACTCTTTGCTTGGCATCTTTTGACTCAGAGTGAAGCTTTGCACGCCTCATACATGTCCATGTTTAGATGCTCAGACGCGGAAGTGGAAACCATATCCGCCAGATTTGAAACCATATCTCTGTGACGTATTATTGTGATGATATAATTTTATTAAAAAATTGAAACACCTGGTTTAACGCTTCGGAGCAGGCCCCGCCCCCAGAGGGTTAAACAAAGTCAGGAACTTTGCAGATATATCTTTACTACATTATAATCTATCTGCTCTAAACCAACGAAGGCACTGAACCTTCAAAACTGCTCCAAAGGTGCTGCACTTTTGCCTATCCTGTCTGCACGTGTCAGGACTTTGTTTGTTTAACTCATGAGGGGTTATTTACTTTAGTTATTCTAACAGAAGCTCTCTCTCTCACTCTCTCACTTACGTGCTACACATACAATCCCGAACGGGCCTCCCTTGTTATGCCGCCGTCCATTGTTCTTGGATAAATTATCCATATTTCTCTCTCTTTCTTTCAGACAACTGGCCCTCAAGGCCCTGAACGAGCGTCTGAAGCGCGTGGAGGACCAGACCGCCTGGCCGAGCATGGACGACGAGGAAGACGAGGATGAAGACGAGGTCCGAACCGACACACAACTGCTCCTCCCAAGCGGATCCTCCTCCTCCTCCACGCCGAGACCGCCAGGGGGGCCTGTCGGCGCCTCGCTCTCCTCCACCTCCTCGTCCTCGATGTCACAGAGCAGCGGAGGGCCGTCCACGGGCGGAGCGCAGCACCCGGAGTCCAGCATCATCAGCTTCGAGGATGCCCCGTCTAGGTCGTAACAAAAACGAACGCGTGTACACGGAAACGCACTGTCTGTTGGGTGTCACTGGCCGGTGTACTAGTGTACTCAGCGTCCCTGAGTAGGTATACGCCCGATATCGCACACGGCAACACAGACAACATGTTTGACCAGTTCACACACACACACACATACACACACGACCGTGCCCCTACAAACACAGTCAATGTCATCACGAAGGCCAAAAGGGGGTGCGAACTGTCCAGCGCTCTCAGTTCAGACATAAACGCTCGGTGTAGTTGGGCAAACTGGACACTCGATTCTTCTCTTCCTTCCTGCAAAACGACCGGACGCCAGTTCAACCAGAAATTCTGCCTTGCCCGGACTTGATCCCGACTCACTGAGCTCGGTCCCACTGCTTCATGTGTCGCTTTCTCCTGCTTTCTAAATAAATAACAAAATGGGTGTCCAATAGTCTTTTTTTTCTTTTTTTCCGGCGCAGCCATGAGAAAGCCGTTGATGACGGACGGAGACTCGCGCTGAAACACGGCTGAAGGTGGCGTGCTTTTTTAGTTCTTGATATTTAACCAGGAGTGTGAAGGAGGAAGTGTGACAACTCAGCCGAGGTGCTGGACCAGAGGAGAGAAGCTGCTGCAGGTCCCTCCTGCTGATGAACTGTGACACAAAACTTCAAGATTTTTGAAGAGGTGCGGGTGAAGAGAATTTTCTGCACTATTTTCATTTGTCTCTGGAACAACAGGCAAAGAAACAGATCGTGTGCCCACTTTTTTGTTTTGATCCGCCATTTGTCGTTTTAATGGAGAACAATTTAGTGTGTTTTCCTCTGGGTCTGTTCATGACTAAACACTTTTTTGTTTCTGCGCACCGATTTGTGGATGATGATTCTGATTCTTGTTCTACGAGTTATAACGAGATGGTTCTATTTTGTAGGTTAATACTAAGCCTGCTTCAGGAGCATCATCCTGTACCGTTTTACACCTACTTGGATCTGAAATGATACATGAATCAGGAAGAGCTTTCAATTATCTGGGTGCATGTGATACAGAGAAGTCACTGTCTGCCATGGTTGTTGTTTGTTTTAGTTTTTTTCAGTTGATGATTCATAGTTTGTATCTGTGCTCTGTCAAAGTCTGCTCTGATTCATTGTATCTCCGACTCGTGAGGATAAATATTAACTCTACAGACTCCTACATTGATCAGTGATCAGCCAGAAAAATGTTTCCCAGTTGCATCCTTTGCACTTGTAACGTCTTTCATTTCTTCACTCACAATACCAAGCAGCACCAGTGGCCAACATTTTTTTTTTTTCCTGATTCGTTCATTTTTGCATCCAGTCAGATGTCGCTGTCCACTATGGTAATGATCGAATCATTGAATCCCCAAATTCTCACCTGTGCTGCTCGTGGATTCAGGGCAGCCAATGCGTGATGTCAGACGTCGTGAAGTTTTAAACTTGTGATCTTCAGGTTGAAAGGGTTTCCAAATTAAAAGCCCAGTAGATTATGCTGTAGGTTTGTTTTTCCGACAGCTGTTGCGTCTTCGTAGGTTTTATTCCACAAACCGTCTTGGAATAACCAAAACAACAAAACTGCTGATGGATGAGCACTGCCGTTTTGGTTTTTACTACTCGGGTTAACTGTGCCATCCGTCGCCCACTATCACAGAAGAGATGTTTGTAGGGTTTTGGATATGTTCCAAATGTGAGCAAAAGACCCAGCAAAGTTCACAGTTTTATCAACAACCGTACTTAATATCCCAGAAACGCCATGTAAATATTGTGAGGAGAAAAAAAAAGAGTCTTTTTTCTCGATCAGCTTGCGCTTTTCTCTGAGACATCCTGTGTAAACCTTTTTAGTCCGCTACGGCTCCGCCGTAATTTGAGAGTTTTGAGGAAGGGCGTCACAAGATTGGCCTTTTGGTCAAATGGCGCCATGTGACTTGATGTGTTGACAAGACGAGCGATCATGTCACCAGTTTAATGACAAATGCTCCTGGGAAACAGCAGTCTGATATTCAAACTTGCGATGACCTTCAGCTTTGTCCCTGTAGCTTTCCAGCCCACGGGTATGTGACACCCGACAGTGTGCTCCTTAATGTTATGTACGGCAACGTTCAGATGAAACATGTTTTCGGTTCGGACTCTTTAAGTCCAGGCCACGATTAACGGCCACTGTTCACCAGATGGAGATGTTGTATGTGTAGGAAGTGATAAGCCATATGAGAGCGATGAAGTTCTGTCCTGTGTCCGCCCTCCTTTCTGCTCATCTCACCGTGCTCTTATTCTTTTTGACAAGAAGATATTTTCGTCGTATTCTTTCATGAAATGTGTCAAATCAAGCTTCGGAGTGTCGTCGGATATCTGAAACCTCAAGCCGACCTTTCTGCCGTCAAAAGCGTTCACGGGGGCAATGGAGGAAAAGTGTCCCAAAAAAAACAACGGTCGCCGAGCAGTCGATACCCGTGAAGCCGCGCAGTTTGGAATAGTCAGTCTGATGTTACAAGACCCAGTCTGGCCAAAGCTCCATTCACTCGCCATCCCTTTTTTTGTTTAGTTATTTTTCTCTCTCTATTTATATTTGTTCTGACTGCAAAGAGAAGAAAGGAACGACATCACGCACCGCCTGCGTGAATAATGACATTTTACAGTCGGTGATGCCGAGGCGAGCTGAAGGCGAGGATAATAGTGTAAGGTGTTGCTGGGTTCGTCAACAGACGAGCCCTTTTTTTTAGTCAATAATTAGGCAACTGATTGCTCTGAATTGCATTATGGCTCCATAAACGGTTCATAAGTGTTTCATCCGGTCCACTCGTATCTCGTCATTATCAAAGTCACACCACAGGCAGGTCGACTACTTTTAAACCTCAGCATAGCAGGTGCTTCACCCGAAAGATTCGATTCCCCCGTTTGGTTTCCCATCAGAGTGACCGGTGGATGTCCAGCTTCTCTGACCAGTCTGTGTGTCAACTGGAATTAATGGGATCGGGGGAACATTGTCTGGTCGTCCACGTGCTCCAGGCAGGCGACACATTTCCTGAAAAGCTGATCGTTTGGTAGAGTTACAGATGAGACCGCTCTGTTTTTGTGTGTGCCGCTGGCAAAGGAGGTCGTTCACGGCAATGGTTTCTTTAAAAAAAAAAAAAAAAAAAGACATTTTCACAGATTTTTATTTTCCTTATCTGACCCGACTTTTTCACCAACAGATCTTGTTCATACTAATGACAGTCTCTCTCTCGCTCTCTCTCAGCATTGTGGCAGTTGCACAGACTTTTCTGTTTTTAGTTTTCAGATATATTTCTTTATCTCCTATATGAAATAAAAGACGATTGTATGAAATGAAAACAGCGTTTCAGTCCCTTTTTGTTGCGTTACTGTTTGTGGTGCTTGCTATCCTGCTGTGGGGTGTTCATGTGATTGTTACTACGACACTGGGCTGGATGGTGGCTCGGTGGTTTGACCTCGAACATCCCACCACAACCACGAGTCCTACTCAATTAGTTATGAAGGGAAAAGCCTGAATGCTTGTAATTTGAAGGAGACAAGCTGTTTTGTGGTTTGATTTTACACACACTTTCCTGATTATTTATAGGTGGGGATTACCAGCTATCACATGAGTCAGTCTCTATAGAGCGGACCTTTTAAGCTTTCTCACACATGGAGTGTTGCACTAGATACTACCACAGTATTACAAAAATAATTGAGAGGATTGGAACAAGTACCGAGATAACCTCAAGTCAAAGGGAACCTTGGTGTTCAGAATATAATGTGATTTAAAATGCCAATATGACACCCTTAAAAAGACTTCATGTGTTACGTCTCATTGTAGAGTCACAGTGACCACTTCAAAGTAAGATAAATGCACATTCACATTGGTCATCCACCACATCCTCTGCATTTCACTGACACTATCAAAAGTGGTGATCATTGCATTTAAGAGAACAAATATACAAACCTAAATCCTGATTGGACAAACAGAACTGCATGCTATTGTAGTCATTAGTATAAGTATTAGTAATTCCGAACAATACTGAATTACCTAGTGATAACGTGTAAAATACTGATCCCAAGATCAAGAATTAACTTTGAAACTGAGTTTTTAAGCAATCAGGAACAAAATAGATGGATAGACTTTATTCATCCCTAGGGGGAAATTTGTTTGTAGCAGCAAGCAAGTTACAGAGTAAACATACAAATACGAAGTATGAAAATACTCAATATATACAATACAATACAACACCAGAGCAGAACATATTACATTTAAGAATATTAAATAATAAAGAAAATGCAAAAATGAAAAGTATATAAAGCATAAACAGTTAATTAGAAGTATATACCAGCAGTGATTTAATCAAAAGTCTGACAACTACTCTTTCCAGGTTCGAGCATCAGCAGAAGAACTGATACATTTTAATGTATTAATATTCTCTTTTAACATGTGACATGCTTTGGCCTCCGTGTCTCTGATTTGTGTAGTTACCCAAACTGTCCGCCAGGTGGGGGAGTACGTACGGACTTCTACTTGGACAGTTCAGGCAATTTACATCGAGAGAAACTTCCAGCTTCAGGTTTGTAAACGTTGTAATGGGCTCAATTAACTCTGATAAGGGTAATAATAACTGACTATTGTCATATCTAATCTATTGGCTAACTGGGGACGTAGTCCCAGCATTTAGTACGGGGCCAGTGCAGTGCTTAGTGTTTATGATGGGACCGAGCCTACTTGAGATATATAATTACATTAAACAAACACTAACACATTAATAATTAACCCTCGCTCTTGGTATGTTACAACGGGATCCTCTCCTGTTCGCCTTGAACCCGGTTATGAAAACGTCACGTTAAAAACAGACACACAGCTCGACGTGAGTTACACGTTTCCATACGGTTGAAGAGCCGGTAACTGCTCCGAGCGCTCGTACACCACGTGCCCGCGCAGGTGTGGCTCTCCGGCTCGTGCCCGTCACCCTCTCCTCCCCGCCCCCCTCCCAGCTACAAACTACAAACCCTCGCGGCGCGCTCCCGTGAAGTAATTCATTGTATCAGATAGAGACGTGAGGAAGCAGCGAGCCGCTCGACTGGTCCGCGACTCTGCACCGGGAAACACTGAAAAATACGACTGCAAGCCATACAAACTGCAGGTAAACTACTTTACGGACCACCGGGCCGGTATGAAGTGCTGCTTATCGCGTATCGTTATGTTTAGACGCCGACGGGGGGCATTTTAAAAGTTACCCGGAGCTTCGAGAGGCCGTGCTAGCGCGGTTAGCTAACGTTAGCTCCCCCCCCCCCCCCAACCGACCTCAGCGCCGCTTCCGCACTTTGCCACACACACAGAAAACTACCGTATTCTGGGTGCATAATCTCCTGAGAGCCAAACGCCTCGCCCAGACTCCACAAAGGACTGTTAGTAAACTGCGGAAAACTTGACGCTTAGAAATGTCGCCGCAAAGACCGGCCTCGATCGGCGAGCCGGCCGGAGCCAAACAATGAGGCCGTTTTCCTGAATTGGCCCGGCTGACCAACTCGAGGTAACTGTAGTTTACATGTTAATGTTAGACGTTTATTTTTCCGGCGACATGCCTCCAACTATACAGAACAAAGACCCCACTTTATTTCCACACCCTTTTTGTATGTTCTTATATTGTAGGTTATTGAACAGTGATCGTAGAGCACTGTAGTGAGTCCTTCACGGCTTCCTCCTGGACCGTGAAGGTTGTGTGCTCAGCAGGCTGGGCCCCTCTGAGGAGTCCAATGTACGTGATGTGGGTGTTGGTGGTTAGTTTGGATCGGGGCCACCCACCCGTTTTGCACTGCGGACACACTGGCCATCTGTTGCCTCTGTGATGACGCCATCTTTCTGGTGACCCACCCAGTGGCGAGCTGGTTTAAAAACAATGTTTGACTGAACACTGGGAGCTCTGGCGGGCAAGAGACGGACAGTCAATTTACCAACCTGCCATATAAGAGGGGAATATGTCGCCACCTCGCTAGTGCTGGTTGATGCTGACATAATGATCTGTCACTATCTTGTGATTGACCACGGTTATTATTATTGATGATGTGACCATCTTCTGAGTGGGAGTTGTTTTCATGCACCAGAAAATCTTAAGTTTAGGGGGGTGGCAGTAATGTACATGGCGACGGCAAAGATTTTTTTGTATAATATACATCGATAAGTAAAATATCAGACACTGTACTATCTTATAGCACTGAAAGATATACGACATCCACATCTGCATAATGGTTGTATGCAAGCAGACTTGTGCAAACAGATAGAGAATATTCCAAATGTAATATTGTTTTGGATAAGGGCAGAGTGAAATCTTTTTGTAATTATTTTTTTGACATTTTATTATTCTTCCCAAATACAGTAAAGACGCTGTGATAGCATTTAGTCCCTCTATACACCACAGCTCTCTTTTGCAGCACCTAAGGGAGGTAGGTTTTCCCCACGCAGATGTTGCATACGTGATACTGTTAACTAACATTATATCCTCCCCCAATGTATAAAAATACTATGCCAGTGGCTGAATGATATCCAATTTCATTAAATGGTTAATTCATCAATCTTAATCCTAATTTTTGTGTGCTAATTGTAAATAATTGGGGGTACATGCACGTACCAGTTCACTTGGGGTTTGTGCTAAAGATGTGGCATGATACTTTTTTAATTTGTGGAACTGCTAATCCTCTTAAAAGTGTCGTTTAATAGTGCCACTGCATTACTTTGTATCCTTTATCCAAAGGGGGCATTTCGAATGACGCTTAGGGATTTGTATCGGTGCGTTTGTGCAGCAGTAGCTCATTAAGTCTTAATGGTCCAGTTGTTTAAACTATTGACTTTTTTTTTTTTGTGATAATGAGTGTGTATTATGAAATTGTGCTTATTGACAAGGATCTGTTTGGGGCCTGGCTTTGCTTATCACATTATCAGGTGGATCTTAATGACAAGTTTTCTTAATTAGAAGTATGATTTTTATCTGTTTAACTTCAAATTCAGATCCCGGACATGTTCTTGAGCACGTGCTCAAGAACATGTCCGGGATCATGTAGCTGTTGTCTTCATCGTGTAGGTTACACAAATTGTCGCATGAAGCCATCAAATTACTGCTCCCTTCACAGTAATGGGTTAATCTAATTTTTTTGCCGCCCACAAACATGCATGTCGGATGGCCGAGGACAAACACCTGCCGCGTTTCTGTCAGAAACTGTAATATTCGGCAGTCTGTTAACCATTACTAAGTTGGGGTCTAATTTTCCACACTGAAGACTGCGTGGGGTACTTCCTGGCATAAACACACACACACACACAGGCCTTTTGATGCAACTGTTGCCTGTCTGGGGTTTTCTAAAGGACATCCTGATGAATCATCAAGTGCACACTAACCATGTGAATAATACATTTAAAGCTGTCAACAAGGAAGCAATGCAGAATGAACATCATTTCACTTAATTTTTTTATTGCCGAAAACGCCACCGAATAGTTTTGCGTTGATGGTGAAATCTGGTTGTGTGCACCATATTGTCTGTTTTGAAAGACAGGATACTGAAACAACCATACTGTGGACACCAGCTTGAAAGACAATACCTATCAAATGTCTTTTGTTTGATTTAAATAATTGTGACTTACTCCATTACATACCTGCAAACTTGTCACCTTCCGGCTAAATTCGTGGTTGTGGAGAGGTGTGCATGTTCAGGTTTACCTGGTGGAAAGATTATTCCAGTGTTCTAGACTAACAGTGACGTCTCCTCAAAGTAAAGTGGTATAACAGTATGACATAATATGGTTAAAATAAAAAGGCTGGTACATTATACATATTATGGCATATAAGTGTAATATTATGAAGTGAAATGTAGTAGTAGCAAAACAATATTCAGTATAGTACAGCAGTATTGCATATTGTAAGTATTAAGTCTACAACATATTATATATATATATATATATACACACACACACACACACATATATATATATATATATATATATATATATATATATATATATATATATATATATATATATATACATACACACACACACACACACACACACACACACACACACACACACACACTCTCTCAAAATGGCCAGAAAAAGAGAACTTTCATGTGAAACTCGCCAGTCTGTTCTTGTTCTTAGAAATGAAGGCTATTCCATGAAGAAAATTGCGAAGAAACTGAAAATTTGTTCGGGTGACCCCAAACTTTTGAGTGTGTGTGTGTACACTTAGGTATTGCCAAAAGAAGAAATAAAACCCATAATGATCATAGTTTGTCAGCTTCTCGACGAGTGACGCTGTTTGGCACTGACTCGCCCCCCAAAAGGAGCCGTGTGTGTGTGTGTGTGTGTGGCATGAATCAAACATTCCTGTTGGGAAAGTCCGATGATGAAGTGAATCACAAAAAAGGCAGGAAGGGCTTCCTTCTATTTCCATTGACTGTTTATCACAGGAGTGTTCCCTGTCTCCTCTCTGGGTCTATTCTACTCTGTTAATTTGATCCTGTTGGTCTTATCCTTCATCTCTTCTCTCATCTGTTTGCCCGTCTCTTAATTTCATCTCATGCTCCCTTGTTAGCCTGGTCCTTATTGTTAACCAAGATTATAATTTATCAGGCGTGTACCAGATGTGCACTCGATCTGTTGTTGCTGTGACCTTCAGCATAGCCTATTTAATGCAGTGCGACAAAAGAAACCACAATGGTAATGTTAGATATTTGTAGCACGAGACAAGAGTTCAGGCCGTTGGAGGTTCAGACACAACAGTCTCCATTGCTAATGGAGATTTTCCTGTTGTGTTGCCTTCAGATACACAATGTGCCCCTCCTGTTTTTGCTTTTTGTTTTCATTGTGCCCCTGTTAAGTGTTTCCTGCATGTTTCTTTTAAGCCAGGGAAAGGTTTAGAGACTAACTGTATTTAATTATAGATCACTTTTATCCTGTCAGCTGCTTTGTAATATTACTGATTTCAAGACTCCTGTTGTCTGATAAGCTGCTCTAAAAAAACAAACAAATTGTGCCTTTTTTAATGAATTGCTTATAGGCACCTACACAGTATTTGTTGAAAGGAGGGCACATTGTTATTTACCCGGTTCACCCTCTGGTCAAACGTTTCAAGCATCGACCGTACATTCACCTCGAGGCTACGGCTGCCCCCATTTCTGTCTTTTCCTTTTTCTTTAAGTCATGGAGTGAATGGTCTAATCTTTTTTGACACTGCTGTCCTACTTGGAGTATTCATCTACCATTTTATAGACTGCATGCAGCACCTCACTGTCCTTTGGTGTGTTTTAGGGTCAGAAAGTAATTAGGCAAAAAAGAGAGGGAGCAAAAAATTTCGTCAACATGTGGTTTAGAAAAGGGCTGTTTTTAACGGAAAATGAGTATATAAAAGGACTGAATATGCAGACAGATGATGGAAATGTAGGCAGGTCACAGTTGCTGAGAATGCCAGTTTAAGGGGAAGTGAGACAGACTGTTAATAGTAGACCATCTTCTCATGCATAGCGCATTCAAGATAAAAAAAAAATAAATTGGCAGTGCAAACTTTTTTTTTTACAGAAACATGCTAACACTTGAAATCCTTGTTACCCCAGGTATCTGGTCAAAGAGCCAGAAGTGACACAGGGAAGGGAATTGAACGTCACTGTGGCTGTAACGCCCCAAGAAACACTGCCGTTTAAAACTGCAGCTCAGTTTGATGAATTCTGAAAGCGCAGGAGAGTTTACCCTCCATCACGCCTACAGCTGACTCACTGCGATGGCGATAGCAGAAAGGTAGAGAACCGTGATTGACGCCGCACAGTGCTGCTCCTTTTTTTTTTTTTTTTTAGATGGAGGAGGAAATAACCCGTCCGGGATATGATTTATTATCCTCTCTATATGGGGTTCGGTTGTCCTTGTGCAGTACACGGTATACAAGTACAGCGTTATGCCGTGTTCACACCGGACGCGGCGCGAATTTGCGGCGCGACCAGATTACATGCAAAGTCAATCCACAGACGCGCCGCCCCGCGAATCGGCGATTTTTTCGCGGGGCGGCGCGATAGACGCGTTTGAGGCGGCGCGAACAGAGCGTTTGACGAGGGGCGAACAGAGCGAAGGACGCGGCGCGAATTCGCGTGAGTTCAATTCTCCCAACTCCAGCGGAGAATTCGCGTGACGCAAAGTTGCGGCAGCCAATCAGCGTTGAGAATCAGCGTTGAGAAGCTCCGCCCGTCATCACCGCCGTCTTGCCGGTCCCGAATGAAACTGCTGCTGCTTCGCCTGAACCAGCGCTGGCAGCGGCCGTCATTCAGACACTGTTGTGGGACTACGGATAATATTATGAACCCAGACACCATGGAGTTTGATGTTCCGACACATGTGGAGTTTACACAACAAGTATAAAGCAGAACTAGTGGTTAATTCCATGGTGGGTGGCAGAATCGGTATCCGTTTTACGGAGAAGCCAGACGCAGTTCCTGAGGAGTCGGAGAAATTCACCGAGCTGTGTGCGGCTACGGATGGTGTTATGAACCCAGACACGGGGGCGTTTTATGTTCCGACATGTTTGGAACTTCCACAACAAGTATAAAGCAAAACTAGTGGTTATTTATTCCATGGTCGATAGCGGAAATGAAAGCTCCTTTCACAGAGACAAGTGACTGAGATAAGCCACGCCCCTTTCGCGGCGCGATGTTTCGAGTTTGGTGTGAACACCCTCGTTTCACTCGCGCGAGTAAACTTCCGCGGTGAACGCGGCGCGATAATTCGCGCCGCGTCCGGTGTGAACACGGCATTAGTATAAAAGTTGTCTGCGGCAGTGCTACCATGACGGGCGAGGTGCATTTGATCTGTACTTTGTGAATAAAGTGGCCGTTTGTACATAGTTCCTGTTCAAGTATAAAGGGAATTTTCCTGTTTTTATGTCGGGCTCACACTGTTATTGTAGTTGTACAACGGATGGAATTGAATGAGTTTGTGACTTTCTGTAAAATGGCATTTCCCAACATAGTGATCCAAGATGCTGTCAGCCAATGACACGAGGCTACATGACTCATTTACCCAGACTTCCTTAACTCTGTTGGCCAAGCGCTCTTTCTCACACCAACACTGACACGTCTGTTGGGTCTTTCGCCGTCCTGAATTACTGGAATCTCTGCTACATTTGACTTCCTAGTAGCCATTGTGTGTGTGTGCCATAATGTGTTTGTGTTGACACCGGTATGTTGTGTAAGGATGGGACAGGAACCTGCAGTGCAAGGGGTGTGCTCAGAAATTTGGTGCAATCTTAACACATCTCCCCATTGTAGAATGATGTACACAATTAGGGTGACCTTATTATTTCTGATTGCCTTATTTAAGCGAATGGTGTGTAGGATTTATTGGAATAAATAGAATATTAGATTCCTAAATATGTTTTAATTTGTGTATTATCACCTGAAACTAAGAATGGTTGTGTTTTCGTTACATTAGATTGAGCCGTTGATGCCTGACGAATCACAAATATGAAGACCAGTACATGGCAGCAATTCTTTTCTTTCTTCGCTTCACATTTTAATAATCATCTCTCAGCCCCCGGAGAAACCTTGAACGTTGGGTTAGAGAGTCACTTTTCTCCTGCTCTGTGGTTAAATGTGTCCTGTATAATGGTGCACCTGCACTATGCAACACATATGTTGCACTTTGTTATCTTCGACAGGAAGATCATGCGTGTGTGTGTGTGTGTGTGTGTGTGTGTGTGTGTGTTTGTGGGTCCTTGACTGAGTTTGTCTGTGCATCCGTGAGTGAGTGTGCACCTTTTGTGTATTGATAAAATCATGTGTGTACTTTAGTTGTTGGCTCCAGTGCTGCTGATTTCAACATAAGTTGTTGTACGATGTAGCACGATCAGGTATCTGCAGGTATCTATTTTTTTTTTTACATAAGATCAGCCGTTGCTGTAACAGTTGCTCTTCTGATTCTACGTATTGTCCTGCCTTCACGTGGCTTATTGATCATAACCACCTCCTCCTCCGTGTCTTCCTCCAGGGATGGCAGCCATCCGTAAGAAGCTGGTGATAGTCGGGGATGGAGCTTGTGGCAAGACCTGCCTTCTGATCGTCTTCAGCAAGGACCAGTTCCCTGAGGTCTACGTCCCCACTGTGTTCGAGAACTACGTGGCCGACATCGAGGTGGATGGCAAACAGGTGAGGCAGTCGCAGTGATTCTGCGTCGATGGTTTCTATCAGTCGGCTCCTTTTTTATTTGTTGCACTGGCTTCCATCATAGTATTTGCCGAGATTAGTTCCTTTTTTTTCCCTCTGTGATATTAGTTGGTTTTCCGTTAATCATTTTTATATAAATATACTTTCATAAACATTTTATGTTACTGTCGTAACACAATTTAAGATTGATCCAAACCTGAGACACATTCTTGTGAAGTGACTGTTTTTCTTGATACATAGATGCCACCTGAGGACTCAAAAGGAATCCACAAAGAATTTGTACTTTTTATAGACACTATTGGGCAATCTATTTGGTTTCCCTGTCACAACACATCTGGCCTCTTAGTCTCTGCGTGTTTCTTTGTGCTTGTATCACTCATTTTATTCTCTGGGTGCTTTAATTCCACCCTCAGGGCCAAGTGAGCAAGTGTTGATAGAACTGCACTGTTGCATTTTCACATCTTCCCTCACATTGCAGCGTCTGGTCGGGTCTGAGGCCTTTGAATTAACTGTCTAAATATTTGTAGGTGTATGTGGTTCATCTTTTAGGTGTTTGAGACTGTTTAATCTAAAATGCCGTCAACTGATTTTCTTGTAGAGAAATGCATACACATCCAATGTAGATACAGATGGACAAATTGGCGTTTAGTTAATTCCTGATGTGCACAAACCTTTCACAGCCCTCAGAACCGGCACATTGTAGGCTTAGGACTGTCTTCCATACTAAACATCCACTGTGACTCAGAAACCAGAAGGATATCGTCTCCTCTGGAGAATGACTTCCAGGTTCCTCTCTGGATAACTGCAGCACCCAGCCCAACGCATCAGTCACACACCCACACGTCCTGACCTCATTCTGGGTTAATGAGGCTGTGGGGACGCTGAGTCTTTATTGGCTGTTAGATTTCTAACCCTCTGTGCTGCTGAGGAGAACTTGAGCTACTTCTTGTCAAGTGTCAGACTTTTCCAAATCTGGCTTCCTTTCCCGATTTAGCTTTTCAGTCTGCTGGCTCAGAGGTTTTTATACGTCACTGTCACATTTTGTACTGTTCGGCCCTCAGGCCTTGTGCCAGAGTGCTCATTAGGAATGAACAAATGCAGAATTGGTGTGCGGGTGCGGGTTTTAAATTTGACACTTGTATTAATTACTTTTAAAAAGCTCTGTCGCTTAATAAAAAAAAAAAGTAATGTATGTATCCTATATATAAATAAACCCTTTTTCGGAAAACCTATAATTGCTTTTACTAATTATTGCTATTATGATGTATTATTTCTTCACGAGGAATAATACATCCTTTTTTATGGTTCTTTAGGATGAGGATGGCTGCAGCCCTCATTTATTATCTCCTTTACTTGCTGACTTCAGTGTAAAAGTTCTGCTGATCAGGAGGGACATGGTGTATTAACTTCTCTCCCTCCCTTTTTGTTCTTCCTCTTCCTCTCCCCATTCCTCTGTCCTTCACTTCACCCCCAATGCGTGTGTCAGGTGGAGTTGGCGCTTTGGGATACTGCGGGTCAGGAGGACTATGACAGACTGAGACCTCTCTCCTATCCAGACACTGACGTCATCCTCATGTGCTTCTCCATAGACAGCCCCGACAGCTTGGGTGAGTACAAACCACGGACAGACATCTACACAGATTCATGGATGACATCATATGCCCCCCTAACTTTCCGATTTCATCAGAAGTTATTTCTGGGGCCTGTAGATGGTGTGTTCATCCGGTCGTGTCTCTTAAAACCACTGAACTGCTCACATTTAGGCTGACACGCCTACACAAACAAATGAGACAGACGATCTGCGATGCTCTGGCATGCAGCCCGGCTGTAAAACAAAAGTCATGTCTTTTCTGTCCTGATTATGAACAGCACTTCTGTGATCACATGGAAACACATTTGCATCAAATGAGGTGCTAAAAGCTGCAGATAATTAAAGAGCCAGGCATGAATTATGTGGAGAAGAAGTTACAGATGTAACAAAACAAAGGCTTATTGTGTATTTTCACGCGACCATTCCTCAGACATTACGTCTGTTTAAAGCTGTTTTTGCTGACCAAGCTGGGCAGATTTTCCCCCGCACTTGATGCTCAGTTGAGATATGGAGGCTCTTTGTGATATATATTTTTTTGTCTTCAGAAGCAGAATAATTTTTGCAGAGACTCACATTTTGAATTATAACACTTTTAAATGTTGGTCTAATCAAATGCTGGCTTCCCGTGATTGAACTTTAACGTATTTAAAGATAAGGTTAATTGCTATGCCATCAATATCTTTTGTGCGAGGGTTTCATTGTCAGTTTTCCAATGTGGTTTGTAACAAGAGATGGCACCAGCATTTAAATATACGTTTGTGAGATTCTTTAATTAGTTTTTAGCATTTCCTGTGTTTTTCAGGGCGATGTACACGGAGAGGCACAACTAGGTACAAAATAATGGGCTTAGTGTAGTCAGGGTAAGAAATTTACTTTATTTATTTATTTATTTTTTAAACTGAAATCCAGGTGCATTTAAATAAAAATTGTGAAATATCATTTAACCTTTGTTCAAAATAATAAATATACCTATTTAAGGCTTACAGTATATGAGCAGTTGTCATCAAATGGCAATAATAAGACTATTAGGCAAAATTATATTTATTGATTTTCTTTATTGATTTTTATCTTTTTACCTTAATCACATTTTACCTACCTAGTACAGTAAACACAGATGGGACAGACCGAACAAAAACAAAACGTGGAGATGCCCTGGCTGCATCCAAAGTTAGCGCTGGCTCCACCTGCTCCCAATCAAACAAGATGATCGGTCCAGTTAGCTGGCCAAAGCCAACTAAATCATTTCAAAATAATTATTACTAGTTATCACTCACCGATGGCGTGTTGCTTTGTCGCCTGGTGACGAAAGGCCACGTATTTCTTGAAGTTTTCGCTGCCCTTCATGAAGTCCACAGAAGAACTCTCCTGTACTGGGTGACAACGGCTTTGGCTGGTTGTCCACAAGTTCGACATGCCTCGCAAAAAATACGTCGTTTTTTTCTTCTTTTCCTCGTCGTCTTCCTCCATCCCACGCCAATCTAGTTTCCTTTGTTCGATGGTGGCTGGGTGTGTGGATTTTCTTTCGAACCTGATATGGTGACGGAGACTGTTGGCTGATCCTCATTTCTCCACGTGTCACGTTATATAGGCTACGATGTTTTTGACAAGTTCATTAAATTATCATAATTATTAGGGGGAATTATGGGGGCATTTTTTGCCCCTCTCCTAGTGATATCAGGGGCAAAATTATAATTTTCGGGGGCAGTTTTGCCCTTTGCCCTTGTGTATTTCTGTAGTACACACAGCACAACACAGGAAACTTGTCTTATAGTTCTGTCCCTTTTTTTTCAGTCACTAGAAAGTTTATCCCACAGCTGGGGAAAATATATACAGTAAAGATCCATCACCTCAATTGGGAATTTCAGTGTGACAACCAAAATTCCCTCAGACATGCACACACAAAATAAAATGGCCAATGATTATTGCTTTCTTATTGTTGTTTTTTTCTTCACAGAAAACATTCCTGAGAAGTGGACCCCAGAGGTCAAACACTTCTGTCCCAACGTTCCCATTATCCTGGTTGGAAACAAAAAAGATCTGCGCAACGATGAGCACACGCGTCGAGAGCTGGCCAAGATGAAGCAGGTACTTTAATGTCTGCTTCTAATTACTATTTAGACTTTATTTTGATTAAATACAGATATGTTAACATTTTCAACAGCTAGACTTTTGAAAATTAAACCGACCAATGAATGGGTTCCTCAACCAACTTCCTGGTTTTCTCTTCATCCAATAGGAGCCAGTGAAGTCAGAGGAGGGCCGGGACATGGCCGGCAGAATTGCGGCTTTCGGGTACATGGAGTGCTCCGCTAAGACCAAGGACGGCGTGCGGGAGGTGTTCGAGATGGCCACCAGGGCCGCGCTGCAGGCCCGCCGCGGAAAGAAGAGCAATAAATGTGTCGTGCTGTAAAATGGCTGACATATTTGGACTGTTTTCACCCTGGGCTTCTGTACCCAGCAGCTAGGGCTCGGGAGGGACGGAGGGATTACTAAATGGGGGAGGGAGGGAGGGGAAGAAGAAACGAGTGCAGTAAATGACTACCGCTGTAAAATGGCTGTTTGTTGGACTGAATATACCCGGGGACTTGGGTTTGGTGGAGAGGAACGGGTGGGTGGGTGTTAAGGGAGGGGGGTGGGACTAGCGCTGTAAACCGTTGGGCTCTTTACCGGTTTACCATCACTTTGGGACATTTACACCAGCCACCAGCTACATGCTGGTACATTTTGTCTTTTCATCAAGCCACTTACACCGATAAAGATCAGTAGGAGATCCTGGTCCAGCTGACCAATACAATTGATTAGGTTGCTGGTTAATTATGGGATGGTCCTGACTGTTCAGTATGGACGACAACAACAACAACAACAAGGGTTAGTTTTCTGCCTGGATGACTTGACAGATTGATGGGAGCAAACGACGGCGTAGTAAATGAGTACCACAGTGGACCGTTTCTAACTGGAAGTAGGGCTGTGGTCGATGTGGAGCGGGACAGGTGAAGGGATGGGAAGACTGAAGCGTGGGTGGGACCCTGATGAGTCTGTAAACGCCAAACCTGCAGTTTTCATATACTGGGCGTGTTATTTGAACTGCTCCAAAAAGTAGACCAATCACAAGGAAACTATTAATCTAGTGCTCCTTTTTAAAAATGGTGGTTCAAACAGGTTTGAGGTTGATAAGCGTGAAGCTCAATTAGTAAAATATGGCATGTTATAAGAACATATATAAAAATAAGTTTGACGTTTTTATCCAGTGTTAAACAAGTGCCCGGGTCTTATGCGTCGTATTATCAGAGCGGCAGGGGAGCTCCATGCTCGCATGTCCAGCTCGGTGCCATTTGGTCTCTCGCTGTGTTTAATCCGGTGCTCACAGGGACAACACATCGAGCCGCACTCTGGACACAGATTGCATTAAGAGTGAAGTTGCCCTCCGAGTCGACTGTAAAGTAAAGCTGCTTCCTGTGCATCATCGCGCAATCTATAATTCAAGTGGCTCTCTTTTGAATGTTTAACACCTCACCATGAAGTGTTGTAGAAGACTGAGTGAAGTTTACTCTCTTCCAGAGGAGCAGCAGTGTGACACGCTTGGCATCGGGGCCGGACCTTTAAATTAAAAAAGGACCCACTTGCTGGTGAATTTTTACCACGGCTGGTTTGTCTACTTTTGGGAGGTGATCAACTGAGCGTTAAACGTAGTACAAGCTGACCAAACTCCTCAGCGCCCATCCCTTCCTGATCCAGCCTGCTGACTGCTGGTGCTCATCTTCCCCTGGTTTGAGACCAGGACAAAGAACAAGAGGAGAGTATTGTGTTTACAAGCACACCCACACTGATCTCCTTATTTGGGAACAACTATTCTTTTTTTGTGCGTGTGTAGGCATGTATAAAGGTCAAGTGTACAATTATCCAGAACTAGTTCATGTTTGATTTAAAAAAAGAAGGTGCCTGGGATATACCCTGTTATCCACCGTATATACATGTTTTACCGTCTGCTTGAACAGTTCAACTTATAAAAAGACAAACATGACACACGTGACCCCCTTTTTTTTTTTTTTTTTTTCTTTCTTTTTTTTTAATATCCAGAAAGCTGTGCATGGAGATGCCAGAATTGTCAGGTTGGGCTGCCGGATAGATTTTAGGCTAAGATAAATAAAAATCTGTGCCGGTGATCTTCGTCACTAACCGGCAGAGTGAGAAATAGCCACCTGCTGTTTGTATGCAATTTCAATTTTTGGGGTGTTTTTAAGGTCTTTCCCATTCCTTAAATGTTAACGGTGGCCAGTCATATTTGGGATCGCTCAGCAACCATTCTTCCCTGACTCTTCTGTGTGTTTTACTGGCAGATTCTGGCTCTCTTTACAGTGTTGAACCCTCCTGTTCTTCTTCCTGGCCTACAGGGAGGAGCCTGTTCCAGAAACTTGGTCTTGTGTTGTTTTTATACTTTTTATTTCCTCCTCTTTTTTTAAAGAAAAAAAGTCATAAATATGTTGTCTATCAGTATTTAAAATAGGAGGTGGAAGACTATGGGACTGCTTATGTGTCGTCGCTTTAGTTAATTCTTCTTTTGTGCTTGAATCTTCCTGATGCTTTACGGTTGGTTGTAAGGACCCGTCAATCATCCCCGCCAAATGCTGTTGTTGGGCAGTCAGGAGAAAGGCTGGCCTCTCGGCTGCCTGTCGAGAGCATCGTCGGCTCTTCTCGCTATGAACACAAACTTGGCTGAAAAGACAAAAGGGAAAAAAAACAATAAGTCTCCTTTTTATTATGTACAAATCATTTTTATTTCTACTTTTATTGTATTTTTAAATCCTAATTTTGGATGCTGAAGCCGTGATGTAAACCAAGGAACAGGAAAACCAAGCTGTATGCAAAGTCTGTAAATATAAAATGTGGGTTTGTTTATACTAGACTATACACACGCACAGGACTGGAAACTGTATTTGTAAACTTGCTTTGGTTTGTGTAATAAATTACTTTCTATAACACACCTCTCCTATTCATTGTGGTCTCGGTGGGGTTGGAGAAGGGCTATTAGGTTCAATCAATACGCATGAAGTATGAACGTATGGGGATGGATTAGTTAGGCGGTGCTGGGTTTATTTAGCGCCAGACTGAACACGATACATTGGTCCCACAAACAGACGAATTATGCAAAATATGAAGAATTATACAAACAGTTCAGAAGAAGGAAAGTGTAATTTAGAAACTCAACCACAAATTAAATAGTTTAAATTCTGATGGTGATCAAAGGGATTTTGGTTGATGTCCGCATCATGCTCTATCTCAGTGGTTCTCAACCTTTTTTCAGTGATGTACCCCCTTTGAAAAAAAAATTCAGCCAAGTACCCCCTAACGAGTGCAAAATATTTTTGGGTTGAAAAAAAAAGATGTAATACACTGTGCCATCAGTCTCTGATTTAATATAGAATATATACAATTATCTTCATGAATTTACGCTTACATTTGATTGAATATGTATTTAATAACTATTCTTAAAGGATTTTTTGAATGGATGCTAATTTTTTATATATATATATTTTTTTTTTATCTCACGTACCCCCATTTGAGAACCACTGCTCTAGACTAGTCTGGTCACCTTAACTGATCTACACTTGACACTTTAAATGTATAAATGATCACAGAGTGATAATTATTTACTTTTTGGTGTGAGATGGTGATATTTGTCAAATGATGAACCAGTCCAGCAACTGCATTTTAATTAGTGCTCTCGTCGGCAGCTCAAAGACACACAGCTGAGTTTCAGAATAACGCATTTTGGACACTTTATCGCAACAAATATAAATATTATAGTATAGTAGTGATGCATGTTGTAGTGGGCTTTAACGCTTTCTGGTGCAAATCGTTGCAGCCCTTTTGGATTGGCTGAGACACTCAATATCACTGAGGTCAGGTTTTATAGTTTTTAAGATTTCCGCTAAGTATCCGAGCATCATACCGACGAGCTTCTTTTAAGTCCACTTCTCCATAGTGTGGAGCTACTCTGGACTCATACTAATGTTACTTTGTGTTTTACTTTAGCACAAATAAACCTTGCAATGGTCTTATGACGAAACATATTGTACCTCATCATAAATGAATGGAAAGTCAATGTGTCATTCTGTAATTGCAGCTTCTGTAGTCTGGCTTCAAAGGAATTTGCTTATTTTTTTCTTTTCAATCACCATACATGAAGATTTTTTAAAACCGGTCATTAGGAGTGCTGTTTGAGGAGCAGAAAGCAGGCGTAGATGTGCCAGCAGCTTCACTCCGAGTGTGTGGGAGGCCGAGGTGAGGCGCTTTCAGCCTGCGTGGGCCGGTGCTGGCTGTTGTGGAGCGATGTGGAGAAGCTGCGAGAGTGTAGCCGCTCTGTGATCAACAATGAAACGCAGCAGTTGTGTAAGGCAGAGCGGAGGAGGAGTGGAAATCCAGGAATAAAAATGGATGTACAGTATGAGCAGTATGGCACTCAACTTTTTCATATAGAAACACATATAATTGGCCTCACCAGCAGTGCATCGCAGCACATTTTCACTGTCTGATTCTGTTTTGAGCTGATAAAATCATCCTTTTGTTTTATGCTGCCAGAGCAATAAATGATCACATCTGGAGTATGGGGGACCCAACAATGGGGATGAAGTAAAACAGCCTATTTTATTGGTATTCATGGACGTAACCAAACCTCAAGGCGAATACTATGACGAGTACACAAGTCTCTCCATCATTGTGCAAGCATAAACTATAGGGAGGGATTTAGAACTGAAGGTGAAAACTTGTTTGTTGTAGCAATATTCAAAATATAAGAGCCGAGGATGAGGTTTGTGAACTTTTTTTTATATATGAGTTTGGATGACTTATAAACTATGTTTCCTACATTCCTGGCTTTCCTGTGGTTGTTCCTTTCCATTCCAAAGGGACCTACGTTATGCAGGAGACGTGTGTGTGGTACGGCCAGAAGAGGAGGAATAAACAGGTATAGAATATTGGAGTATTGATAGTAGGAGGAGGCCTCCAATGATGGATCGTAAGAGGTGTATGTGGGCGGATGTGAGAGGAAACAAGAAGTCAGCTTGTGCCTCTCTGAGTGAAAACGACTCTGACACCACAAACATTACTGTAAAACACTTCACCATCGGCCTACTGGCCACTAAGCTGCATTATACTGTACATCGTTAACTCGATTCAAAGGGAAATCTGCTGGATTGCTTCACAGCATAAACAGGCCATTGGTCCTCCATAACATTTATTTTCCTCCCCGATGGCAGAAGAGGGTTTGATGGAAAAGCAACTTCCATGTACCAATATATTTGTCTTCTTTAGTAAAGCCAGAGAGATAACAGCAAGCTTGGTGTAAGAAGTATTCTGATCATTTACTTAAGTGAAACTAATACCACGCTGTGAAAATACTGCTTTCAGTAGCCTACGTGTTCTGCAGAAAAATGCCCCCCTCAGTGTTTTATGTATTATATATATATGATGTTTTAGGATTACTGCTGCATTAAGTGTATGGTGCATTTTATAACTGCAGATGTTTAAATCTGTTCTATTTGTACCTGCATTATACAGTGTTGGGTAATTTGATGTACACAAATGCATCATATTCAATAAGATCATTGTATTTTCGTGGCGTCGATGTCCCATGAGAACCACGTATCTCTACAAACTTTTTTTCAGCATTGTGACTAAGCATTTTTTTAAATGCAGTTAATTTAGTTTGATAATTTTCTCAACCCATAAAGAGACATTTAATCCTTACATTTGTCTGGAATTTACAGGACTGGTTTGAAAATGTATAATCTGAACAGTAACCAGAGACAAATGTAGTGCAGTTAAAAACCCAATAGGCATATTCACCTGCAGAGAAGTAATACAGTTGCATGAAATAGCAAAAAGGTAACGTACAAGTACCATATATTTGTACTCAAATACATGCACTTAGTTACATTCCACTGCTGGTGTATTTTAGGGATTTCATCAGCCACTTGAAGTAACCGCACAAACCAAAATGGTGTCACAGCACGTCATAGACAGATGTTACATGGTCGTCTCGTTAATGATACAAAGACTTCTACACAATGCGCAGCCATGTTGGACATTGATTATGAGTCCTAAACAAAAGAGGCCGGCTTGTTGGAACCACAAGGGCGTTTATACCTCGACCCCAGCTCTTGTACTGGGGCTATGCACCACTATTGAACAACGTGTACTCTCAGCTCTGACTGCGGCTTTCTGGAGAGACACTGAGTGTGAAACCAGAGTCAAAGGGGAAGGAAGGAAGTTCGTCACTGCCTGCTCCACCCAAAGCTGGTGGCCGGACACCATGTACGACACAACGCGGCCTGCGGTGCAACACTTTGAGGAGGAATGAGCAGGAGAGAAGCTGCTGAGGGGGCACGTGTCTGTTCCCTGTTTCCTCCTCTGCGTGTCCCTCCCCGTCTCACCCGCTCTCTCCCGGCTCCTCCGTCTGCCGGCCGGAGAGCAATAGCGCGCATTGGAGCTCAACCGCCGGGTTTATATACCGGTCTATTTTTAGCCCCTCGCGAGCCCACCTATTTTTAACCAATATGAGCTCATCACCCGCCCAACTCATCCAATGGGATGAGAGGCAGACGAAGAGGGGGCGTCCAATGGGAGGGAGCGAGATGACCGAGGGGGCGGGGCTACGCAAGGAGCCAATCATCAGCAGAGAAACGGGCAGCGAGGGAGGAGAAGACAGACCACTCACTCGACCCGCTTTCCAAGGCACCACATACCAGAGTCTTGGCCATTTACAAGCTAATTGTTCCTCTTTTTCTCATAGGGGTTCCTTCTAAAAAAAAAAGAAGAAGCTTCCGGGTCATAACAATGAAGCACTTTGTCATTTCAATAATAATAAACACTTAATAGATGACATTACACAGCAAAATACCATATTTTGCCAATGTCAAGCTGTAGTCCTTCCCTATAGGTTTCTGGGCCTCAAAGCTGGCCTGGTCCTATTTTCAGGGTACCTCCTTTGAAGTCTGCAATTCAAGGCTGAGTATGACATGATGAGCGACTGGTCGAGACTGCAATGCAGCTATATCTGAGTCAGAATGAGCTCTAATGGCTATGTGAACACATTTTACTCTGTTTATTTGTTGCTCTCGATGTACACAGAAACACATATGTATAGCTGATTGACAATAGATAATATGTCCAAGTTAAAACACAGAGCATTTAAATACAGACCGTCTGCAGGAAGAAACTGTTCCCGTCTCTGTTTTTTCTTAGCTCACAGTGTTCTGTAGCACCAACCAGAGGGGAGAAGCTGAAACATGTTGAGTCCAGGGTTGAAGGGTCCGCAGTGATGCTTCCTGATTTAGGAGAAGCACAAGTCCTGAACGGAGGGACTGGTTGTCTGTTGTCGTCTTTTTTCGGCCTGTTTGGTGGCTCATGCTCACTGCACTCAACATTGTGTGGTTTACACAATGTTAGACGTGCAGCGAACAGACTGGATCATTGCAGTGCATGAACTGGATCAGCAGCTCCTGAGGCAGGCTGGACTTCCTGAATGTGTGGGAGCCAACCATGTTGAACTTTGTGCCACGAACAGATCTTATTTCATATATAATTCAACCCCCCTGTACATTGACCTGTGACGATGTGTTGCTTTACGCACGCTGCTGCTGCATTGAGAGTGAGGCTTCTTTCTTCTACTTTGCTTGTCATCCTTCAATAGACGATCTTTGGAGATGACTTTGGACTGATGGGACTGGCTCCGCTGTCTGATGTGTATTTTTTTTTTGTTATGACTCTGGAGTAATGCTATGAAAAGGATTGCCCCGTGATAGTGAGTCATGCATACACCCACCTATTCTCTCGTTTCCAAAAGTTTATTTTTAGGCGGTCTGCACCGAAACACAACGCCCAGTGACCCATCTGTCCCGGTTCCTCTGGCGGAACAAGAGTTTATACTCTCCATGACGCATATTCATTCAAACAAAAAAAGATAGTAAGAACAAATAAACCATGAGTCGCCCACAAAAATCACCTTTTATTTAAGTTCTCAGCCACGGTGCTGTTTATATTTGACTGTACCTTCATTACTGGGGTTTTCTTCAAGCGCGCCCCTGAGAGCCGCGCCCCCAAAAGGTTCCAACACATCATGACGGGAGCGAGCCCCACCACTCCCTACAAAACACCCCACCCTCTCACAGACGCCCTCACGTCTGCTACAGAATTTGAATCCAAACGACTCTCTGGGATTAAACCAAAGGGCCAATATTAGAAATAGGTACCCCTTAATGAAAAACACATTGTTATCAAATATCATAGCAAAGGCATACTTTATACTTGACTACTACTAAAACTGGGAATACTACTTAGACAATAACTCTATGAAGCCCACTTATCCATGGTATAATTGTAATTTAAAGAAATGGAAAATCATCTTTGTCCAGGAATTTTCTAATATGTAATGTTACAAATGTAGGCAAGAACATCACACATTATATATAACTGTTTGGAATATCAGATGATGATAATATTGTATCAAAATATAGCCTCTAAATGTCACTCCCACCACCGTGTCTCTGAAAACTTTAGTTTTGGCCTGTGTGATTCACAGCAGGTAGGAAGCCAAACGAGGGTAGAGTGTGAAGAATAAATTACGAAATTCAAAGTGTCATTTCAACTGGCTCTGTGAAGATACCAAGAGCAACTACAGGCTGAACGTCAGCATTTAGATTTAGTTCAACCAAAAAACTAAACATCAAATGCCTGCAGGGTCTCAAGCTATTTATTATTATTATTATTTTATTTTTTTCATGTCTTGAACATAGTCTAATATTTAATGCATATATTTCCTCTCCGAGGTAAAGTATACTGAATTTACACAATCATACACTTCCCTCTAGTGGTAAAAGGCTGTCATTACATCTCATGTGCAGATATAATAGTTTCTCCTCTCCTGTGACGCTGCAGCAGCTTCAGTTGAGACAGACTGGCTGTTGGTACATGTTTCATTCCCTTTGCGCGCGCAGAAATATCGACGCTAAAAATCACCAAAGTGTCGTGAGACGTTTAGTCTCCCCGAGAGTCTCGCGGGAATTCAGAGTCACCGAAACGCGAGATCCCAATGAGGTAAGCGGCGGGAAGAAACGTAAGGTGGCAGCACCGTCCCACCTGTGTGAGGTCCAGCTCGAGTCCGTATGCGCCGTATGGGTAAGGTTTCGGTTGTTCCAACTTTGAATGTTAGATTTAGGCTCGGTAATCTTACTCTCTCACCGTGCATTTGTTGGTTTCACTATAACATTCGAAAAAACCTTAAATAAAAAGGGACGCTTAGTTAAACCCCCCTGTAACGTATAAGTTAGTTTACAGTTACAATATTTGCCTCAGAGGCTTATACCTCCTACCCCATAGATGACTATTGTTTTGATATTTTATTTGAAAGGAATTGTTATATGTGTGTTGTAACTATTGTGTCAGTTAGCTATCTCTTTATTACACAGGATAAAACGTGTTTCGAGCAAATAATAAAATAACTCTCACCTCTAATAAGATGAGTTTAGTGCTTTTATATGACACTTTAAGTTACCATGTTTGAAAAGATTTAACCCGCATATGAATATATATTGTGGATACATTTGTTGCAGAAGTTTAACACACATTTTCCTTCCACAGTCACCTATGAATCCCACTGTCATTTATAACAAACAGCCACCAGTATCTTAAAACACCCTCACTTACAGTATGTTTAGAAAAACAGCTTTTTTGGTTTATTGTCTTCTTCCCACTCACGCCATGACTATCATATACACGGTGAATTAGTGACATTAGGGTTCATATCAGCCTGAAAAGGGCGCGCAAACCTCATGATACGCAGGACAACAAGATGACAATGAGATCTCGTTAAATGATGCATTCTCACTCAGCCCACGAAACACAGGGAATGTACATGAGTTAATGGATGTGTGTGTGTGTGTGTGTGTGTGCTTTGTAGAGAACAGAGGCGGTGAGTTCTGAGACCAGTAATGATCCCGGCAGCCAGAGCTCATTTGCTAATTGACTAATTGACGTCACATGTCCGAGAGATATCAGAAGCTTTTTGTTCACTCGAGCTGGGAGGCCATTAGTTGTAATTAACGAGCTGACTGATCAGGTGCGATCGGCGAAGAGCTCGTAATTGTCTTGTCTCCGCGACCCCAGAGCTTACAGGAGGTCATTGTAAATCATTTTTTTCCGGCGGGAGCTTAAAGTGAGAAAGGTGAAAGTGACACTTGCGAGTCTTTTCAATCGTTTCTCCTCAGATGTGATGCACATGGCGACTTCAGCAACAGCAGGGCCCCTTTTGTTTTGTGGCCCGTCAGAGAATGATCTGCATCTAGTCCTCTCTTTTCGACAGGTCTCAGGCGAGCTTCATGAGATGCACTGCTGCAGGCTCTTGTTGCTATAACCATGTGAATATCAAACATGCAACAGGAGTCAGTGAACATGTGACTCGTTGACGACTGGTGCGTCCGCTGTTTCCTGCTTGGCTAGTGCAGCAGTATTGCTGCAAGATGTCAACTTTTACACTTTTAACTTTTACACTTTACTTTTCAAGTTTTTATAATTAACGGAAATTCAGCAGAAAGGCAAACATGAGCGTTAAATAACTTGTATTTTCCTCCTGACACACTGTATTCTCTGGGGTTTTTTTGGCGGGAAAGGGCAGCACATCGTCAGAGTAATGCCTCGGAGTAATCTCCATGAGAATAGTTTAAGTGTCCATTTTGTAACCAACTGAATTCAGACAATCCAAACTTTTACATTTGCAGGTTTTAAACCGAGATTGGTGAATCTTATGTTACCTGTTTGTCTGTTCTGTCACATACAGGGACGTCATCGACAGACAATGAAACGTGAACAAAGTCACAGTGCTATCTACGCTGTTTGATTGACAGGTGATCCTGAGAACAGTGTGATGGCCGCAATAGAAAAAAAACACAGCCGTGGGATGTAAGGAGTAAAAAACAATATTACTCCTACTAATGATGATGATGATATAAATGAATGCCTCGTTCATTAAACTGAGCATGTCTTGCTCAAGGTCCCTCCAGCAGGGCACAGTGCCATCACTGGAGTTAGTCCTTCTTGTATAACCAGGAGGAAACTTTTTCTTCCTCTGTTAAATAATTAGGTAACTTAAATAACAAGCAGGTTGACCAAATTTGCCCTCATCCAATTAAAATATGTGTGAGGTTGTGTAAACATCAGGTTACAGGACTTCTAATCATATCATTAAACTGCTGGGTAAAATGTGAAGAACCCCCCCGCCCCTCTCTCCTAATTATACGATATACAATAGCAAACAAGTCTGGAGAATAAATCATTTAGGATATCAGAAATCCTTGGAGAGAGTATATACTTGTTAGTTTGCTGCAACCTAAATTCATTATTTATCCCAGAGAATGAATAAATTGTCTCTGTTAGCCTGTTATTGAACTCGAAGCTGGTGAAAGATTCAGCCGGTGCTGCCGTACCCCAGCGAGCAGCCATGTAACGAAAATAGCAGCGCAAGAAGGAAGGCACGAGCTTTAATGATTGCATTCGGGTTGGAAACCGAGAAAATAATGAGAAAGAGGAAAGAGACTCAGGCACTGGAAAAAAAGTGAAGGAGAAGGTTTGTTTTGGAATTGATTTTATGATCGTACACATTACTTGGAATGCACTTCATGGCTTGAGCCCAGATTATCCCTCTCTGTATCAACCTGTACACAGCCTGGGGTGCTGAAGCAGCATTTGTTTGTTTACTTTTCTCTAATTGTTTTTCTTCGACCAAATCAAACTAAAAGTCACTTTGTTTATCGTTTCTCTGTTTGTGTGCCTTCTGTGAAGCTCGGAGATCACTGGTGTTGATGCGTGTTGTGTATTATAATGATGCAGGGGGAGAGAAAGGGAGTAAGTGAGAGAGTAAGGGCGAAAGGAAAAGGAGTGAAAGAGGGGGGGAAGTGAGAGACTGAGAAAGTGAGATGAAGAAAAATGGGAATAAAGATGAAAGCTGATTTGTCTCTCTCTCATTTCCACTTTAACTAGATTTGTCCCGGAGGAATGAATAGGCGTGTGTGCCCACAGTCGTGTGTGCGCAGGGGTGGCCACAATGATCTGGGATCTTGCTCCCTCCGCCTCCCAGACAGACAGCGAGAGTAAGAGAGAGAGTGAGAGTGAGTGAGAGAGAGAGAGAGAGAGAGAGAGAGAGAGAGAGAGAGAGAGAGTGAGTGCAGTCACATGCGGCGAGAAGCTGGGACGAGAGACAGAACAGAAGAGAGCTGTCAAGCTGCAAGGAGGCAGTGAATAGACGACTTAGTTTTTTTCTTGGAATACATTTTCCCCTCCATCTCTGAAGCCCCCCCCACACACACACACACACACACACACACACACACACACATATGGTAAAGTGTGAGTGCTGGTGTCAGGAGCAGTTCATTCTTTTTCCGGATCTGGACTTATCAAGCCTGACTCAAGACACGAGACTGTGTGGATTCAGTATCTTTGCAACCTGGACTATTGCTTTTTTTTAACGACGCAACACTTTGGACTAAGAGTGTGTGTGTACCTGTGCGTGAGTGTGTGTTGGGATTCAGCACTTCACCTGAATGCAACACTGAGGTTGGGCACTTGTTACTGTAGTTGCCTGCATTTGTAAGTTTGGACTGCGTTTGTTTGTGTGCGTGTGTCTGAGAGGAGGATGTCTTGGCCGGTGACTGCGGTCCTGCTCGCCCACCTCGGGGCGACCTTAACGGGGGCGTGGAGAGCATCTCAACCAAGACTGCAGTTCACACACTCTGGTAAGAGGCCTTTTGTTTTTAGTGGTCTTTCTTTGCTCTCACTGTCTAATACATCTGTTGCGCTCTCGCACACGCACACACACGCGCACACACACACACACACACACACACACACACACACACACACACACACACACACATACTAATGCAGGTGACGGGAATCACGCACCTCTCCACCTCTTTCACTTTTCTTTCATTCCTGTTCCATCACGGCCCATGCACTGTGATACGATATGTGGAGCTCAAATTACACCTCGTCCCTCTACCCGTTTTGTTCCTTTCGCCCGCTGTCTCACTTCCTCCATCTCTGGGATTCACCTGTATTGAATTCATCTTCTTCCAGTAGTCAAATTTTGCTGTGACAGAATAGTTTTTAGCCCACATCAACCTCACCCTCTCTTCTCACCATGGGTTCTGTTCAAAAGTGGCCGAAATGAAGTGCTCATTTTGCCTCTCCAACACACTTGTAATGTTAGAAAGTTTCCTAAATGACATATTCAGCAAGATTTTCATTGTTTTGACATCGCTACAACGAACTCAGACGTTGTAGGAAACACAGATTGTGAACAAATGAATACTGTGGCCAGACTATCTTTACCACTTAACATTAATACTGAAGTGAAAAGTTGCTCATATTCTTTTAAAACGTCGGAAAATTGTGTGCGAACACTCTTACAGAGAGTAGAGTGGGTCAAAGTTGAACGGTGAAGTCAGTGTATGTTTGCAAAGGACAGTCGGATTATAGTTCCACCATCCACCTGGGTTTCCCACAGTTCACCACCAAATTATTTATTTCTTGACCCCAGGCCGATCCACACACTCACGGTGAAATCCATGCAGAGGTTGCTGGAAAGACTTGCAGACAGACAGAAGCTCCATAAAAATGGGAAAAGAACGCCATAATTAATCGTCACTAAATGTGTAATTTCAGCTATTTAGCAAATGCTGTGGTGGAGAACTCAATTGTGTGTTGGTGTTCGGATTTATTTCAACCTCTTTTTTCTCCATTTCTCAGTCTTTTTTCTTCACGCACTTGTTAGTTCTCGCTGTGCAGCATGTTACATTAACAATGTGGTAATGTTGGATCAACATGCCCGTGTCGAACAGGAGTGTGGTCTCTCTCCTGTGAGCAGGTTTATGAGCGGTTGGGTGCCGCCTAATCTTCTAATAGTTGACGTGTTCGTTAACGTCGTAGAGGGAGCGGTGAGGAATCACTGAAGAATCGAAGGAAGATTCAGGATTTAACCCTTTGAGCCATGTTGGTTTGGTTGTTTAGTTATAACAAATGTGACGGTCAAAAATAATGAGAAAGCAAAAATCAGCATGTTCTAATTGAAATGAGATCTGTGGTTTGATCTTTTCTCTCTTAGCCATATTCACAGGGAATCGCCTTTCAAATGAAAAATGTCTCTGAGGTATCCGGGCCTTTAGTTACGGTGAGATAAACTTATGTTTACTAGAGACACCATAGCATAAGAAACCAACTGATTACACGTTCTTACATAAGCCGCAACACAAAGGGTCTGTGAAGTAGATGTGATACGGCTGAAGTCGACCAATCGTGACCTAGAAAGTACAAAGAGGGGAGAAGGGAAACCTTGTTGGATCCTCCCAGGTGGGAATTTAGCTCTAATGAAAGCTGAATGTGAAAATGTGGAGAGCTGCTGAAGTAGCTGTGTGTGTGTGTGTGTGTGTGTGTGTGTGTGTGTGTGTGTTGGGGGGGGTCTTTGGAGCATGCGTGAACCATGTGTGTCTGTATGTCCTTGAGTGTGTGTGTGTGTGTGTGTGTGTAGTGTATGAAAGTGTGTGTGTTGATGCATGTGTGTGGTTCCGTCATAGTTACTTTGAGGATAATAGTGTGTGTGTGTGCCTAAAAAGAGCTGTTTTAGTTGCATGATCTCTGCCCGCCTCAGTCTTGGTTGGTCTTTTGTGTTTCTGCTCATGACTTTGAACAAGAGAGGGTTGTTTGTTTGACTGTGTGTGTTTTATAGCGACAGTGGCCAGTATGTTCATCTTTGGGAGGAGAACAAAAAGAAATATGTGACGTGAAGTGTGTAGGGATTGGGACTTCCACCATTATGCGTGTGTGTGTGTGTGTGTGTGTTGAGTGTGTGCGCTCTTTCTCTCTCTCTCTCTGTGGGAGCTCCATGCTGTGGTCATTTCCCTTCCAATCACCACGGTGGTTTTTCTCAGACAGAGGGAGGAGGGAGATTTTTTTTGTCAGGGAATCGCTGTAATTAGAAACGGATTTCAGCCCCACTTAAACACTTTGACGACTGATGTTGTTTGGCAGTTTAGAGATACTGTACATTTGGATTTTCCTTAATTGGTTGAAGTCATAGCAGACAACTAGTGTAATGTTTTTTTTTTAAAGCAGAAACGCAAATTAATGATGAAGTAAAGGAAGAAACCGTGTGACAAGGAGAGAAGAGCTACAGAAGATGATAAAAAGACACGAAACAATAATACAATAAACTGGATAATACATGGTATAATATACGAAGTAAGACCAAATATATGAAATATAGAGTATAAGAAAAAGACCGTTATTGGTCAAACAAAGGTGGTAATCTGACAAAAACTATAATATAGTGCTGTTTCACTCTCCAGAAAACATTCTGTAAAGGAGTGTGACCATTCTGTGATGCATGACGTTAGAGAAAAGGTTACTCTACTCAAAAGGATTTGACCAAAAACCATTTAGCTGATTTACACATTTACATTTTCCTCAACTGGCTGAGAAACTGCTTCAACTCAGTAAAACACAGAGAGACTTCACCTGCCAGCAGCGGTAAACTATTTTATACAACCGAGTTGAAATGTTAGACTGCAGCTGTCTGAGCGACGGGGCTTGAAATATTAACGGCATTTACTCAAAAACACAAAACCGTGTATATACTCACTCTGTAAGAAGGCGGCGAGCAGACTATATCCACTTTGTATTTGTTATTAATTGTGCTAATGTCCAGGATGAAACGCACAGAAAGGGAGTGACGGTTTCCGTCCATGCACTTTTAAAGTTGTGGGTTCAAGACCCACAACACCTGGTTTAGGAAGATTACGCCTTATCCATTTGGCCAGAGGGGCGTCAGTGGCAACAGTGGAGAGACAACGAAGACATGACAAGGGACATAGAAAGCAGGGAGCAAACATGGCGAAGCACTGAAAAGATAGGGAACATGAGACAAAAGCAATAATGTTTGGATCAATAAAGTGAAGCAACTTCGTTCAGAAGGCTTTGTCTGCAGCATATACTGCTTTCATATAAATTATTTCTAAAGGTTCTTCATTTTTTATGTGATAAGACTATTCATTTCACCTGCTGCACCTCTCTACTAACACCCTGAATGGGACTCAAATCCACAATCCCTGGCTGAGGAGGCCAGTGCCATGTCCACTGGGGTTTACCTTTTAAATGTGAGAGAGACGACCCCCAAGATGAATCGAGGTCCACAAACATATAGTCGTGACCTTTAAGGTTTTTATCAAGATGGCACCACAGCTGGTCGACCTCAGGGTGTTGCATTGTGTATGTCTAGATGATCTCTGGACATTTTGATCAGTGGAGCAGGCGGGAAGATTCCTTCCTGGGTGCAGTATTTATTTTTCTCTTGTTGACAAAATTAAGGAACTGCTTCTCGTCTCATCTCAGGAGGATTTCTCCCTCCATGCTCATCTGTCCTACAAGGACCCTTTTGTTTCCAGTGGTGTTATCATCGTCAGTAAAATGGAGGTTAAAGTCTTTTGAACCTCCCTAAAGCATAGACAGCAGAGGATGGTTTTGATCCAATGACCTCTGGGTCAAGGGCCCAGCACGCTGCTGTCAATCACTCCAGGCGGGGCGCAAACCCACAAACCACAGTCACCAGTTCACCCGTCCGGGAGAGTTAGCAGCCACAATGTTGCGTGCATTGTTTTTTTTGGGGGAAACATGCAGCCACTTTCCCAGCAAGTCTCCGCCATCAATTAGTTTAGCTGCAAGGTTCTCAGTGTGTCTGCCTGCCTGTCAGTTTCCCAGAGGGATTCTTATTGTCAATTCACGGTTAATCTGTCAATTGTTAACATTACATTTCATTTTAAGTACTTCATTCATGGTTCCGTCACATCAAAGGGGAGTTCCCTTTAGCTATTGTGAGTTTAGGGCTGGTTTGTAAAGGAGATGCTACCGACCTCAGAACCAGACAGTCAGAGCTGTTTGTCTGACAGAGAGAGAGAGAGAGAGAGAGAGAGAGAGAGAGAGAGAGAGAGAGAGAGAGAGGTCCTTTCACTGTCTGAGAGATTTGTTCTGATTGGTGTGAAGTGTAATCACTCTGACTGACCAGGCAATGTCATGCCTTTGAAAAAAAAGCAGCTTTAAATATTTTAATACATGCTTGATTACCTCCGAAACCTCCATCTCTCTCTTAATGACTAAATTATCCCAGTTATCCACTCAAACTTCATGCTGTCCATATGCAGGAGTGGGCAAACACACACACACACACACACACACACACACACACACACACACACACACACACACACACACACACACACACACACACACACACTTGATTAAGTGGATGGTAGTGGGATTTTCTTCATGATAGATGGCAGTTAGAGATACCCTCTCTGTACCATACACACGCACAAGTACTGTATACCTGAACAAACACAATCACATAAAAGCAAAACCATTTAAGAGGCAAACACATGCACAGAAAAAGGTAATTTATAAAGTGTTGTACACACACGGACACAGAAATGCAAAAGTACATAAACGTGCAAAAGCACATTTATGGGATGGTCTCATACATCTTGCATACAGAGACACATGCACGCAGCCACTTAAACTGCTGTCACAGTTACGCCTTCAGCTACTTTCAAACTCTTAACGGTTGCATGGGAATATAAAGATTCATCGTCACAATCACAGAATAAAGCTCCTTTAAATGCCTCAGAGGAGCTTTGGATGATTTATTAAGTCAACGTGAACCTATTTTCCCACATGTAGAAAGTCATGTTTTATTCATACGGCATTCACTTAGTGGATTGGCTTGCCAAAGACATTTAACGTTAATCAGTCACTGGAGAATATTTGAATTGAATCATTTGAGTTTCTTTGCTATGAGCGGAGACATTGGCTTTGACTTTTGACCTCTCCACCGCTGATTACTTGTGATGATTGTGATTCAGGCTCCAACTTATCCTGCCGTTTCCCCCCCAGTGTCTTTCTGGAGAAATGCCCAACTATTAATGTAAATGCAAATGAGTCCTTTTCAATTTCGTGCTATTTGCATGCAAATTGCTTGGTTATACCAAACGCTGGATTAGTTCATCGGTGTCCAGATGCATGTTTGCTCATGTGCATGTTTGTAAATGTTCAATTTAGATTTCCTCAGAGAAAAAAAGTGTGACGCAAATAAAGTTTGAATATAAATACTTACAATCCTTATTTTTCTCTGCATTTTGTGACTTTATGATGGATAAAGCCAAGTGTTGCTTAGTTATCCCCAGCGACAAAACAGTTAGAGGAGCCATAAATAGCTGCTTTCATAGAAAACCCAGATGAGTTGTCTGTTGTTGAAGGACGTTGTGTATCTGTGTTGTCTGGTGAGAGAAACAAGCCGACAGACACACAAAACAGCAGCTGACTCGGCCACCCTATCTGAACCAGATTCAAATGAATGTAGTTAAGACTCTGACTGTGAATCGCTTGTTTTATTGAGACACAACACTTCAGTTGTTTCAATGAGATTGTAAAAGCCTATAGTAAAAAAATCCAACCTTATCTTAATGTTTAATTGCTTGTAAATTGTCTGTTAAAAGTATTTCCTTCTGCACTCGCTCTCCCAGCTCGGTGTGGAATTCTTCTGACCTTAAAGAAGTTATTAATTTCCTGGCCCGCTAGCTAGAACTTTACAACAAAAACTCCTAAACCCTGAAATATATCGTAATGTATTTTTGAAGATCCAACTGAGAGAAACAGGGAAGACAAACACCTCTGGTCTGGTTTTCTTTTCCCAAGAAAATACAAATCTCCCTCTCTGGTGTTGAGGTTGCAAATTAAGAGGTGAGTCCTAGTTCTTGGTGCATGTTGTACATCTTCATCCACTTTTTCCCCGAGCTTACCTTTCTCTTCGCACTGTGCACTAATAGAGCACAAACGCCTTCAGAGTGATATTAAAAATCAAGGGATATTTCATTATTCATTTATTCTTTCAGATCTGTTTCTATGTAGGCCAGTGCTTTCCAGGCTCTGGGCTGGGGATGTTGCTGAGATATGGATTTCATTGGGACGGTTATCTGGCACAGAATCAGGCTATTCTCTATTATTAATTTTAATGGAGGCAGTCCCCAACGGTGGCGCGAGCATTGCTCGTCACTATTGAAGTCAAACGGTTGCTGTTTGCTCATCCCACTCTTTAGAACACACCCAAGTGAGGCAGACGTTTTAAGAAGACTTCATTTAGCAGGTTGTTTGAATACTAATCCGGCTAAAATATACAATATAGCTGTAATCCAGGTTCTTGAAAATACTTTAGCCTCCTTTGCAGTTTAAAATTAATTCTACAGAATATCTGGAGGTCTGATAAAATCTTCTTGCAACCAAACTTTAGGTCCTCATCAAGACATGAAACCCCTGATTAAGGGGCTTGGAGCGTGAGGGCTTTTTATCCTCTGGACAGAGACAGTGAAAGGAGTCTAATTACACCCTTGCTTTGGCAACAACAGACCCTGACAACAGTGGACGGTAAATTCCCCCTTGAGAGGTTCCTGGTGGTAATATCAGAGGCTATCTTTAGTCTGAACCCTGTAATTAAGCAATAAAACCACAAGCTTCACATTTCTTCGATTTCCCTTAAGTATTAATTTGCTCCAATCTGCCCTGTTGTCAATAATCTAGAGCTGAGTTTCTCACCTCTCCTCTGTGGCTCTTACCATGCGTCAGCATTTCTTTCCTATACAGTCTATACTATAACAGTCAAGACACACAAGAAACGTTTGTACTCCTATAACGCAGTTGCTGTGCACTTTTTTATGAGCTCAGGCAAAATATATATATAAGTCATATTAATTGGAAAAAACCCTGATCTGGACGTCTTGGGTTGTTTCTCCTCTATGCTTTGTGCAAACGTATATTTCTCACTGCATTCCTTTCACTTTAGCTTCATGAGGAAATGTAATCCACAAAGACACAGTTGACTTGTTGGCCAGCTGGAAGCAGAGTAGATAGGATCAACAGTGCTAAGACCAACTCTAACCAGCAGTTTACCTCATTAGCTGTAGATTAGAGCAGGCTGGAGATGCAGGATATGGGGGGCGTGTAGACTCTGAGCGGATACTCAGAGGTTCATTCACAGAGAAAATATCAAGCCGTCACTTTTTCTACCATGACTTTGGTCGACTCCAGTCGAGCCTCAGTTTAGTGCTCCATGTCCGCAGTCACAAAACATCTGATCTTTAACCCTCGGTGTGGGCGATCTAACATTCCCATGGCTGCGTACACAAAAAGAAACCACAAGAATTGAGAGTCAGATTCTTGTGGTTTCTGTCTGTTTTGTCAGTGATGGAAACATCAGACAAGTGCCATAAAAAGGTTTGAAGTCAGACTTCCTTTTCCTGTTTAAATAGAAGCAGGACTTATCAGAAAATAGAGAGGATGTCCAGCAACAGATAGTCGTTTTTATCGCCTGGCCGGGCTTTAAAGCAGGGAATCGTCATAAATTTGACCCTCAGAGCTGATCTTAAATCACTGTAGACATCATAACTATCCATAACCTTCACAGGACAGCTTCTTTTTTTTATTTTTATGGGCGCCCATTTTAAAGATGTAGAAATATTATTATTGCTTGACAAAGCATACTGAATGTCTAACATGCCTTGATGTGGAGCCATGAAGTAGCAGCCAAAGACAATTTAAAGATGTAAAGACTGCAGCGATGTTTTTACTCTGATGGGTGCGGACGTATACAGAATTTTTTGAAATGTGTCAACTTAACTCTCACATTCTTAAAATAATGCTGATGACTAGAGTAACTAGTGAGTACTCTGTGCAAGTCAGTGAGTGAACAGTGTTTTTCTTAAGTATCTGTCACCAGGCCACTGAGGTGGATCTTATCCTCTTGGGATAAGTCAACTTCACAGTCTCAAATCTCAGCTTCAGCAACATGATGTGGTCCTTAATCAAGTACATCTAAAGCTAAAGCCAAGGTTATCTTTTGTTTATTCAGGAACAGGGACATAATTTCAAATCCTAAAAGTATGCTTGCAGGGATTATTGTTTGTTTCCCTTTCAATGCAACAAGTCCTCTTACCTCAGGAGCATTATGACTGTAGAGATGAAAACGCTTCAGTTGGTCATGGTTCATGACTGACTGAAAAGACAGAAGACACTGACTGGGATCATCGGCGTTCTTTCTCATTAGGATGGGGAATAAATAATGTGTTAAAATCCCCAAATTGTAATCGGAATATCCGCATGAGAAAAAGTGACTCATAAGCTGCTCATTAAAAATGTCTGTCTGTCTCGCCACGAGCAAAGCATTTAACTCCCAACATTGTTCTGCGCGGGGCGCCTCCCACAAGAGACTCTATGTAGCTGTGTGAAAGTGAAGCAGAGAAAACAATGAGTGTTCTCAGTGAACCTTTTCTTAGATAAATAAAGATGAAAAATATTATTTTTTTTAAACGCAAACAGCGAATTGACTCGTGTATGCGGCAGCATGGCGACCCGGGCCGAGCAGTCTGATGATGATGAATAATCATACGCACTGAGGTCGAAGGTCAAGCTGTCCACGTGGGTCTGGTCTGTCGGTGACACAGTCCAGATGCACCGCGTCTGTGTGTTTGGCTATAACGTTTCCGTGTGTGTCTGTGTGTGTGTGTGTGTGTGTGTGTGTGTGGCCACATATGTTTGAATATTTGAGTCCATGTGGAACAGGAAGAAGCAGCAAGTAGATAATTAGTTTGTGTGCATGTGAATGATTCATAATTGATTTACATTTATGTAGGAACAGACACGTAACGTAGAGTAATGGTTCCCAACCTATTGGGCATGATATCCAAAGGGATTAGAGGAGGATTCTGATTGGTTCTGGCTGCAATATATATCAGATTACAAGATGTTAGCTGGGTGCTGGTTGGATATAAAGACTTGTAATGAAAATAAGCATGGGGCTTGACATATTGTCAATGTATCCAGTGTAGTGTGTCATTTGCAGAGTATGAAAGTTGTGAGAGACCTGCAAGCTCTGAGATCTGACAAAGTGACCAACTGGTCAGACAGTAATCCGATCTTGGCGTAAAAGAGAAAGTGAGATTCTATAACTGCTGTTATTCATGCAGACACGTGTTAGAAATGATTTTGTGCGTGCGCACACATACTTGTGCATGTCTCCACATGAGTGCCCATCTGTGTGCCTATAGGCTCTGTTCTCAGGCTTCTGCAGACCCCCCGCTGTAATTGCACCAGTAATTGGTGAAGTGATAACCCCATTTCCACAGGAAATGTGCCCCGGTTTCCTCGCCCCCCCCCCCGCCACCATCATCCCCCTCTGGTGGCGCAGCCAACAAAGTCCTCCCCCTGGGAACGTTGCACCAGACAGCTAAAGTTCCCTGGGGTTCGGTAAGCAGATGAACAGACGGACAGAGACAGACACAGAAACAAAACGGCACACATGTGTAGCGTACTAACACGCCCACATGTACAATTCTGTGTATAGGCTGTGTGGGGATAATTGGACAGATTAATGATACATTTGTGTGTGTGTGTGTGTGTGTGTGTGTGTGTCTGCAGCGAAAAGCGGTGGGTCTGAATCTAAAAACAAGGAGAACTCGCTGTCAAACACCAGGAAAATAACAAAGTTGGACTCCCATGAGGGAGATAACGATTGAAAGACAGACTTGATTCTTTCATCCTCCTTTCTTTCATTTGTATCTTTTATGTCATATTTCACCGTGCCAGTGCAAACTCCCGCAGGGCTTACAGAACTATTCATTAAACTTGATGTGTGTTGCAAGTCCCTCAGCTGGGAAAGTTTCTTTCCTCCAACTTGTTATTTCTCATGAAGTGTGGAAAAGTCCAGCACGGCGTGTGTGCTAACCAAATTAGCAAACATCCTGTCCGGCAGTGTGCAGGCTCGTCGTCTCGGCCCCGATGCGTTGCCATGCCAGCACGGAAAGCAGTGCTGCGTCCTGCGTTTATTGGACACTCCGCAGAGTTCTATCTCGCTGCTTTCCTCTATTGGTTCTGATGCCGTGACGTCCTTGCACCTCGGCCGCCAGCCTCACCTTGACAGTCGCACTAAAGCTCAAAATTGGTCGTGCCCACGGAGATCTTTACTGGCACTGCACTGTCCTGTTGTGAATGTATTGATTTTATCTGAGATAATGATAAGCTCACTGTAACTTTTTCCTTTTATACTTCTTATTAACAAGTAAAAACAGCAACACATCTCAGCTGGTTCAGCACAACACAGACGCTTTATTCTTTTCCTTCTGATTGGCAGTCAGGAGTATTTACCTGCAGGCTGTTTGAAGTCTTTTGCAGTCTTTTTGTGTCGTGCGCAGGTGTGTTATTTAATGAGAAGGCCAGCACACAGATGGATTGTCGTGTGTGTGTGTGTGTGTGTGTGTGTCTGTGTGTGTCTGTATGTGTCTAGTGCAATGCAGGAATGTTCTTAGCTGTATCACACGCCAGACATTTTCTCTAATCACATTGACGTCCATCAGAGCTCCCATGACCAGCAGCCTTTAATCTAATGTTCACCACGGATAAAAATACCCACCACGGACACATTCGCACACACATATAAATGCACAAACAGCAAATAAACAAAAAACAGACACCGAGACAGACGCTCGCACCACTATGAAGGAACCTTTCAGCCTAGTGTGTGTGTGTGTCTGCGTGTGCGTGCATGCACCAGTAGGATTACGTTGAACCGTTTCGGTTCTTTCGCGTCTTAACCTTTTCCGTGTTTGATTCCTGGTGACAGGAGTCAGAGGCCAATCGGCTCGGATCAGAGGTCACGACCCTCGTTGACCCCGCTGTCAACCTGGTGCCGATAAGAATGGCTGCACTCAGCAGGCTCGCGCGCGTGTGCTGCAAGTTTGTGAATGTGTGCACAGAATGAGCAGTTTGCGCTGCTTTCATGGAACAAGGGACTTCTTTTTACTATTATAGTAACCTATTTCTTCATCTAATCTTTTCCTTCTATGGGGTTCTTTGATGACTGAATAATATCAATTATGTGGCGCTTATGATTACAGGAAAGAACTTGTGGCTGTAGTTTGTGGAATTTTGCATAACATTAGGCACAACACAAGTGTTAGCAGAATTATAATTATTTATTTTTACATTTTAACATCACTTTCTGTGCAGAACTAGACATTAGCCCCATACTAACCAGTATCCACTAAAAAAGTGATTATAAACAGGCTCAAGTTAAGCTAACAACAATGGTGAAAGTTAAAACTCAGCATTTTGATAAGAGTGACGTCTGTACACTGGGAGGAACATTAAAATGAATGAACAAACTCAGTAAAATTACAAGCTACAGGATAGTTGAGGATACAACGATCGGTTCTGAAGAAATATTGCACAGATAAGTAACCACGTATTACGCAGCCTCTTCATAGAACGTATTCGTTGTCGCTCTTTTTCACTCTCAATTTTAACCAGCTTTTCCCGCAATATAAGGTGGCTTCTGATATTTCTTCTCTTTGTTCTCCTCTCTGCGCCAAATGACAACCAGCTATTTCAGTATCAGATTGTTCTTCCAGCTTTAAATGCAATTTGAAGGCATTTGGGAGCTGAGAGTCAGTCAAAAAAAAAAACTATTTTAATTCAGAGTTTCTAAAAAGGCTGCAAAGTTGGAAAACAGATTACTGCTGTGTCGATACAATCCTCAGAAAAAATCAATGCAGATGATTACTGAAAATTTGACTCGCTTTCACTTTCACGTTAGTGTAGACTGTGACGTGAATGTGTTGACCTGTAATGAATGTATGAAGATTTAATTTAGTCTTGGCAGGTATGTGTGTTAATATCCTGTTGAACATTGGCATTGATAGAAAGCCAGGCAGCGGGGCACAGATTGTGCTCTTTGTATCCTGAAATATCTGTAAATGTGTGTGGTTGATGGTGAATGAACGTGTGTGTGTCTGTCTGTGTGTGTGTGTGTGTGTGTGTGTGTGTGTGTGTGTGTGTGTGTGTGTGTGTGTGTGTGTGTGTGTGTGTGTGTGTGTGTGTGTGCGCCCTCCCATTAACTAAATAGCCTTGATGTCTTGGAAAAACACTCCATTATTCCAAAGTCTGTGTTTTAGCCAAAGTGTTGATGAGCGGCGTGGGCCAAATCATTCATCTGTGTGTGTGTGCGTGTGTGTGTGTGTGTGTGGTGTGTGTGTGTGTGTGTGTGTGTGTGTGGGGGGGGTAAGTCCAAGAGGCACCCCTCGACACACCACACACGCCCCCTCGCAAATTATGTCGGCATGGTTGCTGTTTCCAAGGCAACTGTCCCAAGAGTAAGGGTGGGGTGGGTGCAGCTGGTGCTTCTCGACTCAGTTAGGGGGGTGTGTGTGTGTGTGTGTGTGTGTGTGTGTGTGTGTGTGTGTGTGTGTGTGTGTGTGTGTGTGTGCGCATGATGGAGAAAGGAATGTGTGTTTTCATACTGAATAAGAGTCATTCATCGTTGTGAGTTCAAGATAAAAGACAAAAAAATTCAAAAAAGTCTGTTTATGTGTGATGGTGTGTGCAGGCTGAATAAATTGTATCCAAACCGAGAGATTGTGTGCGTGTGTGTGTGTGTGTGTGTGTGTGTGTGTGCGCGTGTGTCTACAAAGCCCCTCTCAGTTCCCATCTGAGTGTCAGCCTCTTTGCCATAATGCTGATTTAAGGAGCTCTAAAGTGAGGATGTAAAGTAGACTCCAGGCTGTCTGACCCAATAAGATCTTGTGACGGTAGCAGACGCTGAATGTCGCTGCTGTTTCCACTGCAGAGGTGGTTTCACATTCAGTTAGGCTGAGCTTTTTACCTTTTTCATTGAATTAGGTGCGGTCATGCCGCTCTTGGGGCACGCCGACTGTAACTCAGATGAAGTGCCTGATGCTTTAGTGGGCAGAGCAAGGCATTAATTCCACCGGGGGTTAGATTCCCTGTGGAGAGGGTGACGGAAACGTCTTGTCTTCGCAAGGCCTTTGAATTCAAATAGCTTCAACACACAAAAATATGGTGAGGCGACTGACAACAACCGTGTTCTGTTTTCGAAGATCTGTACTTTTTGCATTTCAACATCATTTTTAGAAACAAGGGGAAGAAAAAAAGGATGCCGACGTCTGTAAAAAAAACATCATTGTATTGCAATTCCTTTTCAAAATTGTAAATCCCTGGTCAGCTGGTCACACACATGTTAAAACAGGAACCAAAACCCCATTTGGAAGCCCTCTAGACTCTATACACAACAGACATCATAGCAGAAAAAGCACCAGTGTTATTATAACAATTATAATCAAACTATTGCAATTAAGTTAGCTGTTTCAGGGCCTGGTGGCTCACTGGTTTGGCTTTACACCTAAACGAACAGAGCCATCATTAATGTTCATAGTTACAGCTCTGCTTTTACCTGCTATGATAAGTCAAAATGTGGTGGAAAAGGTCAGTTGGGAATGACAGACGTTTTCTGTTCAGAGATACTAACCAGTCTGACACTGACGGTAATAGGACGGTGCACATATACTGCAGAAAAAGACTTCAGGGTGCAGACACTTGTTGTCGTGTCGCACAAATATGACATTTGTCTTCATTGATTGACTCATTAATTACCAGTGTTTCTTACAAGTACAAAAAGAAAACACTGTTTCCAAGCAGTTTTTTTCATTTCCATTGTTCTGTTTTCATCATTCAAATTGTAAATTTGAACAGTTTGAAAAGATGTGGGGGTTTTGGTGACTGCAGCTGCTTCAACAAACAAACAAAGAACATTGGCCGAAACAAACAGAAATGTCAGAATTCTGTTGAGCTGCTGCTGCGGATGAATGGAGCCCGAATCAGTGTGAGGCCAAACTATTTACCTCTCTGCCCGCTTGCTGAACATGTACTGAAGTACCCACTGGCTAAAGAATAGGTTTCTATAAAACTTTCTCCTCCTGTGACTGTTTCTCTGTTCCACACGATCTCTTCACTTCCATTGAGTCATGTCTTCCTCTCTCTCTTTTTCTCCCCTCATTTCCTCTCTGCTCATCCATCTCTTGCGTTTTCGGCTGTCTGACCGTGAGCATGTTGTGGTTCCTCTCATTGCCGTCTCCAGCCCTGCCCTGTCTTTCTTCCTCCTCCTCTTCCTCCTGATTTCTCCCCCCTTTTTTCTCTGCTTCCCTGAGTCTCTGCCTTTCATTTTTCTCTTCTTCTGTGACATTTCTTCTACTCTTCAGCCGCTCTGTTTCCCCCGCTCTTTTTCTCACCCGTCATCTATCCAATCATCATTTCTCACCCTGTCATCATATCATTTTCCATCTCTCTTTTGCCTCTTTTTTCCTCTGTCCTCTCCTCCTCCTCCTCAATACACCTGTCTACCCATCATTCTTCACTCTGTTATTACACTACAATTTCCCCTCACGCTCTTCGCTACTCTTCCCCTTCATCCTCCTTTCTCCCTTGGTTCCATTTCCTCTTCAATCCACCCAAATGCCCATCACCCCCCGCCCTGTCATCGCAACATGGCTTTTACAGGAGCTCTGTCTTCTACCCTCATCGACCTTTCCTGCCAAATCCCCATCTGCCTTTTCCCATTCCTCCTCTTCCTGCTCATCCTCATCCTCATCCATCAATATTTATTAAATGTTCCTTCCATCAAGATTTATTTCACTCTCTTCTCTGCTTTTGCTCTTGTCCCCACTTCCCTTTTCTCCTCATCTGTCTGTCATCGTGTCATGTTTGGACATTTTGCCTATTTTCATCTCGCAGCTGTCTTCACCCATCAGACCATTTTCATCCTGTTGTCACATCGCCATGTCATTTTCCCCTCCATCATCCATCCATCTCCTCCTCCTCCTCCTCCTCCTCCTCCTCCTCCTCCTCCCTGTTTTACCCTCTCACAATTACTGTGTGCTTTACATGCACAGTAATAAAATACAGATAGAAAGTGTTCAAAAGATATATAATTTAATACAATTATCAGATTTTAAAAGTTTTCTTTTAAAAAGAAAAGCAGACTTGTAATATTCTTCTCTGTTCAGATCACATAATTAAACGCCAGACAGAAACTGTAAACAAAAGTCACATGGGCTCACAGCATGCAGCTTGTTAATTGGGCAGAGTTGTGGAAACCTGTCATCCCACCATGTTATGCATTTTGATAAATTTGGATCGGGTTCAAACAAATCAGATTCAATTTCCTGTAATTTTAGCTAAGCAGGATAGACTTTTCCACATTCTCTTTGTCTGGCGCTCATACCGTATCAACCGCACGAGGAAACGACTGGATGGGAACTCGAGCTGTAAAACACATGACTGGAGCACCTGTGTCTTTACAAAGGGGTCTCTGCAGACATGTCCGGATCCCTTGGTGGCATCTTTAGTTACCAGAGAGAGAAAATCCACATGTGTGTTAAACTGAAAGGAGGTGAACAAGCAGCTCCTGCATGGCCTGAGTGATGTAGCTTAAGAGACCTGTTCATCAACCGTTTGGCCTGCAGGACGCTGGCATTATTTAGAACTTTCACTAACTCGTTTTTTAGGTTGTTGTGGTTACTGTGGTTACTGTGCGGTTTGTTCAGATTACATTTATCAACCCTTACAAAGACAAGTACAGTTAATCTCAGGAGAAGATAGATACCTGCCTTCTCAGCAGAGTGGCTATCTGGTACCACCAGAGTTTGAATGTTCTTGTTCTTGAGTATTACGTTGAACAAACTGATACAAGTATGTTCACCGTGAATTTAGCGTCCGTCTCTTGCCGTCTCTTGCCGTCTCTTGCCATCTCTTCATCTTTTTTTGTGTATTTCATATCCAGTCTGTCATCATTTCATGGTCCTTCTCAGCAGCCTTGTCTCATTTATTTCACATTTTTTGGGATTGATTTCCAGCACTTCAACAGTGTTCCACTTCTCACCACGTCCACCAATTTCTTATTTTCTTATTACGTATTTCCTTTATGTTTTCCTTCACTCCTCAACACATTTCATTCATCTATAAGTCTCTTCATCTTTTCCTGACTTTTTTTTCTTCTGTTTTATTTTAAACCCACCTGCCAACTAACATGATGTGTAGCATATAAAGAACAGATACAGCAGTGTAGAAGGTATTGAGAGTCATTCATTACTTTTTTTCTTAGATCCCACCTCTGCTTGAGTCAGCCAATCGTTAGGATAATTGCCATGTGTTTGGAGAGGAAAGGCTGTGTGGCGTATTTATAGAATAAGGGGCAGCCACAGCGATGTGTCAGCGAAGAGATTTGTATTTTGACGGATGCATTTTTGTTTGTTGGGTTGTAAATGTGGTGGACAAAGGAGAGGAACCGTGACAAGAACTTTTGCGTTGGTATTTTCAAACCCTTTGATCACAGGATAGTGTTGGTTACCAGGTGTTGACTATATCGGAAGTCTATGCAGACAGATGCATCAACAGCCATGTCTGTACAAACACAAACTTACATTAAATATTTTTTCTATTACATGTTCACATTTGCTGTTGATCCTTACAAAAATGATTTCTCATACACGCTGTACTATCCAGTGCCTCCTGTGTAAATTCAGTGAGGTCGAGCTGCTAGGTTTGAATGATTGATTTTTTTTAGTAAAGATACTTATGCTGGAAGATAGTACCGCCATGATATTGTCAGTAATATTGACCAGATTTTATTTTGTATGATCTTTGTGTCAGTTCAGATTCAGCTGCTCGAGGAAGCGCGCGCCGTATGTGTGAGGGGTTTATCCATCACTGTAAAGGAAGAAGCACATGAATACCCAACGATACAAAACTATAAATTATCTCTCTTTTCATAAAAGTGAGCTGAGTCTGCTGCCGCAGTGAAATATGATAAATCATTTATACCTCCTTTTTTTTTTTATCTTCCCCTGAGTGAACCAATATTGTGTGCTTAAGCTACACTGGGCCATATTTCATGTTAATGGAAAGCTGTATTATTATCCCATAAATTCAATTTCTCCTTATACACTTAGATTGGCCTCTCTCCCTTTGAAATCATTTAGTAGCTTCACAGAACGGTCAGGTTGCTTAACAGGAGTGTGCTGTGTGCATTTCACCAACATTATTGTCCCCCCCTCTCTGCTTTCTGTGTTTTAAAGTTCAAACTGTGTTTTATAAGCTCTGTCTCTGCCTCTCACTGCTATTTAGAGCTGCCAACGTGTGAAGCCATGCCTGGTGCTGCTTTAAAGCCTATATGTTTATGCTTTTAGCTTCGCGAGCCGATGCCAAGTGCAATCCACTAAAGAACACTTGGCAGTTAAAATATGAAAGTTAACACCAGACGGACGTGCGATCTTCTCATAGTTGTCATAGTTTACATGGTGCAACAGTGTAATCATTTAAAAAACATTTAAGCTGCGTGCTCGTTATCTGTGCTTTCAGAATCTCTCGTTATCGTGCAATCTGTCTGGAGATGTAGTTCTGGTACTGTGTGTGTGTTTGTGTGTGTTTGTCATTCGCACAAGATACGTTACAGTTTTGTTCGGTTCGAGTGTCCAGTATGATAAGAGAAATGAAGCTGCAAGACAAACAGACACTTGTCTGTGTGATAGATAAAAGTTTGTCTTTTACCAACATGTTTATCTGTTGAAACATCTTCTTCTTAACAGGCACAAACACTCAGACCATCTGTTACTAAAACAGATATTTGCATTGGGTGTTATGTGTATTTTATTTTATTAATTATGGTTCCTTATACCCATGATTGTATATGGACCAAATTTCCCATTGAAAACATTATAAACTTGACTCTACTCTCCCCGATGGAGTTCGGAGTCGATTAGCTTACTTTAATTTAGCACCCATTTATTATTCCCAGAAAAAACACATATTGTAATTTTTACATTCCAGTTTGTGTACGGATTAATTAAAGCACAGATATGACAGTCGAGGAGGCATCTAATCAGGATGATTCCTTGACGCCTCGCATTAGAGGTTTTCCAGGCACGTCCAACTGGTAGGAGATGTTGCGGGTGAGAGTTCCCTCTCACCTGCAACATTTACCAGCCTGGGTCAGCCTGCTGAACCTGCTTCCACCGCGACCCGACCCTGGATTAAGCGGATGAAAATGATGGATGGATGGATGGACATGACAGTCGATTCAATCCTCTCATGTGACTCTCTGCTAGAAAGTGCATTTCATGTTCATTTCTTGCAGATTCTCTCTTCACATTTTCAAAAGTGAACAAGCGTCTAGTCAAGCTTCGCTGAATGCAACTCTTCATTTTGTCTTCCTCTCCTCTTTCAGAGCTAATTCAGAACGGTCGTCTGCTGACGCTGCCCCTGGTGGCCGGGGACCTGCACTCCATGCTTCCTGACGAAGACAGGAGGCGTCTCTACGTGGCCATGAAAGATAACCTGCTGTCTACCAGTCTGGACGACATAACACAGAACCCGCGCAAGGTCAGAACTGGAGGACACATTCACTCATTCACATATCATGCAGGCAAGGAACAAACATACAGCATACAAGTTGATTGTTGATGAATGCTTGGAGATAAAAACATAATACACAGATAAACACCAAGTCAAATGACAGCAGATTCAGATTACTAATGTGTCATAGCTTTGATGGGACTAATTACCGATGATAGGAGGAAGAGGAAAGTCACACCCTCCGATCGCTTATCTTTCTCTAATTCCTAACTCTTATTCCAGAAATACACATCTTTTCTTCATTAACGTCTTCATATTGTCCTCTGCTAAAGGTCTAAACAAAACATTTAAGGCGAATATATACTCCAAACCACTAAACTATTACTCAGACACCCAGGATGAAGCTCAATTGTTGACTCATTTTTCTAACTTTCCAAACCGATAGCAAGATTATGAGTTCCAGTCGGGCCACACATTATTTCTGCACATTTCTCACATTCCTCCCTCCACCACTGTCCACGTTAACTGACGAGCAGCAGAACCCTTGTTGGAGAGTGATTATGCTATTAAAGAGAACAGCTGGAAGTTGAATCAACTTATGAACAAAGGCAGAGACGGATCACCTGCACGCCACATTTATCAGGAGAATTAATTAATGAAATATTTTATTTTCTGTGGCCTATTGATTTATACCTATTGATTTATACCTATTGATTTATACCTATTGATTTATGCCAGCGAGTGCTTTCTGCTTTTGTGCAATTTCTTGAAATTTTCTCTATGTTTTAGGTGTATATCCACATTTCATTATTTTTAGGTGTATATTTTTAGGTGTATATCCACATTTTAAGGAGCAGTATTTTCCCACGGCATCAATAATATGAAGCTTAAAACCCAGAGGTCAGAGCCCCTGCTCTGCCCTGTCCTGATTCAGCTGGTCAAGTCCCCGCTATATTCCTGCAATGCTACTCACTAAATGGTGCAATTTACAAACAATGTTTTACAAGTGCCCCAACAAATGTTTTTCAGCAAGTACCACAGGGATGTAAAATGTGGGTGGAAAGCAGTTTAAATCAATCTGATTCTTTAAAAATCTGTGATTGATGAAATTAGATATAAGTTACAGGTTTGTTACAGTACCCGGGTTCCTTCTGCTGCTTTCATTTTATATCCAGACAGACATGGTGACGAGTTCAGGGTCACGGCAAGGACAGCGACAGCGCTGCCTTTTCATAACTCTGTCCTGTCGGATCAAATCAATACCCTCATCTGTCAGATGCACACGCAAGCTACCAGAGAGCCACACAGGTAGGCAAGCAGGCAGACAGACAGTGAAACAGACAGACAGACAGACAGCAGTCAAGCTGGCCAGCCACCCACTCAGCCAGGCAGTCAGCCAACAAAAGGATAGATAGTCATAGACAACTCATAACTCAGTTCCATGCTGGCTGTAAAGTAATATATTTGTACATACAGTATTTATAGTCTGTTTAGACTGTTCCAGCTTGTGTGGAGTTTTTACCCTTGTGGTGTTAAAACCACTCACAGTGCCATATTCTCTACATTTCTGTTTATTTTCTCTGCTACTGACATCCAGAGCTTCTTGTCAGTGCAGCTTGAGACAAACCTATCCCTACTTTTTAATGTATTTCTTTATCATGATTTAAACCGAACACATACTTGTACATGTGCGCAGCCCTGCTGCCTCAATAAAACAGATTTTGGCACAGAGAGATGGACACGTAACCAGTTCCCTCAGTCCATCCCAGTTGAGGGCATAGTGCCAAACGTGACGCTGTTGCCTTCAGACACGTTTTTCTTTGATCAGGCCAAAAACCCTCAAGGCATTCCTTCTGTGTGAGTCCGCAGCTGGCAACCCACATTACACAAAGGGTCACCAAGGGTTTGTGGCTTTTTTCTTGCATTTTTGTTCTTTATTTATCCTCCCTACTTCTTTTGTTTCCCTTTTCTTTCTGTCCTTTTCAGCACTGCTTTTCTCTACCAACGTACATAATTTAGTCATTTCTCAACAACAAAATGTCCTTATTTGGTTTGCTTTTTTTCTTCTTCTTCCTGCCACTGATTTCTATGTTGCACACAATCACACTCCTTTATATTGTATAAACTGACAACCAGCACGCTCTTCACAGAGGGGGGAATTTCCATTAACCGAAGTCTTTACCAGGTGAGAATCCCTTAGTGGTGGTCCATGTTCCTGTCAGTGTGTGGCATTTAGAGATAAGGGAGAACGTGGTCTCTAATCTAATCTGATCATCTCTGCGCCGCACAGGGCTCTGCGGGACTGACTACATCACGGAACAATTACTGGACATCCAGAATAAATTGTTTCCTTAAACCATCAGTTGTCATTAATCACTTTCGAAGAGTTGATGTCACATTTTCTAGATTGAAGCAAAAAACAGCAGCTTGAGATTTGTCTACGAAGGCCAATATCGATGCACAGATCTTGTTTTATTTCTATCACTATACTATGATGATAACACTTGGGATGTGAACTAAAACAACAGTTAAGTTCCTGCATTTTTTCAATAAACTTTGCAGTGAGACGATCACTTATCGAATTGTCTCAATCTCAGCTTCACCGCTCTGGTCTCTTAGACAGTGACAGACCCAAGGAAGTATTTAGATTAGTCATATAGCTGGCATTTTACACTAAGCCTCTCTCTCTCTCTTTCTCTCTCTCTCTTTCTCTCTCTCGTTATCGTTACCTCATCTATTATTTCCTTTCCTAATGGCTTGACATGAAAGCAGTGGAATAATCCCCACTGTGTGTGTGTTATTATATACTGAATAGGCTCAGGTTTCAATTAATACACTGGTGAGGTCATCCTCAGGTTTTCTGATTATAAATAAGCCATTTATAAAACACACACACACACACACACACACACACACACACACACACACACACACACACACACACACACACACACACACACACACAGGCACAAAGCAAATGCGACTTGATTTTTAACAACCTATTGATTTTATTCAGACACAATGATTCAGACAGTTACAAAAAAGTGGATAAAAACTGCCTCATGTCTTCACAAAAGACGTAAATAGGTTACGTCTCCAGATCTGCCCCCGAGTCAGACATGTGACAGGGTTCCATTGTTCGCCTCATTTCTGAATTTTAGAGGTTTTTCTTTCTTTTTCTTTGGGAACATTGTCATGTATGTTCTTATTGGGCAGTGATGCACATGGCAGTGAGAGCCGACACACATTATGATGGAAATTGAAAATATAGTATAGTGAACTGACCTGTGAGCTGGCTGATGATCAGACAAAGACATGAGGCATGTATTTTGCCTTCTGTTTGGGCGAACTGTCTAACCAAAACAAATCAGCCAATATTTTAGTTTTTGGAGTGTTGTTCTTTTAAGATAATAGGCACACAATCTGATTCTTCTCAGCTATGTCAGGTCCTATAACAACTTCCAATTGGCACACTTGTATAACAGGTGTAACCACACAAATTATATTCTAAAAAAACAAATGTTTCTGAATGACAAAATTATTATGGTTTACATTTATAGTACCCAGAGGGGTGCTAAGAAAATCATCTAATTACTTCATCCAAACTAATTACACTAGTTGCGTTATTGTGCACATGTAACTGTAGCTAAAGAGTATAGTCACAGTCAAATGGTAGATTAATTTGTCATGTTGCCACCGATACTGCTGCTCTGACAGCCTGACTCATCAACAGGACTCCAGGTGCTTTCTAACTTTCTCATCCCTGAAGCTGCCTTGCAAGAGGTATTAAAACCTCCCTCTTCTCCTCCTCCTTTCCCCCCCCCTAGATTAGTCATGTTTTGTGGACTCTCCCTGCCTCGCTTCCTCGTCAAGCACCTGCCAATCCCAAAAGCCTTTTATCTATGATTTAGAGTCTGTAATAAAAACAGTTTTGAAATCTCTTTCTCTCCCTCTCTGTTTTCTTTATCTCTCTTGCTTTTTGTAGCTATACTGGCCAGCCAGTCCAGACCGTGTCCAAGAGTGTCTCATGGCTGGGAAGGATCCAGAGGTGAGTCAACACACACACACACACACACACACACACACACACACACACACACACACACACACACACACACACACACACACACACACACACACACACACACTAGATTAATTAAGCGAAGCAACATATACCACTTTAACTTCTGTACTGTTTTAAAGTCACAGACAATTATTTCACACAGAATTCTACGCAGATAGGGGCTCCCAACGTCAGGTCATTTCAAGTTTAACAGCGTTTCTTCACTGTGTGCTGCAATGTCAAACTGTCACACAAGAAACGGTGTGAAGAGTTCTGCAGCAAGAACGTTGACTTGATAGATCACTAAATATAGAGCGCAACTAAAGTTGAATGAATCGGGTTCTTTTGGGAATACTAAACATACAAGAGAGCTCTGATGCTGGTGAGAATATCAAGACTCCGGTGAGCTAGATTTACTCAGACAAAAAAATTAAACTTTGACAGGGAACTTCCGAAAATCAAACATATCTTACTTTCAATTTCCCCTTAGCCAGGGATATTCATGTATTTTGTCTGTAAAAGCTCTGGCGGTTTGGGGCAAAGTTAAACTTGCATTATACACATGCACAACAGAAAGAAACATCTAGTTCATGTTTTTGATGATGTTATTTCAACAAATCTCAACATGGCTCCTTTTGTTATTACTTTTCCAATATTGTTACCCGGTGATACACATTCAAACAATTAATAAGCAAGAACCACTGCCTTATATTTGTAGTAAAACAATATCACTAAATACTCTACATCCTCCGTTATTCCTCACACTTTGGTCCCTTTGTGTGTGTCTCTCTGTCCAGTTGGAGTGCGCCAACTTCCTGCGAGTTCTGCAGCCTTTTAATCAGACTCACCTGTACGTTTGTGGCACTGGAGCCTTCAACCCCCGGTGTGCTTTCATAGCTACCAGCGTCTTCCAACAGGTATTATTATTGCACACACAAATGACGCTTAACCAGCTTGAAGGAGTTCCTGCTGTCACAATAATGGAAGGGGAATCACTGGACAAAAGTAGATCTTTTGTAGAGGAAGAAACTCAACTCTGTCACACCACTGAACAGTACAACCGCAAATCGACTGAGTTTCTGTAGTTCAAACAATTTCAACAGAGTGACATGTCTTTTCTCCAGCTGATTGTGTCTTATTTATTTCAGGAGTCACGTTCACAGATAATCTTTCATTCCAATCAATAATCTTTCATTCCAATCAATAATGTAAACTTATAAACTAATCTTCTTCTAATTTTTTTATTTGATCAAGTAGTTCATGCAAAATAAGAAGCCAAATTTAAAAGACTACAACAGTTATTTCAGTTATTTTCAGTCAGATACATATTTAATTTAATTTCATTAAAAAAAAAAAAAATTTGACTGGAGATCAGCAGATATTCAATATTAAAATACTCAGATCTGAATCAGGACCCCCAAAAATTGATTGGCACATGCTTTTTATGTCAGCCACTGCACCTTTAACATTAGTGCAAGATTTTCCCAGTAGATTTAATGTAACTGGTCTTTTCTGCCCATCACATTCAAATAGCGGTAGCTCCTTAGTTAGCTAGCCTGCAAGCGAATGTCAAGCTTTTTCAGATCATACACAATAGTATGCAAAATAGATGAATAGAATAGATAACATGAAGAACAAAAAAGATGCCACTTTTTTGCCTCATGAAGCAATGCTGTTCCTGTCACCGGCCGTCCTGTGTGTGCACTGAGTCCTGGTCCAGCCCCTACGTACGGGCCTATCAGCAGCTGAGATATGTGTGGCGTCTGCCCCTATGCCCATATACCTACCAGGATGTACCCTGTGCCAACCATCTATAATATATACAATGCACCTTTTGTCATTGTGGCTGCACTCTGGGGGCCACCGGACACTGTCGATTTTTTTGTTGACATGTCTATGTCAATTATAATATGAATGTAAATCTTCTTTATTGCACACTGACACATCGTATCATACATGTCTGATGATTTAGACACATATGGGTTATGATTGTATCAGGAATAGGTTAAGGGTTTTAAAATTCCTTGTTGTGTGTGTGAGTATGGGGAGGGTGGGGGGGGTTGTGCATTCCTCCATTCGTATTTGTGTGTGTGCATGAATGTGTGTCAGCTAATACCATGAAAGGGTGTGTGAGATCAGAGAGGTTCAGACGTGGTGCTTAGAGGAGCTGGTGGTGCTGACTGGTTTAACACTTTCAACACTTAGCCCGATTACCCTCAATTAGCCACTTGCTCTGTGCGTGTGTGTGGCAGGCTAGTTCAGCTGGTTGAAAAAGTCTTTATGCTTATTTGTTAGGTTGAATTAAATGATTTATCATTTAAAGAATTAATTAAAGAGTCGCAGCCTGTCGGTCTGCCCAAACAACTTGTTTTCTCCTGCCTGTCTTCTTCTGTCTCGCTGATTCTCTCCCTCTCTGACCTTTGGCCTTGTTTTTTTTGCCAGTCAGAGCACCAGACTCTCTCCTACAGCCAGACAGAGTGTGGGAAAGGGAAATGTCCCTACGATCCGTTCCAGAAAACAGCCTCTGATGTCGTTGGTAAGTTTATCGTCTTTTTCCTGAAACCACAAGTCAAATGAACATTGAATTATAAGTAATCATAGCAAAAACTATAGCTCGGCTGTGTTAGGTCGGTGTGGATGACCAGTCAAACAAACAAAACAAAACATATGGGTTTGTTGATGCAGCACTGCAAGACACACACTGAAGAAAGATCAGCACACTACTTACATTGTTAATATTATGATTTGTTTGATAGATTAATAATATAATGTCTACATTGCTTTCTCAAAATGGGTGGTTTGCAGGAAGAGTAAAACAAACTTACACTGTGTCTACACGGGAGGTATAGCGGTAGCAGCAGCAGCTTCAGTGCTCCATCTGCGACGACACAGGATGCATTCAGGCACAGTATTAAGTGTAGGAGTTTTAGCAGCACTCAACACACAATCACCGGAAAGGTGTAAATTAGTTACAATATATCTACAATAGGAGTATCGTGAGTTTTCTTTGGAAGTAATTAGTGGTGTAACGGACCACTGTTGAGAAGTGATTGGTGCAGATCCCCCTCGCTGTTTGGCACTCGCATGAACCGCAGATTAATTCCACAGTTTAACCTTAACCATCACACTGTGAAATATAGTTTTCGTCAGTAAAACTATCAGCATTTATGCTTTTCTAATCGCTAATCTCTCGTTATGTAACATTGTGGACAACCAACCTGTGTTTAAATTGAGGAGGAGATCAAATGTTCTATTCGGTAACATTATGATGCGTTCAGGCTCTGTTCAACGAAAATGAGTATTGGGTGAAGGTGAATACAAAAATTTAAAAACACACACACTAAATTACTATAACAAAGTCAAAGGATAACATTTAGAATTTTTGATGGTTTACAGACTTCATAACAGTTGAAATGATTTATGAGACGGTGGCAAAAAAAATAATCTGGAGCTGCTATAGTCAAACAACAAAGGGATCTGTATCTGCCAATATGGATCATCAATGATGTGATCACCATGAGCCTTGCTATGCTTCCAGCATTAAAAGCATAGGATGGTCGTATATTTTTTTATTATTTTGAATCCATAATCCCTTGTTTAACAGGCCAGTGCCCTATCCATTAGGTCACTGGGGCTTCTCAGCAAAGATTTTGACAAGTTCTACTTAGTAATAGTGAGTTCCCCTGAAAAGCAACAATGAAGGTAGCACAAACATTGGCTATAGTCAACAATGGCACCTTGGGGTCACCGTGGAAGTGACAAAAGTGACACAACAATAAAGAGTAAAAACAAAATGGGATGTCCTCAGAGTCGGCTTGGGTGTGACAGAAGGCCTGAGTTACAAACTTGGGACAAGGCAGGGTGGGGATCTGACAAAAATATTGCATGAACCATTGTGAGAATATGTTGGAATAAACCTAAGCTTCAGATTGACAACCTTTCTGTTTTACCTAAAAATACCTAAAGCTTGTGTTGCTTCTGTGCTTCTGTGCAGATGGAGAGCTGTATGCTGGGATCACCTCGGACTTCATGAGCCGGGACTCCGCCTTCTTCCGAAGTCTCGGCAGTCGTCACGTCATCCGCAGCGAGCAGTACGACTCCACCTGGCTGCAGGGTGAGTGCAAAGAAAGGTCAAAGAGAATCAAAGGAGGATTAAAAAAATTTGGAAACTAATCTCTGACCACCGTGGTTGGATGCCACAACAGAAGTCTGCCGATTGACAACAACAAGATACATGTTGACTCTCTGCTGTTTGTAAACACAGTTGTACCTGTCTTCTTCTCTCCCTGTCTCTCTCTCTCTCTCCAGATGCCCAGTTTGTGCGGGTAGCGCCGCTGTCTGAAACTGATAACCCGGAAGATGATAAGGTCTATGTGTTTTTCACTGAGCGCGCTCAAGAGGCAGAAGGGGCTGCTGGGAAGGTGCTCTACTCCAGAGTGGCACGTGTATGCAAGGTATGAAGTGTGCTTGTTGGAGACAGATAGAGACCAGCTTTGTGTGTTTGTCGGCTCATATCAGAAACCGTCTGCATGTAGTTTATGTAAACACGTGTTTGCTTGAACAAGTCAAGTATGTACGTGCTGTTCAGTGTGTGTGTCTGTGCCTGCTGAGGTGTGTGTTTACGTAAAAAGCAGTGTTATTGGATGTTCCTGCCAGCTTGTATAGATGCGCTTTTTGAAGTCTGTGTATAGGGGACTGTTTATGTTTGTCGCTATCCCTGTGTCTTCACTGGGCCTTCTGCTCCACTGTGATATGCTGTGAGTGTTTGTACTGTTTGCCTTTTAATGTAGATCTGTGTAAACATGCATGACCATGAATATTTCTGCATGTATGTGTCATAGAAAATGTTTCCAACATCAATCAGTAGTTTTTCTAATGTTTTACAGACCAAATGGATGATCAATAAATTGAGAAGATAATAGTCAGTTTAAAAATGATTACCCTCTCACAAGTTACTGCAGAATTCATGTTTGTAAAAGCATTTTTTGTAATTCCTAACAATTTATTTGATAGGACATCTCAGTTGTGAGATACTGTAAAATACATTTGAGTTCATAATCATTAAAAATGATAGTTTAGAATTTTATAATAGGCTTTATATTCTTTAATGTTTATTTAGATCCTCCTCAGCTTCCACCAGGTGACTGCTCATCCTGGTTTTCACATATTCCTAGTAATAGAAAATAAACCAGTGGCATCTATGCTTTTACATTCTTTGAATTTGAAGTAGATTGTGTTTGTGAGGATGAGGGAGAATGATGCATGATGATTGACCTAAAGTAGACAGAAAGTAGACATTGGTTCATTAAATTACTCTTTTTATTTTTGTGTGTAGAATGACATCGGAGGCCAGAGGAGTTTAGTCAATAAGTGGAGTACCTTCCAGAAGGCTCGTATGGTCTGTTCAGTCCCAGGACCAGATGGCCTACAGACCCACTTTGACCAGCTGCGTGAGTGCACACGAGCATCAAATAACAAATGCATTACATGCACAGTAAAACTAATCAAACAGGCCTCAACCACTGGTCACATCAATAGCAAGAGCTCTGCCACTGATTGCTACATAAGAGGAATTGAGCTCAGATCCTTACTTTACAGTGTGTGTGTGTGTGTGTGTGTGTGTGTGTGTGTGTGTGTGTGTGTGTGTGTGTGTGTGTGTGTTTTAGAGTGTGAATCGCAAAAAGTTGGAACTTCTTGCTCAGATATTTTAAAATGGCGAGAGAGAGTTTGCAGACTTAAGAAATTTAGGCTGAAGTGTGTATCTACGTGGCTCCACCGTTACCACGGTGATCAAGAGCCCTGTCGCTCACCTTGGGTTCGTCTTCGTGCCTCAGCCTTGGTTACCACGGAAACTGGCCTCAACATTCAGTTGCTGTGGGTTTATTCATTTTCAAGGATTTGCGCCAGTGTCCTCCGGTTGGCTCGGTGTGTGTGTGTGCGTGTGTGTGTGTGTGTCCTTAGGAGCAGGCCGATGAAGGCATATGTTTTTCAGATGTATTTTGAGCGACATAGATGTGAGACTCCTTTCACTTTCTGTCTGAACTCGTAATTGCAGATGTACACGTCTGATTTTCAATGGTGACACAATCCTATTAA